>JNDP01001326.1:0-100593 GCA_000696975.1 Apophysomyces trapeziformis B9324
GCAGCCAAGAAAGGGGTTGCAGCTAGCCAGTTTGTGTTAGCATGGGTACTTGCGCAAGGACCAGAGTTTGTCGTGATCCCGGGAACAAAGAAGATCAAGTACCTTGAGCAAAACTTTGCTGCTGGGGACATTGAGCTGACACCTGAAGAAATTGCTGAAATGAGAAAAGTGGTTGACGAAGCGAACATTCAAGGCGATCGCTATCATGCGGCTCACATGGTGTCTCTGGACGCATAGTGCTCTATATCATGTTATTCATAAAGAAAAAAACCAAATAAAAAATCAGCATCAAACAACATATTAGCCATTCACTGCAGATATTGGTCCATTTCATGTATTTATAAGTCAACAGGAAACTGTTACAATCTCCTGTTACCATCCCTTTTCTCATATGTCGCACGTTACTTAAATATGTAGCATGTAATTTATGTTTGATCGACATTTCTTTCATAAAAGTATTGCTACTACACCCATTCTGCCTTCTGTCTGTATGGCTTCTGTCTCAGTCTCTTTTGTGCAGAGATTAGATAAATATGGTGTATAAAGGCTCAATATTTTAAGAGATACTGCTCTCATTGATCATATAATCCATAGACTCGGTCCTCCGATACTCATCCTCAGGACTGCATCTTCCATTTTGAAACAAAAACTGAATACTCACTGTGATAAGGCTACAATGTAAGTTGATAAAGAGAAAAAGAAAATTCATTTTTGCCAGCTGAGAGCTTATTTTCGGGCTGGCACCTTTCTAAAACAGGATATGACTCTGTACGACTATAATTCCCGCTCCGATTCCAGAATTGCCATGGTCTTCCCCTCATCCAGATTTTCTGTAAAAAGAACAGAATTAAAAACAAGCAACAGGAGCCTACTTGAAAGACTATGAGACATATTAAATAAAACACGTTTTTCCCATGTTAGAGCTAAAGGGTGAGTATGGATACTAAGTAAGGAATTGGACACTAAGTGAAAAGAGTGTGAATCCAATTCATAATTTTCGGTTCATTCGGAGAACCATGAATAGATTCAGACTATTGTGATCCCCTGTACTCCACGTCACATTAGCTCTGTTTTGAGACAGAAAAACTAGAAGCTACTCCATACTTCCGACTGGTCTCTTCTTTCGTTTCTAGTCGCCATGGTTACCGTTGAAGCAGAAGTTCAGAAAAAGCTCTCCGATCTCAAATTAGAGAATACCGACAGTGCAGAGACAAATCCAGAGGGATCTAAAAGGAATAAGAAGAAAAAACCCAAAAAAAAAGATGCACCACAAGTGGATCCATATTATGAGCATGCTCTTGGCAAATATCCAGTGAGCTTACGTAGCACAAAGGCGAAAGGTCGCCATGCCGTTGCAATGAATGACCTCGATGAGGGAATCACTGTGTGTCTCGAACGAGCGACAGCATTTGTGGTGCGAACGGAATATGTAGACCAACAATGTCATGTATGTCTGAAGACACTTACAACCAAATTGATGTGCAGCGACTGCAGAAAAGCCTATTATTGCTCGAAGACATGCCTGGAACGGGACGACCTTCATACACTTGTTTGCTCGACATTGGCACAAGTCCATGCCATCGGACGGTCCACAGACACGGATCCGGATCTTTTAAGTTTAATGACGTTATTGTTAGCAAGACGTGCTCGTGAAAAGGAGAAGGAGTCAAATACCATGGATAATTTCGGTCCTACTCCCTTCTGGTGCATCAACGATCTGATTAGTCACAGAGAGAAGGCTTCTGCGGATTTCATTCGAGTGCTGACAGAGGCTTGTAAGTTGGGTTCGCCGGTTTTACGGGGTAGACCGACTGACATTGTTCTGTAGCACAACGATTGTTGTCGGAGATGCCGGAGTCGATGCATTTGCCTGTTGAAGACATGGTTACTCTGGCTTGCAGGTGGGAACTTGTTCTCGCAGGCAAAACAGATCTCATATCTTTTCCATAGAATTAATGCCAATGCTCATGGATTGGGTGACAGTCTAGCACGAAATACGGATGTCGCACTAGGCTTATTCCCTGTTGGTGCTATGTTTTTCAACCATGCCTGTAATCCAAACTGTAGTTTCGTCGGCTTACCGGATGGTCAATTAGCGTTTCGAACTATTCGACCTGTCAGACGTGACGAAGAGCTCACCGTCAGCTATATTGATCTCTATGCTCCTCGCGATGAAAGACGCATTGACTTATTACAGTCAAAGCACTTTTGGTGTAAATGCAGACGTTGTACAACACCCATGAACGCATCCGTGGACCGGTTATTACATGGTGTTCTGTGTACTCAATGCAAGAAAGACGTATATGTTATTCCACCGGCTTCTATGGAAGAAATTGTCCAAGGCCAGAAGAAAACAGATAACAAGTGGCAGTGTGCTGGATGTGAACACGTTGCAAACCCAGAATCTGTACGCCAAATACTTGAACAGGCCCAATCCAGCTATACATCTGGAATGACAGCAATCCGACGCGAAAGAAATTATCGTCGTGCAAGACAGAACTTGGAGCCATTAGCGAAACTAACCACAAGCAATCTTCATCCTCAAAACGCTGTTCGTCTGAACGCATGCATTCCATTGATGAATTGTTTGCGCCATGAGAATGACCTGAAAGGCGCTGTTGATATCAACAAAACCATCATAGATTTATTAGAGAACTACGCCAACCAACAACTACCGAGAAACACACCCGAAATTTCCGATTTTTGGCAAAACCTTGGCGAGCTTTGCAGTGCTTTGGCTGACCAATACCAAGCAGCATCAAGGACGGCTCTGGAGAAACGATGGCGTAAAGATGCCCGTGATGCGTTTGCTGAAGCAGCTAAAGTCAGATCTGTTGTCTACGGACCTGAACACCCCAAAACTAAACTTGTCGCAAACCATGTTTCAGACGATATGTAATATAGATTCCAACTTTCGATGCATTAAATAAATGTCTTCGGCTCTTGTAGCTCAAAGCCAGCTTATTTTTCAGTTTATTGCACATTGGGAAATCGAATACATAGAATAAAGCAAATAGAGTTCCCTCCATACTTCTTCACGCGAAAGCTATCGGGAAATCACTACATTACGAGCTCAAATTAAAATAATTACCTTGATCAATAATGCGTTATATGCGAGTTATATATGTCCTAATTACAACATTCTATCACGTTGTTAACATCATAGTAATGATTGTAGAACGGAATCAATGGCCCGCAATCGTCGATATCTTCTGTAGAGTCAGTGATTGTTGTAGCATCGAAGATTTCTAAACGCGCGTATGAGTACTAGCAGATAGCACGGAACAAGTATTCAAATACACACCGAACGTGTCATTGTCCATGGTCTGTACAACCTCGAATTCAACAGGCTCCATATCGAAATCGAACGATTCACTTTTGTTTTCTTCTTCTTCGAGATGCCGCATTAGGAGATATGCATCGCTGTCGATAATATGAGAGAATCGAGACAGATCCAGCTCCACATCTGACTGGAATGGCAATTCTAACCGTGTGCGCGTAAGCTTTTCCAATTTAGCCACGGTTACATGCACGCACCTTCCTCAACGGGTGGCCCATATTCAATGTTAGAAAGAGATGGTGTTAGCTGAACCGCTGCAGTTGATAACGAGGGCTCAGACATTGTTTTCGTAAAATCTGATCGCTCCATATCTTTTTGCTCAGTAACCTCCCTGTTATTGAACAATTCATTGAATGCTGTTGAGGTCTGTTTGTCAGATGTGGCGCTATAGGCATTAGCGTCTACATGGAAATCAAAGGCATCCAGATCAAGATCGAATTCAGGGATCATAGGAAGCTCTATATTCTACGTATGAGCATGATCAATAGCTTCATAACAATCGACTTTGTACCTTCTTCCTTCTGGGGGGCGTATTCAATTCCTGATTCGTCGTGCAACACCTCTGACTTGGATCGTTTCGAAGATATCACGGAAAACTCTAAACGGAAAGATAAGTTGTAAATAACAATAATAGGTCACGATGATTTTACCAGGCGATCCAGAGCGCTTTGCTGGTGAAAGGGGTTTTGCAGTCTCTTTGAGATTCGAATGGTCTTTTTCAGTGAATACACTGAATGATTCTAGGTAACAATGAGCGATCCCAAGCGATCCTTAGCAGTTGTTACTTTGTGTAGATGTCTTTAAAACAGGCGTGTCTGTATCATTTGTTTTCTGTCTTCGAGTGACATCCAAAGAACGAATTTTGCTATCCTTTAATCCTGGGGCGACAGGTGCCACCGTTAAGCCTGACTTGCCGAGAACCTGTTGTCGATTGCGTGCATTCTTTCCTGCAAGTGGAGTGGTCTGTTCTACATTTTCTTCTGAGCGTTTAGGGCTAGGCTGATTGACCGCATTTAAAGGTCGCCACATAGTGGTTAAAGAGACGCTTTAAAAGGAAGCTGCGCTTTTTCTCCCTTCAAAAATTTGCATTTCTGTTTTTGGTCACAGAAAAAAAGCAGCTTTCGATCTTCATTATCTCTCTTGACAAGGGCAAAGTATGGACGAAATACGGTTTGTCAACCAAAGGGTACAATTACTCCGGATGAATTTGGTTTTATTTATACGCGCCCTTTCAGGACAACGAGCGGGTCGCATTCACAGCCCAAAACAACATACATGGTTTGTAATAGATGTGGACTCGACCTTGTTTGGCTTTAGTTTGAACAGTCAATACTATGTTTCCTGCTCTAGGAAGTACCTGCAAGCCCAGGGGAAGGCTGAATATTTTGCTTAGGATGCTGACTGCTGCTTCGGCGTTAAGGAGAGCCCATGGTCTTTTTGTTCTTTACAGTTATAAAGACGCTGTAATATTGGGTATTTCAGATGGTGTATGAAAAGTAATAGCAAAAGGGAATCTCTGAAATAGAAATTTATTCTGAAAAGAAGGACAGCCCACTGATATGATCTGATCATTCATTATAAAAAGACTATCAATCTATTCAGCGATCTTGTAATATTAATATCCACAATGGAAGGGCGCGTGCCTGTGTCAGCCAGGTTGATTCAGCACTACAGAATTTTTAATCATATTTTATGATATTTCACGTTGACGCATAGAATAGATCTGTGCTGATGAATAACTATGTTACTTCAATCAAATTATAACCTATGTTTTTGGTTTAAAATGCCTTCTGTATATTTACTTTATTATAAGCCATTCATTTCATGCGGAATCTTACTTTGTCCATCTTATCTGTTCAGTGCTGTCATTGATAAAATATCCATCATATTTCTCATCAATAACTGCTATTAATCGATGCTAGTGATAAAAGCAAGAAAAAACATCTTATAACTCTTCGGCTCTGTTCTCAAAAACATCCCCGGTATACACTCGGATTTATTTACACTTAGTAGATGATTAAAGTCCTTTTTGTGTGTCTTTTAACTAGCATGAACTCTTTCCTGAACCATCTTAATAAAGTGAGTAAGCTCCCTACTCTTAACCAGGTAAGCAAATGATAGTATTTCCCATTTGTGACAGTGCTCATTCATTTTCTTATGGTTTCAATGGATCACCAAGATGTTGTAGTGTTTTGGATCCTCCGCAGTGCATTACAACCTAGATCGACTGCTCATTGATGCCGTTCTCTTCTTTCCCCACCGACACGTCTATAGGTCCGACCTTCAGAGGTAAACGAAAAGATATCATCCTTCCATTAATAACCATGAATATATGTTTCGTACTGCTCGAATTAGGGTTGGGCACGGTTCGGTTCTAGCAAAAAACTGAACCGATCCCAATCGAACTAAAAAGGAAAAAAAAGGACTATTTAAAGAGCCGTTTAATGAGAATTAAAGGAATATAAAATAATATACAAGATAGATGCGGTGAAAAGAAGAGTATTTCCTATAGAAAGTACGGTCACTATAGTTAAATTGTTTTATATCACAATTGGCTTAACATTTTCACTCATCTGTAACTAATCGAGATGAACTTTGTTTATTTCTCTAAATTCATTTTAATGGTAAAATGGGCAGCATTTTGTCTACCAATTTCGACAGAAATGATTATAAACCAGATAGCAGTTTCAGCAATGTTAACATTATCTGAACATTGCTTTTCAGCATTACTGGTTTTGCCTTTTATACATATGCAATTAGGTAGACTGACATATAAACTAATTAATGGTTTTTGATTCTGGACCACTGTTTTTGTTTGAATCAACTAATCTAGTTTAAGAATTTTACTAACTGGTTTCAATGGAAAAATAGCTTCACTTCTTTTGGTTTCTTTATAAAAAATTGTGATTTTGATTGTACTTTACTTTTAAGAAAAAGTCAAACTATTAAAACTTTGTAAAATCTTAGCTTTTTAGTCTCTTTTTAGATTAATTTCACTTTAATTTCTCAGATACTCGATTACTTTTCTTTCATTTTGGTTGTAGCAAAGAAGTGAAAAGAATTAACCGATACGGAAGCGTGCTTACTATATTAATCAATCACTAATTACAGTATTTTCTTGGCGCCAATGCGCCCTTGTGGCCTAATTGGATAAGGCTTCAGACTTCTAATCTGAGGATTGCGGGTTCGACCCCCGTCGAGGGTGCTTTTTTCTGGGCTTCAATTTTTATTCATTTTGATTGGCTGATGGATGTAACACAACGTTGAAATTCGGTGATGAAAAATTCTACTCCTGGCATTCGCTAGATGGCCACATGTCGTTTCCTTGGATCTGAGTTTTATTCCGAATCACTGTAACGTAGTCGATCGGTCAAACTTGCAGCGGATCAGGGAAACGTTCAGATAATAAAATAAGGATCGTAAAAGAGATGATCCTTTATTGTATCGACTTCTTCTCTATTTATATTTTTGTGCCTGATGGACGACGGCAAAACAATTCTACTTCTAAAACTTTTCAAAGGGCAACGATTCGATAGACGATGTTTCGAGATGATATAATCTTAAACATCGTCTTCTTGCCTTTCTTCCACTTCGATAATCGATCCGATTCGTTCGTCCATCTCAGGGTCCACACAAAAGAAGTCCGAATCCCAGGGATCGGGATTCAGCGACGACACACACATCTTAAGGATATATTGTACTTGTGTTAACCACAAAGGTCTTAAGTACGGATAAACTGGATAGTCAGTGCGTTGTTTGGATATTCCCATAGCTTAATAAACCCAAGCTTCATAACGACGATCAAAGCATGAAGTAAGAGAGAGCGATTTCAAAGGACAGTTTCGCTTACTCATTGATATCACTTACAAACAATCCCTCCTCTTCTTATGGTTCTGATTGATATGCATATTAGGTTATCTTTAGGTGCCAAGCTATAAATGGTCTACTCTAAGGGATTCCGAAGAGTCGAAATCCCTTGGAGACTTGCATTAACAAGGGGATTCCAACGTTAAGCAGTTCACGTGCGGCCTCTTTCTCTACAGCTGCAATAGCCTCCAACAGGCTCAATTATTTACATAGTAATTCATGCGGCGCTATGTCACAACCATGTTGGAACTGGCTTGACCGCTCAGAACTATATGCCATTTAATAAGTCAAACCAAATAATACGTAGCTTTTAACGCATAGAATCGATATCCCAGTTGTTATTGCTGGATTGCCTTGTTTATCAGCGAACAACGTTTAAATCGCAGGTAAGCCACCGGTGCAAATGCGTCATCTGAATGCACAATAACTTCCGTCTCATCCCTGTATAACAATAAGTGATTGAATGCTTTTTAAAAAGGTTGTAGTCTTACATAACTATCCGCTTTTTGAATAGGGGACAGTCGAGAGTGAACGTTTCATATTCTCCACCCTCACCACAAACATGAAGTTCATATTTTTCGTTCTATCACCCCGATACGTGATCAGCCTATATTTTCAAGAAACAAGGCAAAAACAAGCACTTACCATAGCGCAAAGCGTTGGATACATTTCTTCGATAGATTTTCCCAAATGCACTGGTTTCAGACCCATGGCAGCGACTTTGATCAGAACGGCGTTGACACCCGCAGTTGCCATTTCATGCAATAATTCTTTTTGTTCACGTTCCCATAAGTATGCAAGCGGTGTCAGCCCCAGACGTTTACAGCTTCAATACTTAGTATGAGAAAACCTATACCATAAAATGTACTATCTTACACATGTTCGACTCGGACGCGTTGATAGTTGGACATAATGGCCCCTACTGATACGCCTTGTATATCTGGATGTTCTTTCTGTTCAGGAATAAACGTTTGGGACTTTCTATTATACAATCCAACACTTACCAGCACCTCCTGGAGAAGAAAATATAGATCTTCCGTTTCATCACCCGTTGTAGCCACATAGTCATATTCTTGGTGTACTGGCTGGCCGTGGATTTCTCTTCGATAAAGGGGCAAATCCATGCATTCAGCGTAAAACTGAATAGCATCATGACCAACAGTTTGATACATAAAACTGTCCAGCTCATCTTCAGCCTTTCAATGAGAATCTTTTTCAAATTCATTGTGACACTTGTACCTTTTCCAGAATTCGATGGTGGCCGGAGGTTTGCAAGCGCGGTGATCTCGTGTCCATGGGCGACACATTGCATCATATTATAGCAGCTATCCTTTCCGCCACTTTATAGTATTCGTAAATGTAGGTTACAATTGCACTATAAACCCATATGATCATACCTTACTAGTCCAACTACTTTCATTGTGATAAGGCTATCTCCCTACCGCGCGCTCTTGGGCCAATTTCCGTTTTTTTTAATCACTCAAACTCCGCCAGCGTCTCCAGCTCCAAACCGTTCTGTCCCGTCTGCTTCTGTGTCACTCAGCAATGGTAGAGCCCTGTATGAGATACAAACAGTCGGGTATCCATAGACCACTCATATAACGCGATTACTTGTAGCACATGAACCATTAAGCAAAGACAACATGTAATCGACAAGGATTTCGTCCATTGCTTTCACGCCAAGAAGATGTGAAAGGATACTATACAAAATACCCAATCGGTTAGTTATATCCACAGTTAACTAACCATAATAACATAACGGAACATTTGGCAGACTGACAGAGACGCTATGCATTGGTCTGATGATGGAGTACGAAAGCATTTGTTACGCAGCAGGGGGGAGAACTCACCTTTGACAGGCTTTCGATTTCTGCTGATTCCAGTCACGCGTTTGAAAGGTATAAGTTAAGCCCAACGCGTGGGAAGTTTGTGTTTCCCCACCTTTTCACGCCATGGCTAATATCACCGTCGATACTCTGACTTACAAGCAACTTGCCAAGGTCTTTGACCATGCTGTCCTCAAGCCTGATCAGACAACAAAGGATGTCGAAGACGTGTGCAAGCTCGCTAGAGAGTACGATTTCAAGTCTGTCTGTGCCAAACCTTGCGATGTGAAGCAGGTGCACGAACTTTTGAAGGGCTCAGACGTCCTTGTCGCTGCTGTCATCTCATTCCCCCATGGCAACTCCCCTTCGTCTGTCAAGTTGGCCGAAGCATTGCAGGCTGTCGAGGATGGCGCCACCGAGCTCGACGTGGTGATCAACATTGGCCATCTCAAGTCTGGCAAATACGACGAGTGCCAGCAAGAGCTCCGCACCATTATCGAAGCTTGCAAGAAGAAGAACCCCAGTGTGATCTTTAAGATCATCTTTGAGAACGCCTATCTCACCAAGGCAGAGATTGTGGCGGCCTGTAAGATTTCTGTCGCAGCCGGTGCCGAATTCGTCAAGACATCCACTGGTTTTGCTTCCTCGGGTGCGACATACGAAGATGTAGAGCTTATGCGTGCTAGTGTTCCAGATCACATTGAAGTCAAGGCTTCCGGCGGCATCAAAACGCTTGATCAGGTTGTCACTTTCCTCCAAAAGGGAGTCACGCGTTGTGGATCTTCCTCTTCGCACCAAATCTTGGAAGAGTTCAAGAAGCGAAGAAACTTGTAAAATAAGTAAAAACGAAAAAGAAACAATTGCTACTACAATATAATAATATTACAAACATTTATCTAAATTGCTACTTTGTTTATTGCTTGTAAAAATACCTTGACAAATATTCCATTGACTATTGGCAAAAAAATGCAACAGTGAGTTGTGGTTGCCAGTGGATCTGAACAGGTAGTGGAAAAAGGAATGGGAAATGAGTGGTAACGATATGGAATGGTGAATTTAGCTACAGCTGCCCGAAACATTCAACAGTTTGACGCTATTGACATAGCACATATTTATTGTCATTTTGGATTTCGCAAGACTGTTTGTTCACAGGAATTCTTCTAAACAGTAGAGATTTGAATGATAACGTTCAAGTAATGACCAAAAATAGATAGATACTCACTTTTTTTCTCGAGGATGGAGGAGGTATATTAAAAAATTTGCTGCTGAATAAATTTCTATTTTCCCCTTACATATTGATTAACACTTTTTCTCTTCTTTGTGCCGGATATTTTTCTTTCTGCTCGCGTTTTCGTTTTGTTTTCATTTTTTTTTTTTTGCATGACACTGTACATTCAACACGTGTAACGATCATTATTATTATGGCATCTTCCGCAAGGTCAACTGTACCATCGTGAGTAAAGAATCTTACTTAGTTACTAAGTTACTGATGAACTCGTTCTATCGCCATAGTGTCAATGTGAATAATCTCTCGGATAGTGGCAAGTGATACGCTGTGTGCTTCCGATGTGGAAAATGAAAGCTAACCAATGTTATAGTCTCTTCTTCACCTAATCCGATCTCACAGTTTAACCCTGACACATCCATATGCGTATCTGCATCGTTTCAGGACATGGTAGAAGCCATGCAAGCTAACATCAGTCACTATCACCATTGGAACGTACCGGAAGCTCCTGTACGAACCAGCGAAGTTCAGTCAATTTTCATCCAATATATGGAAAAGTTCGGATTCCAACGCGACAATATGTATAACATGTTCGATCATTTGATGACAATGCTCGATTCAAGGGCGTCCCGGATGACACCCACACAAGCGTTATGGTCTCTACATGCAGATTACATTGGTGGCGAGCACGCAAATTACAGAAAATGGTACTTCGTGGCTCAATTGAACTTGGACGACTGTCACACTGGACCAAAGACGCCGACTAGTCTTTTGATCGAGGAGGCAAAGCGAGGATGGCGTGAGAGGATGGAAGGCATGTCAGACCATATGCGTATTGCCCAGTTGGCTCTGTTTTTGCTGATATGGGGAGAGGCCGCTGTGTTGAGATATGCACCTGAATTACTTTGCTTCCTATTCAAGACGGCGGACGACTACGAGGGACCAGATAAACACAGTTTTTTGGACACTATTGTGACGCCATTGTATCAATTTGCACGGAATCAATCATATAAAGTGATTAATGGTGAATGTGCGCGACGGGAAAGAGACCACAACGATATCATTGGTTATGACGATATTAATCAATCATTTTGGGATCGTCGCGCAATAGCGCGGTTAAAGCTCACAGATGGAAGACTCCTCAAAGATATTCCAGTAGCAGAACGATATGGAGCCCTTGAAAACATTGATTGGTCGAGTATCCTTTGCAAAAAGTTTTACGAGACCCGTTCATGGATGCATATATTGATTAACTTCTCCCGGATTTGGATCATACATGCGACATCGTTCTGGTATTATATGGCCGTGAATACGGACTTTCTGTACATCGAAACAAGTCGCGAAACTGCCGTCAACCTCTCAATTGTTGGACTGGGTGGTCTCGTAGCAGTCTTCATTATGGCAATCGCTACGTTGGCAGAATTTATGTATTTGCCAGTATCCATGCATACAGCGAAGATGTTGTTAGGTCGGTTAGCTGTGCTTCTTCTACTGGCCGCTTGTCACGTAGGGGCAACCGTTTATGTGGTGTGGTTCGATCAGACAAGCCTGCTTGCTCTTATTATTGGTGCTAGTCAGCTCGGTTTGGGTGCAGTCATTGCTATTCTACTGGCCATCATTCCGTCTGCAACATTGCTCAATCAACGCAGCTCTAGTCATTATCTTGCTTCCAAGACTTTCACAGCAAGTTTTCCTTCGATGTGCAGCAGTGATCGTTTGATGTCGGTTCTCCTATGGATTTGCGTGTTTGCTTGCAAGTTTTTGGAAACCTATTTCTTTCTTGCACTATCATTTCGGGACGCTATTGCCGCAACGGGAAGTATTCGATTGCATGACTGCAAGAAGGATCCCTTATTTGGTCGTTGGATGTGTTTAGTGATGCCAGCTCTTACAAACGTGTTAATGTTCACAGTTGAATTTGTCCTGTTCTTTCTGGACACTTATTTATGGTACATCGTGTGGAACACCATGTTTTCTTTATCGCAAGCCATGCGACAAGGAATTTCTGTCATGGCGTCATGGAAAACGTTGTTTGCTCGCTTGCCGCACCATATGTATACGAAAATCACATCTACTGCAGAACTCAAGACAACTTACCTCCGTAAAATGGCATGTTCGCAAATATGGAACGCTATTGTTATTTCTATGTACAGTGAACATTTGTTGTCAATGAACCAACTACAATCACTGTTGTACCTTGTTGAATTCATCGAGGATGAGCACGGATCCGTAGTACAGGAACTCAAACAGCCTGTATTATTCGATCCGGATAGCAAGTATAAGAAGGAAAGGTACTTTAATCCCTACTCTGAGGCAGAGCGAAGGCTGTCGTTTTTCGCACAGAGTCTATCGACAGATATACCGGAGCCTTGTTCAGTTCAGCAAACTCCCATTTTTACAGTGTTCACTCCTCATTTTGCCGAAAAAATTCTGTTATCACTACGAGAAATTATCCGAGAAGAAGATATGACAACGCGGGTCACGCTATTGGAGTATCTAAAGCAGCTTCATCCAGCGGAATGGCATAACTTTGTGGATGATACTAAGTATCTGGCTGAGGAAGAGGACAGACAAGAAGAGGACGCAAAAGATGATTTGCCATTTTACTGCATTGGTTTCAAGTCTTCAGCTCCTGAATACGCATTACGAACTAGAATATGGGCATCGCTTCGTTCTCAAACATTGTACCGCACGGTATCAGGATTCATGAATTATGCAAAAGCACTAAAGATTTTGCATCAAATTGAACATCCCGAACTGGCCACGGATGATGAAAATATCAAGGCAACTGAGGCGCATTTGGACGAAATTGCACACCATAAGTTCCGATTTGTCATTGCCATGCAGCGATATGCGGTGTTTGATAATGAAGAGGCTGAAAATTGCGAGTTTCTTCTGCGCGAATATCCCCATCTACAGATTGCATATATTGACGAGGTACCGAACGGTGAAGGTTGCGAACCAACCTATTATTCGGTATTGGTAGATGGACACTGTCAGAAGCTACCAAACAACAAGCGGCAGCCCCGTTACCGCATACGGCTACCTGGTAATCCAATATTAGGTGATGGCAAATCGGACAATCAGAACCACGCGCTGATATTTTATCGGGGTGAATATCTTCAGTTGGTGGATGCAAACCAGGACAACTATCTAGAAGAATGCTTGAAAATTCGAAGCATCTTCGGTGAATTTGAACAGCAGCATGTGCAAGACAAAGAGCAAATATATGCTCTTCACCCCAATCCTTCGTCAACATCGCCGGTAGCCATTGTTGGCGCACGGGAATACATCTTCTCCGAGAATATGGGCGTGCTGGGAGATTTAGCAGCAGGAAAGGAGCAGACGTTTGGTACCCTTACTCAGCGAATCATGGCTCGGTTAGGCGGAAGACTTCACTACGGTCACCCAGATTTTCTGAATGCAGTGTTTATGACAACGCGGGGCGGTGTCAGTAAGGCGCAGCGAGGATTGCATCTCAACGAAGATATTTATGCCGGGATGACCGCATTGTCAAGAGGCGGCAGAATAAAACATACGGAGTACCTACAATGCGGAAAAGGACGAGACCTTGGATTCTGCTCTATTCTGAATTTCACTACCAAGATTGGTACCGGTATGGGGGAACAGCTCCTATCGCGCGAATACTATTATCTCGGCACACAACTTCCAATTGACCGCTTCCTGACATTTTATTATGCCCATCCAGGCTTCCATATCAACAACATTATGATTATATTTGCTATTCAAGCCTTCCTGTTTTGTATGATGCTTGTTGCAACCATGGCGACGTCACTACCACACTGCTATGGCGACGGCTGCTTCGATATCCAACCTGTATACGAATGGTTTGAACGATGTGTTGTATCAATTCTGATTGTGTTGTTTATTTCTTTTTTGCCTTTGTTCCTGCAAGAACTTTCCGAAAAAGGCACTTGGCGAAGCATGATGCGTCTATTCAAGCAGTTCTTTTCTCTCTCACCGCTGTTCGAAGTTTTTGTTACCCAAATTTATGCCACATCGGTGCTTTCCAGCCTTAGTTTTGGAGGAGCTCGGTACATTGCAACTGGTCGAGGGTTAGCCACTGTTCGCCTTCCCTTCGCCGTACTTTATTCGCGATTTGCAACATCAAGCATTTACTTTGGAGCTCGGACATGTTTCATGCTATTTTTTATATCCATCGCACTATGGGTTCCTCATCTCGTCTATTTCTGGGTTACCGTATTGTCCCTTGTCATTTCACCCTTTGTATTTAATCCGCATCAGTTCGATTTGACGGATTTCATGACCGACTATCGCGATTTTCTTGGGTGGCTAGTACGCGGGAATAATATCGAAAGCTGCGAGAATTCGTGGATAGCTTTTTGTCATCAATCACGAACGCGCGTGACCGGCGAAAGAAAGGCAAAAGACGGACAGATGTATGTAGCTGTTCCGAGGGCACGATTTTCCAGCATATTCGGTGCGGAAATATTGATGCCTTTCCTACAAGCAGGCGTTTGCTTAGTATGTTACATTTTTGTCAAGCACAATACGGTATTTATCGGCTCCGGCGGCGCTTTGGCAAGAGTTGGTTTTATTGCGCTAGCTCCAATTATCTGGAACTGCTCGGTGCTAACAGCATTCCAGTTGGTATCCGTGATTCTCTCTCTTATCGGGCTAAAATCGCATGGAAACTTTGTGGCAATCGCTGCTCATGGGTGTGCTGCTCTAGGTCTCATCGTATTTATCGAGTATTTCTGGTCGCTAGAATCTTTCAATGCACGGTCCACTCTCTTGGGCTTGCTCTCTGTGTTTTCGATTCAAAGGCTGATTTTTAAGACATTTGTGGCCTTGCTTTTAACACGTGAACTACAGCACGATCAAGCAAATAGTACTTGGTGGACAGGAAATTGGTGGGGAAGTCATGTAAGTTTGCTTACGCTGTGCTGTAATAGCATTGTGATACACCGATCTTACTCTGTATTACTATAGGTTGGTGTGCGTGGGATCCGTGAATTCATGTGCAAAATTATAGAAATGTCAGTGTTTACCACTGACTTCTTCCTAGGTCACCTGATTCTTTTCGCTTTGTTTCCGCTGACGTTGATACCTGGAATCGACCGTTTCCATTCACTTCTCCTGTTTTGGCTCCGCCCCTCAAAGCAAATACGGCCTTCGGTACTGTCCACTAAACAACGACGGAAACGGCGACGCGTTGTAGCTATATACGGTCCTTTATTCGTCTTTGTCCTTCTATGTGCCGTCACATCCGTTGTATTACCTCCTCGACTTATGAAAAAAGCTCTAGGCAGCACCTTAACTCATCCGCTGTCGTGAAAAATTTATTCTCACTCGCTACTTTACGAAGCTTTGTGTAACAACGTATTAAACAAAGGCATTGTTTCAAAAAAAGGGAAAAAGCCAAACAAGTTTAGTTCAGCAACCACAAGGGAAGTAACACGATTTGGCATCATTCACTGAATGAGAATCTCTTCATGTGATCAATGGATCAGATATGTTTGTTTACAATGAAGCGTGGGCAATCCAAGATCTTAAATTTTCCAATGGTTATTGACAAAGTCTTGCTGCAAGCAAAAGCATTTCCACTGTTTGTCAATAATAACTGCATAACTCTCATAGAAGCCTTCTCGGAAATTTCAATTATTAAGGAAATTGATGTGTGGAAAATTCTATATGCTAAAGAACACAAAGCAGGATTAAAAACAGCACAAACTGTGTTGTTATTAGCAGAGTATAATACTTCCATCATACAGTAGGAAGCCTATCTCTGGTTTTTCATATGTTGTATGAATGTGTTGGAATAGTATAATAGGTCGATATACTTTTATAATCTTGTCAATTGTATCATCTTAAACATATACGAAGTGAATCTTCAAAGCGTAGCTGCTGTGTTAAGCTCCGCCATACTTGACACCTTGAAGCTCCGTGATTCACCATGTCCCCACATTTATCTGTAACCATCTTTTCTTCCTGACTACCAACAGGCACTTCCAGTACTGGCGCTTAATACCCCCACCTCTTTGAGATCTGAAAATGACTACACGTCTATTCGCGGATTAACAATTATTTAAGGATCAGTCTTCTGCCATGATCTTCAATTATTCAGGCACAGCCTCATCTGTGGTTCATAGGCCAAGGATTTCAACGCTAACAATCAATTGTTCGTAAGATTCTTCATCTTCTATCTCGATTAAACATCCAGCAAACCTTAAATATCTTTTTTTGTTATTTCTATAACAACTAAGGTAAATACCACGCCTTCCATTTGTTTACAAACGTCTGTCAAATATTTCTTAGGATAATGCTTGACTATTATCTCTCGTTATCGTACTCGCAACCGTTTGTAAAACTAGGTTGGAGAAGCCCTCGTGAGCAACAGAAGTACGGATTGTCATGCAGTAGCGGCGCCGGGAACGAACCATTTGCATTTTACTAATCAAATTCAGCCGTGCCACTATGTTATAGCTCCAGCTGCCATACTCCATTACAGGAAACTAAGCCATTGTGGAATTGGGGATTCATGTAAAACAGTGTCAAATCGAAGCTAGTTTGCCAATCGCTAAAGCCCCTTAATTTATACACGTGCGTTTCTAGTCAGAGAACCATACTTTTTAAAATTAACAAGCGAGTACTAGACAATTTAAACCATGCTCGATCAATATAATGTTGTGAAAAAGCCATGTGGTAGGTCTTGCCTAAAAAAATGCGACATACCATGTGATATGGTTAAGGTTGACATTGCTTATGAAGTTACTGAAAAGTTATAACTCTCTAACAAAGTGGTTCTTCCAATAAGAAATGCAAGCGTCAGCTACTGCCAACTATAGTAAGAAAGCTTGTCAATTGATGCGAAGTTAAATATGTAGCACAAAGGATATATCGCATACTGTCTTCTAGCTATTACCTACTCATGTAACTTGAAAAAGAAAATAAAACGCATGGAATTGATATTAGATCGGTCGTAACAATACATCAAAGCAACTACAGATCGAAAGCTGTTGATCCCTCAGTGACATCTATAGAGGGCATTGTATATTTTGACGTCTGAGTTAATTGTATTGTGAGGTTCTTAATTTGCTCAGGCATGATCAGATGGAACACCTTTATGTTCTATAGTTGCACACGAACAGTCCGCAGAAGATATTCAACATCCGTCGATATGGTGGAGATATGGTGAATAACAGAGACTTTCTGTATAATAATTAACTTTCTTATAAACCAGTACATTTTCTCTGTGGACCAAAAGTGGGATACATCCTTTTTATCTCCTTGACACAAATTCAACTCCTGTATGTTTAGGATATCACATCTCCAATGTGGATGGATCGTCCAAAAACCTTTCTAGAGAATTGTGGAACACAGACATAGCTACGATCATTCTTTTTTGGTAAACTCCTAACTTGTGACAAAGGAAAAATTTGCGCAGCGATACGTTCTCCCGAGAGATTGAGGTATTTTGCTGAGATTCGGTGTCACGGTGATGTTCAAGCTGAGGGTTTTATGCCGTTTGTACACTCCGCTTTAGGAGTTAGTGAGATAACAGGACCCTCGACAAAAGATAAGAAACGCTGAATATTCTACTGACAATTGTATACGCTGAGACCGGCTTAAACTTACTGTGTCTCAATGGATCGGGGACGTGCACAGTCAGTATAAAAAGGCCAAGCGACTAATTTCTCACTTTCCGGACTTTCCTTGTTGGTTATCAAGATTGTTTCGAGATGATGCAGGACGATAAGTCTAAAGGCGATATCGAAAGCGCGGAAGTGATTGCAGACACCTTGTATAATAAGGTGCTAACCGGCAACTCCAAGGAAGTCCTTATCAATGCTGATACTCCTTCGCGACCGGTAAGTTAATTGACTTAGTGGGCTGTCTAATGGTTTAATTTTAAAAAATACCATAGGCCTTTAGCAAGCTTGCCACATTGTATCTAGCGTACCAGTCAGCTGGTGTTATCTATGGCGATATTGGCACTTCGCCACTTTATGTGTTCAGTTCCACTTTTCAAGATGTTCCGAGTCGCGAGGACATGCTCGGTGCTCTTTCCATGATTATCTGGACTTTGACATTAGTTGTCACCATCAAATATGTTGTTTTCGTTTTGTCAGCAGACGATAATGGTGAAGGCGGTACTTTTGCGCTTTACTCGCTTCTATCGCGTTATGTATGTCCATCAAATATCGATACTATATCTAATGGTGCGACGTTAGTCCAATATTAGCTGGGATAACCCGAACTCTATAAGAAGAAGTGGATTCGCCAGATATCCTACTTTAGATATGAATTCTTTCCATCGAAGATTTCGGGCGTATCTGGAACGATCTAGTGTTTTACGACACATTATCAGTTTTTTGGCTATTTTGGGCGTGTGTATGGTACTGGCTGATGGCGTTCTTACCCCAGCTCAGTCAGGTAAAGAAACAAAAAAAAAGTCAGCTAGCTTTGCCTGTGTCCTAAAGTATTACTGTACTCCAGTTCTTGGAGCTATACAAGGTCTAGAAATCAAGATTCCGAATATTTCGCAGTCTGCAGTTACTGGAATATCGGAAGCTATTTTGATCCTGATATTTCTTGTTCAACCCCTTGGTACGACAAAGATTGCTGTAGTATATGCACCCATTGTTATTATCTGGCTTTTGCTTAATCTGTCAATCGGAATATACAATCTGACTATGTATGACACCAAGATTGTTCAAGCTTTTTCTCCCTATTGGATTTACTACTGGTTCAAAACACACGGCCATGACGGATGGCAAATGATGGGTGGTATTTTACTCTCGTTTACAGGCGTTGAGGCGCTATATGCTGACATGGGACATTTCTGTGCCACATCTATCCGAATCTCCTGGCTTTGTCTAGCTTATCCCGTAAGTTTACTGGTTGATGTGCTCCTCTGGCAATTAATAACCCTTATCTATAGTGTCTTCTACTTGGATACATCGGTCAAGCTGCGTATATCTCAGCTGATACTACAGGCACAGCTTGGTCAAACCCGTTTTTTGCTGCCGTTCCTACACAAGCGTTCTGGTTCTCCTTTATTATGGCCATATTAGCATGCGTCGTGGCATCTCAGGCGATGATTTCCGGCTGTTTCTCTATTCTCAATCAAGCAATGGCGCTATCAAACTTACCTCAACTTAGAGTTATCCATACTTCCACAAAGTTCCACGGGCAGATATACATACCAGCTGCTAACTGGACCCTTATGGTTGGAACGGTCTGCGTTGCCGCCGGTTTCCCGAATACAGTAGCTCTAGGCAATGCTTACGGCGCGTGTGTGACAATGGTCTCATTGATCACTACCATATTGCTTACCATTCTAACGGTAATCGTATGGCATTGGAATCCGGTGTTCTCGCTCGCTTTTCTTTTTATTTTCGGACTTATCGATGGAGCATATCTTTCAGCTACATTACTGAAAGTTCCTGAAGGTGCTTGGTTTACCATTGTGGTTGCTGTGATCCTGACACTTGTCATGATGGTTTGGAAACTTGGTGCAATGCTTCAATGGTCGCATGAAGATCAACTAAAGTCAGAGACAGACTCGAAAGAGTCGTCAGTGACAGCGTCAACAGCATTCAGCGGACTCATGGTCGTTTTCGATATTGCTGGATTCGATATACCTACGGTGTTTCAGCACATACGTCGAACTTTCTTAATGGAGCCAGCCGTGGGTATATTGTGTCATATCCGACAAGTGAATGTTAGCAATGTACGTTGAAAAGTTGAAAATAGCACAAAATCGGATGCGGAAGTAGTGCTCACTCTTATCCTTGTTTAATAGGTACATCCTGATGAGCGCGTGATGGTTTTTCGCCATTCGCTTTCTCCGAGCAGCACCATCTATCGCGCTGTGCTTAGACGAGGTTACAACGATGTCCCTAATTCAGATGTCGAGCTTGGGAGTCAGCTCACAAGCCATGTTATTACTCTTCTCGAAAATGAATCTGGTACCGAAGGCGAGATTCAACGACTAAAAGATGCACAAGCTTTTCAAACCATGTATCTTTCAAGTCAAGTGAATGTGCATGCGAAAGAGAATGCATTTTTCATGAGGCGCATATTAGTCCGATGCTATGGATGGATCCTAAGAAATACCCTGAATAATCAGCAAAAGATGTACGGTGTCCCCAAGGAGAAGCTGGTTCAAATCAATATCAACTATGAATTATAGCACATGCTGCTTGGGCCTTCCAAGGACATCTGCATTTTTATCTATGGTATTGTTTCATACTGATATCAGTCCAATCATTGTGTATTTATCCATACTACCCAGCAAAACAACTGGTGGTCGCTTGCTCCTCCCTGGTGCATTGTAAAATTGTACACTGTAAAAATACTTGATAAACTATAGTTATATTGATTGAATTCGCGGGTTATACCCAATAGTGAATTGCTACCCATAATCAACTCGTTGAAGAATATCTATTTTGGTAAAACAAAGGAAAAACCTGGAAAGGTACTGTACCTTTCACCATGTCATTGTAAATGATGGAAGATACAATGTTAGCATTCAGGGGCTTTTGATTTGCAACAGTGTATATCTAAATATTTGACATCTGTCTAGTTGGCAGCACATGCAACGTTTTAAGGACTTTTAATGGGATTTGCGGGAAAGATGACATTCATAAGGCGTAACTTGACGTGCTAAAAGAATATTCATCTGTTTCTGAAGTTGTATATGAATAGATCGAACTAGCTTGATCTGGAGATTCATATGGAATTAGATCCCATAATTGATTTTCGTTGTCTTCATATTTCCGTTCGTACAATAGAACCACAGTGCCAGGCTTCGTCCAGTTACCCTAAAAGCATGTGTAAATACAATAGCTGCAAACGAGATATGAATGATATCCTACTCTAATGTCTAAGACCAAGTTCGGGTCAACTTGCGGGTATATAAAACCATCTTCGCGGTAGTACCACCTTTGGTTTTGGGCATCCTCGAGCATTTTTCGCTTATACTGGATCACCTGTTTGTCACTCTCAAGGACACCTATAATGGAAAAAATTCGAATTTCTCTGGCTATCTTATGTAACCACACTTACCTCCTTGCACATCCAAAACTGTATGTGTTTCCATTTGAAATAGGTTAATCTCCTTCATTAACAAAAAGAAGGGTTCATACGCACATACCAAGACCGGAATTTTTGTTAATAAGGAAACCATGATCATACATCCACAACTGGTTATCGTTGTCTACTTCTTTCTTTGGCCACACTATCACTTTAGCGGCTGCCTTCACGATCCTTCACCATTAGGATTACTTCCCAACATTTTCATGTTAAATCGTACCTTTAAAGAATCCCAAGACACATCTAGGACCATCTTATGAGAACAACGGGATTGGATGAAGAACCAACCACGCGGAAAGTTGTTCATTTTCTTCTGAAGTTGGAATTAGGTTACTGAATGGTAGCCAACATGCCGGGAATTAAGTCTCCTTCGTGGTGATTCACCTATGATTACAAACTCCGATGTTCTCATAATGATTACCAGCATGCAAAAAGCGAACAAAGTTGTAAGCCTTCAATGCTTCAGACGCAAAATTACTCTGAAAACTACACTAACAGTATTTGTAGAACTGTCTATATTATACTCTCCGTGGTTTTCCAAGAAAAGAAGTTGGTATTTCTGTCACTATACAAGGAAAAAAAAATGAAAGGGAAGTGAATGGTACGATTTCAATCGTTGGTTCCTCATATTTGAAGCTTCCGTAATTAATGCATGCGCAAAGACAGCTAATACAGTTTAGCAGTGAGTAATAGGCATTTATTACCATAGAGATTTGGACAGTTATTGAAGCTGATGTATCCAATAGTTCTAGTGTCTCTGAATACTTCATTCAACAAACTGTGTAGTCTATTTAGTCCACTCAAAATAGAATGCTCCTTTAACGCAAACTTTTAGTATACGATATCTTTTGAATTTTTTTTTTGTGTCTATCCTCTTTTGAATCCTTTGGTAATGGTACGGGGATTCGTAAATGGTTTGATTCTCCATTTCCCTTAAAATGTGTGCTCGATTGTACTACGTAGGAAAGCTTTGAACGGGTGTTTCAAAATAAGTATATAGGCTACTTTCGCCTTGTTTGCTAGTAGTCAAATTGCTGTCCGGCAGCTGAAAAAGTTTCAGAAGGTTTGCCTTCCATGACATTTTCGTCATTACCCTCCGATGGCAGGTGTTTGGTACATTGCCGTGTCACCTAGCTAAGCAATGTAGAGATGATCTTTAACATATAATTCTGAGCAGCACGATCCGCACTTCTTCGGCACACTTGTTCTGCATTGCAACGTATACTCTTTCTTTTGCCAAATTCTATGCATAAAACATTACTCACCTGCCGGGCTTTTTCGTACAGATACTATAGTGGATAGAAAGAAGGGAGTCTAAAGAAATCTTTAGTTGCTAAAACACATAATGAACCAATAGCTTTATTGACCTCGTTTATCTAAACTTTCCATCTTATTTATATTTTCTACTTTCAGACATAAAGAGCGCCGTGTATTCGCGATCCATGCATCCTGTATTGTACCAGTTTCTAGAAAAATTATGTTGGCTTAGCGATCGCAAGCTGAGAAAGGAAACGAGAAAGTCTTTCCAAGGCTGACGTCTTTCATCGCTGCAAAGGAAAACCAATGGGATGTTGAACGTGATTTACTCATTTATATCCTACTGTTGCTGTTCACAATCTGCATCCTGACTGTCTGTTCTTGTAGTGGTTTGTTTATAGCTGTTTAGGTTATTCGAACAAACTCCCAAATTTGGCAGACTAGCGATAAGCCATCTTACCACAATCCAAACAAATTGAGAAGCATGGAACTGTCTGAGCAAACAAGAGGTATCACGTGCTGAGCATACTTGGATGTTTCCATTGAGATGTGGCATAAGACAACCTTTATGCTGATTCGGAAAACCGATCTGATTTTCTGCTGAGCATTTTCCGGTCTGTGTAACCCAAACTCAGCTGGTCACTGAGTATAAAGAACGACGAAATTTTTCCAGCTTTTGAGAATCTTCCTTTCTCTTCTTTATTTTTGTGCTTATTCATGCGAGTGCTCTCGTTTACTTATATCACACTTGCCTACCTCGTTATAGGTATGCAGTCAAAACATATATCTGGACACCTTTTTAAATGACATGTTTTATAATAGATGCCATCGCTAAAGGTGGCGGAGGCGGAGGCCGTGGTGGAGGTGGTGGCGGCGGTGGCGGTGGAAGCCGAGGAGGCGGCGGAAGCAGTACTGGAGGTGGAAGCAGAGGAGGTGGCGCAGGCGGTGGCGCAGGAAGCAGACCGCCTTCTGGTAAGAATCACTATGATTTTCAAATGACAAACATTGACTTCTATCGATGATTGGATAGGCGGCGGTGGGGGACTTTCGCAACCAAGAACTGGCCCTCCTCCTGCAGTTGGTGGTGGATATCATTTTCCGGCCAACAGCCAAGGCTACCCGAAAGGTGGTTATGGAGGGTTTAGCTCACCACCACCATACCACTATACCAATACAAGAAGTGAGTTTCTCTCTGCATGCGACATGACACTCACAGATTTATACTTCAGCTACTTACACTAATTATCCCGCTACTTACGGTGGGGGCTACGGTGTTGGTCACAGATCTGGATGGGTAGGCTCCTATAATCCAGCATTACTCTATTGGGCGATCATTCCAGCAACAGCTTATTTGGGTTATCATGCAATGTACCATCGTTACAACCAAAACACAGGTGCATACTACGCGCCGGAGTTGACCAGTCAAGGTTCCGGAAGTTCGAATGTTTGGATTACTGGAACCGAATACACTAGCAAAGAAGATAATTATCATTATACATTCAATATCTCGACCAACAACGTCTATCCGATGGTTGATCACGCTTATTATGCTTCCTCTGACCCTGCTGCTCATCCGGCCGATTATGTCTACCGTTTGACAATGTCTCATATCGTAGAATTCGACGACGTCAACCAGAACGGAATGTTCGATGCTGGACAAGATCATATCATTTCTTTATCTTCCTTAGGGCGAGCTGCTTGGCAACCAATGGTACTATACAACAAGACAGTGCCGAATAATTCGACACAAAGCTACCTGGAGACTTCCACTTCCGCAACTATCGCGTATAACAACTCTGCTGCAAGCGGTGGTAATCCGTTTACTGTCCAGATCACCTGGAGAGCGAGTAATCTTCAGCTCAACAACACAGCACCCATCCCTATGCAGCCAAATTCGCTTGAATACGATATTTCATTGACTGGATATCCAAAATCAGTTCCCACGTCCCGTATAGCTGTCGCGCAGGTGCTTACGACCTTACCGGATACCGGCGTCTTCTTCGATATCAGTACCTCGACTCCACCCGCTGTGGCTAATCAGATCAAAACCAACCAGACTTTCGGCATCTCAGTCGGCAACTATTCCGAAGGACGTCTGGAGTACCAGACCTCACTTAACCTAAGTGAGGTGAATGAGGTTCACTACAGCTTGGCAACCTTGTCACCTTCTTCCATCAATTCCGAATCTTATGCATCCCCTGACGACTGGATCTGGGGAACCGTAACGACAGCCAGCCGTAAAGCTAAACTCCTATTTGTCTCGATCCCTTTCAACGCAGCGCCCGCAACAAACGATACTACCGTACCGAAAGTGAACGCCCAAATGTCTGGGTTCGGCTATGTGAACACAGATGTCCTGAACGCAGCCGCCAGTCCAAACTCAGGCCGGCGGGAAAATGGATCAAGCAGGCCAAGCATTGCAAAACTTGCATTGGTTGTATCCGCCGTTTTGCTGCTTACAATAATCCATTAGACAAGATTTATTTTATATAAGCTATCGATATTAACAATTACATATACGTATACATATACATATACCTTAAATGTAGATTGAATGGAGGTATACAACGCCATGTATTTTTTTTAAAAAAAAAGAAATATTTAGTATGAGGGTCACTCTTTGCTTTGACTTTTGACATTTCATACTCGTGCTGCTTCATAGCAATAGCGATTCGTTGGCTTATAGACTGCCTGTAAACGATAAAAAAGCGTGTCTGCAGATATAGAAGCGAGACACGAGTTTTGTTGCGTCATATCCAGTCTGGGGGTGCAAACGTTGCTTAATGCTTCCATCCGACTAAATGAACTATTAACACATTGGCTATAGCAAACTGCATTAGACTGTCAAAAACAATCAATCATTGCTTTGCCATATGTCACACAATCCGTTAATCAGTGTGTTTTGTACGGTTCTGCCAATTAACGCGACTAACGAGAAGGGCACGAAAACAAAACTAACTTGCTACGCAGTATATATGGAACCGTTTGACGCTGCGCAATGAATCCTTTCACAGGTCCAATTCCATATCGCCTAACAATCACAGCAAATCGTACAAACTATCCTCTCCCGTCACTGGTAAAAGCCGTCGTCTCTACAGAACGAAACGATCCTTTCTTGCAAATGTACTAAAACACAACAACTCTTTCCAGGTCAAGCTTATAGTTTCAGCTTAGTTCCCTTTTGTTTATTTTTTGTGAATGATAGTAGTATCAATCCGTTTAAACAACGGTACCGGAAGCAGAGGCAATACGGGGCCACAAATCAGCGCACTCCTTGGCAACGGGACCAGTGATAGCGGAACCCTTCATTTCACCCTTGGGCTAATGACACGCGCATATACATACACCGATCAGTTATCTGCCATTCTTACATCGCTCCTTTAGTACTTACGTTGACAATGACACCGGCGTTATCCTCGAAGTAAAGGAAGACACCATCTCTGCGGCGCCAGGCCTTGCGCTGACGAACAACAACAGCGGGCATGACTAAAAGGAACATTCATAGTTTTAGCATCCACGCCATTCAGTAATGCACCGATTCCGTTTCTGCAAATTTACCCTTCTTTCTCAATTCCGGCTTGCCCTTCTTGACAGTGGCGACAACCATGTCACCGGCACCGGCGGCAGGAAGTCTGTTCAAGCGACCCTTGATGTTGCGGACGGCAATGACGTACAAGTTCTTGGCACCGCTGTTGTCGGCGCAGTTCATAACAGCACCCACGGGCAAACCGAGGGTCATGCGGTACTTAGTGCCGGAAATGCTAACTGAAAGAAGAGAACGGAAAAAAGGGAATCAGTCTTGTTTATCGCCAATAACCCTCCTTTTCTTTATATCGTCAAATCATCCCGTTTTTTCCTTCATATCCCATCGACCGTCAATCCATCTATCACGTTCTCCTTTCATTCCATCTAAAGCAATTGAATCATCTACACATACCTTTGGGCATGTTGCAAAGGATATGCAGAAGAGAAAGACCATATTCAGGCGAAGACAACGGGTTATGTACAAGGAGTGGCTAAGCCGTCCGCTTTTTTGGCCGATCCGGACTAAATCTGCCCCGGATTGTCATCTAAGGTTACACAAAGATGTGTAAAATAGTTCTTGCTTTGTTTAGCAACGCTTGTGATGCAGTCTTCTGTATTCTGTGCTAGGTGTTTCTACGATTTCTTGCAGATACTTGTTGGATGCCAATCATTTAAAAGGTTTTGTTCAAATTACTTGACATAGGTAGCGGTTATTCATACCTGGGTTGTTTTCTTCTTGCTATATCCCTGCTATGCTATGAGCTGTCACGATTGCTAGATTAGACATGCTTATTAACTATGTCTTATTCATGTGTATGTTTCTTTAATTCTTTTACAGTATGACCGCAGCTTAGTGGTATTTTGAAGCCTTCATATGTAGCTAGATCCACTTGATCCTATTAATGTCAAGCAAGGGTTTCAATAAATAGATCTGCCCCTAGCTGTCTTATGTTTTGTGCCAGTTTCAGTTGATGTATATTTGCAACTCCTAATGTCCATATCTATGACAAACTGCTTACACTTATCTGACGTAGTTTGTGCACAATATCAGTTGAATCGAATTTCATCATCTCCGTCCAAAGATAGCATATCTTTTCTTTTAACTGCTTATGGGATTGATGTGGATCAACAGATCGTAATGCAATTATCCGATTGACCAATGAATTTTAAACCTTGGAAAACCTTGAAATAAACAAGTTTTGTTTAAAGTTACTTGGGGTGAAAGGTGAGCATGTCACTTCATGCAGCTCATTATGCTTTTCTAGCGCATTTTTCCGTTGTTGCTAAAGTTCGTGGTTGGATATTTTGACTCAAAGCTGATTTGCTGTGGCAAACAAACATTGCAAAATGATAGTCAATAAATAATACATAATTCTGTACCACTCATAAAACTAGTTAAACTTGCACAGGTGTTGATGTGCGGCTGTTCATTTCATTAAAGAAGTATTACTTTGTGGATAAAAAAGGATTAAAATCTGGGAGCCATCAGCAAAGAACGTTCAAAATCAATGAATGCCTGCTAGTCATAAACTTGTTTCATCACACATCGTCCGTACTATATCTCCGAAAAAACAAAGTCGCACCGCATAAATTCATATGGTGGATTAGAGAAAGCCGGGTTTGATGCTAACAAAACATATTCGTTTAAACATGCAATCAAATCATATCTATTCTATTAAGAGCAGAAAAGTGCATAACAATTCCTTTTACTCGTTTCTTTGCAAGTAGGACAGCTTAACCACTCGTAGTGAAAACCGAATTTCAACATTAGCAAGTCGATTTCCTCAAATGACCAGATTCTTAAGCGTATTAGATATGTCATTATCCAGTTTGTAGATTTGCAGGCATCTTATGGAGGTTTGGAGATTGCTTTTGTTTTCCAAGCTATTGGATGCTGTGATAAGCGAAGCTAACGACATTCATTTTCATACGTTGCAAAACTAGTTGTACGAGTACCGTCTAACGAGTGAATATCTTTTCTTGCATTTTTTTTTTATTTTTTGGGCGGGTAAAAATTTGGTAGAGATGAGACGTAGGTCGTTAGGGGTCGTACCTGATTGGTTTGCGCTGGAAGCAAGGTCAAGGATGATCCGGTTTAATCCAGACAGCAGTTCAACGAGCTTAGGAATGTGGATCGAAAATATTGACGTATTCGAAAAAACGCCAGTTTGCGATTTCTCTGTATCTTTCCTTTTCCTTCTTTGATTCAAACCATGCTCAAAAGTTATCGACCTATCGCAGTGCATACACTTGCTTATCACGGGCCACTTGTACATGTCGTTGAGGGTGCTATTGCGACAGAAACGGTCCATGTCACAAAGACCGATTACTTTGGCACAGCGACGGTTACAGATACTTATGGTATTCATTCCCGTACAACCTTTTGATATGCGAGGGAAACTAACGACAAACCAATACAGTTCCATTTGGATCCTCTTTCCATCACACCATGGATCGAATCGATACGGTTTCCGGGATCGTGCCCTTTAAATCTTCTGGAATACATCCTCCCATGAACCCTCTTGCGCATCCACCTCCACGCCCGCCGCCATTCAAGCCAACTAAACCGACGTGGTCTCCTGAGCTCGGTGGAAGACCTAGCTTTGTTCCACCTCCTGTCACTAATGTGCCATCGCCGAGCAAAACCCCGTTACCTGTCATGGAAACGCCCGTTTCAACAGTCCTGTCTATGCCACATACATCTGTTGTGAGCGATATTATTTCTGTGATCGGAAATGCTCCAGACCTGGCAGTGAAATCATTGCTACGCCCTTTCAATATGGCGCTTGCGTCTGCTCTGCAAGAGTTTCCAAGGATTTTCAAAGGCATTATCGAAACCGAATATGCGGATATTGCAAGTAAATCTTTTGCGGCCATCTCCAGCAAAGGCGTCCCAACATGGGCTTCATCCAAGTAGATTAAAACAAAAGCAAAAATAGGCAGCACTTTGTATTTTATCAAATATAGCTTTAGGCGCAGCATTTTTCTTATTCTTCTCTATCTTGTGCATGCGTGTAATTTTAAACAAAAAGTCTGCAAAAAGAATTGAGCAAAAGGGAGGGAAAATCTTGCCATCTATTTATGTTCTATGGTGTGGCTTTCGTTGGATAGTGTTTGCTATATGTCATACGTAGCTAATATAGATATGACTGACTGAACACGTGTGGTTTAGGCAAAAAGAAGCTTTTGTATTCAGAAGATTGAAATTAAAAAGAACAAGGATTTTCGTTGTGAAACAATAGGAAAAAAAAACAATAGATAAAGTTTACTTTAATATATAAGTCCGTCTGGACAAAGGCAAGGATACAAAAACAAAAGAAAAATAATTAGCTAAATTAATATTCAACAGAGGAAGCACGTTTAGCACGGCGCTTGCGAAGAGTTCCATTCTGGATTTTTTCAAGTCGAGCGACTCTACGCGATTTCATTTCCTTATGCAGGTTGCGATAAGAGTCAACAGCTCGCTGGATAAGACCCCGACGGCCTTCAAGCTCATCGCGGTTAAGATAAGCAAGTATCCAACCAAGCTTGTTGCAACAACTTTCATAGGCCCAGCGATTGCCTTCATACTCAGGTCTTGGAACGTTAGCTCTTGGATACACCTTTATGAAAAAAAAAACGTCGTTTGAAACAAAGAGATGACATATCAGTTTTAGATGCTGGGTTTCTTCGGGGAAAGTTCTTACCGTATTTGGAACCCGAAAGCTCAATGGGATATCATCAATCGAGACATTATGAATATCGGCCCGTATTGTATATTCTTTCACGACGCGATTACATGAGTACATAAATGTAATGTACTCAATACCATTTATGAATTCATTTGTTGGATCGTTGTTTGCAAGAGAAACCAAAGATGCTACTGATGTTTGATGCGATTCTCGACGGCGAGAAGAACGACCGGTTGAGGTGCTACATGGAGCTGAGTGTCGTCTTCTTTTGGGTTTCTCTGTGCTGCAGTCTGTTGCTGATGGAGGAGAGGACATGTTCGATGAGGCGGCTGAAGGAGGTGATGGTTCTCTGACGGGAAAGTTCATTGTCTGCTGCTTGTTCGGCCAGCGCTCATCGACAAATTGATACATGGCCATGGACGGAGTACATTGTAATCGTGCAGACGATTCATTCCTCTGCTTCGCAGTCTGTATTGACTGAGAATGCGTGGGAAGATGCATAGACGATGGGCCAAAGGACCATTCCTCGCATCTCGGCATGGTCATCTCTTGGTTCAAAAGGCCATAAGGTGTTGTCGAGGACACCGTCATGGACGACCCAGTGATGGGCGACATCGCGACTGGTGATATGAAAGGATTCACCAAGTTCTGAGCTTGACCAAAAGGGTCCAGTGGCACGAGCGATTGAACTATCGTGGACATATCGAATGAAGTTCCCGATGTCTGGCCGATTAACTGCTGTGTTGAGTCAGTCGACATGACTTCCAAAGCTCCTTCATGGTCCAGCGGAGACTGTAACACGCTGTCAAAAGGATCGACATATGACGGCGTCATGTTCTTCTTTCTCTCTTAGATTTGTTTGTTTACAGAAAGAGAAGAAAAAGCATTGATTAGGAACAAAAGGTCTAGAGAACGCGTAAAAAATAAGAAACAGTTGCTGGCAACGAAATAGTCTGAAACCAGTGGCTACGAGAACTAAGACAACCGCGCGACAAAAGACATAGTGATCGAAGCACTACGTGAAATTTCAGGTTGACTTGTTTGAGCTGTACGCATGAATGAAAAGTTTTCGTCTTCAGATACGCTCTGCTGATTCGTTCATACAAACTCCGTCTCCTGTTCTTCATTAAACGTCAGTACGCCGCACTATCATTTCATTAACGCATTTGTTAACACACTGACAAGAGTCTCTGCAACCATTCTGTTTCCATGGAAACAGACGTACAAAAGCATGGAGCATTTTACTTTTTAGTATTAAAGAAAGGAAAAAAAAATTGATAAAGATCGGTGAGACAATGTATTACGATCGGTGTGATTGGATCCTTCCAACTCCGAAAGTGCATTCCAGAATACGTGCCGATTTCTTGCTACGCGCACAATCATGCATAAACTTGGCTAGTTATTGTTATGGTATTTGCTTTTTAGATCAATTAACTGTTTAAGAGATAAAGAAAAAAGTATTATGCACGTATAGTCCGTAGCATCGATCTTGACGATGATAAGCTCATAGTAATGCTCTTTCATAGGGAACTTTTCATTTCTGTCATCCCGCAAAAGCAACTATAGTTAGTCATAAAGTTTTCTCTTATTTGGAGGCAACTGTAGTTAAAAAAAAGTCCTTTCCTAATATTTTGTCCGTAAAAGCAGATCTGCGATCCGTCACAAATTGTCCACTTTAATCGGCCGTCAAGTTAAAAAGAGCAATTAGGACACGATAAAAAGAGATTATTTTGTAGATAATACAACATCTAGAATAAACTACCCCTTATTTTCACCGCCACACGAGCACATAGAAACGTTATGATGAAGTTGTACTTCCCTAGAATATCTCTCAAAAAAAGAAACAACTCCATTTAGGACAAAACTTCCTGATGGTATGTTTGTCCGTCCATTTCAATTCCACAAATGTGGCGTCGGGTCACAATGTTAATAAGATCGTCGTGTGAAGTGTAGCAAACGGAAAAGAAACGTGTTTATGTAAAGGACGCATAATGACTCGTGTAATCAAAGTTTTTTTTTATCTCAGTGGTGGTCTAAACTTTTTGTGGCTGATCCACGTGCTGTTTCTTAAAGCTACGCAGATGGCCGTTGCCAACTTCATCATGCTGAGCCTATTTTGCACAGGAGGCAAACCGCTTGACACACGTCTATCAGTTGTTTTTCGGCATATGCATTTCAACTATTTACTGATGCTTTTACCATTCATAGCAAGTCAAGCTTAAAAGTCGGACATTGATAGATATCAAGTCCAGCATACTTCAGTATCCGGCAGGTGGGATTCCCAATAGCGGCTGTGACCGATGGCATCTCAGTTTCTTCTTTTCTTTTTCAGTCTAATTCACCCTTTTCGCACTGTGCACGAGAAACAATTGCTATTTTTACTTGCCCTGATTGTTTGACACAAGTTGTACCCAGCATCTTTGTAAATGTTTTCCTGATGCTCCACCTCCTTCCCTTTCCATGACAAGTACAACCATGGTTTCGCCTCGTACATCTCTATGGTAGTTCCCGGCATAAACATATAGCAGATCACCGGGGATTGCAGTAAAATTTCTCCCGAACTTTATTTTTAGGTCAGAGGTTCAATGAATAAATAAAGAAAAAAGGCCAAGAGAAATCCATCGTCGTAGGGTCCATGTCGTACAGAAATAAATATCTAAAAAAGGAATGAAATCAATCATGTTCCTCATTAGCTAAGGGGATAGTCATCATGGTATCTTTAAAAAAAGATTCACCAATGGCAACGAACTGCAGAATTATCGACAGAAAATATATCGCAAGGTTGAAAGGGGTTTTTGAACGAGGGAAAATAAACAGGGACTTTTTGCGAGAATAACTCTTACTTGGTTTACCCCGGAACTGTCTTGGGATCAACTGATGGTATGAATCGCACCCGGGTTATGCGGAGTTGTTTGTACTCATATAAAAGAGATTTGGGGCACCAGCGGCTGTGTTAAATTCACCATAAATAGCTATATTTCAGCACAGTGTAACACCTAGTTTACTAGTTGCACGTTTAAAAAAGTCTATGTTTAGCGAGTTTAGCGGAAACAGGTAAAATGGTTTGTATCTAACCGTGATACAGACTAAATTGTGCGTAAGTTCGAAACGGAGATGCAACAGTCAAAAAAAAATGTACAAAAACCGAAGAATAAAAAGCGAGAGCTATTCGAACAACTAGTGCAAAGCAGATTAGTCTTTTTTCTCTTTCTTTCACTTCCATTCCTTCTTTCCCTTTCCCTTTCTCTTCTATTCTCTTTCTTTCCGCCCCTTAATCACTCTAGAGATGCATATCAAAGTCATCGCCATCTCGTTGGCACTTGCTCAAGTTGCTACTACTGCTCACGCTGCGGCCGCTAAGACTACTGCCTCTAGCAATTCCAGCACCAGCACTACCTCTTCCTCGAGCTCCAAGGATTATTGGAAGACCTTTACCTCACCTGTTAATCCCCTCAACATCAGCATCCCTGTCCTTCCCCAGACCACCTCGCATGATCCTACCCAGGAGTGCAATGCCTATCAAACTCCCGCCGAGTTCAAGTTTGTTGCCTCCGAATGGCCTAACATTTGGGAAGTTGCCACCAGTAACGGAATGAACCAGACTGCCGAGTTCAAGAAGCTCTACAACTCCATTGACTGGACAAAGATGCCAAACATTCCCGTTCGCAAAGCTACTCCAGAAGGTGGTCTGGATATGACTGGCTATGACGAATCCAAGGATCCTGATTGTTGGTGGTCGGCTACTACTTGTACCAAGCCCAAAAATCCTGGTATCAATGAAGATATCTACGCCTGCCCTGAGCCCGATACCTGGGGTTTGACCTATGATGATGGTCCCAACTGTTCTCACAATGCCTTCTATGACTACCTCGAGCAGCAAAAACTCAAGGCCACCATGTTCTACATTGGTTCCAATGTCATTGACTGGCCCTATGGTGCCCAGCGTGGTATCAAAGACGGCCATCAGATTGCTGATCACACCTGGTCTCATGGTTTGATGACCACTCTCTCTAACGAGGAAGTCCTTGCTGAACTTTACTACACTCAAAAGGCTATTAAGCTGACGACCGGCGTCACCCCTAAATACTGGCGACCTGTAAGTTTTTCTTTCTCTCTTTTTTTAGTTCTGTTTTGCTACGTAGCTTCCATGGCCACCAATAACCTAACAACTATTTTATTATTATTATTATTATTATTATTATTAGGCCTTTGGTGATGTTGATGACCGTGTGCGATGGATTGCTACCCAATTGGATCTTACTACTGTCCTCTGGAACCTGGATACCGATGACTGGGCTGCTGGAAACTCGGAACCTGTCTCCAAGATTGATCAAAATTACCAAGACTTTGTTACCATGGGTTCCAATGGTACTTTCAGCAAATCCGGAAACATCGTCTTGACCCACGAAATCGATAACACGACTATGCAACTTGCTCTTGACTATTTGCCCAAGATTCAACAATCCTACAAGCATGTCCTTGATGTCGCCACCTGCATGAATATTACGTACCCCTATCAGGAGAAGGTGATCGCTTTCAAGTCCTTCAGCGACGCGATTGCTTCCGGTAACACTGGCGGTCTTCCCTCGGCCTCAGTCAGCACTGCTGCTGCTTCTGGTAGTGGTGCTGCGGCTGCCTCTGGTAGCGGTGCTAACAATGCTGGCTCCTCTTCCACTCCCGCCAAGGCAGATGCTCAGACTGAAAAGACTGGTAACTCCGGTATGAACCTTGCTCCTACGACTGCCGTACTTGCAGCTTCCTTTGCTGTCCTGGCTCTCTTTGCTTAATTTTTTTTTGCCTTTTTGAGTACTAATCCCACCGCTGAGCTGGTGGCAACCCATCTATACATTGCAGTGACATAAAGTACAGTAAATAAACAAACTCAATTAGCAATCCATAATAGTCGTATTTGGAAAAGGGTCAAACCACCCTTTTTGTTCCCGACTCTGACAGCATTTATTGTTCGTAGCAGCGTAGATGTTACGGAAGGGATAAAAACGGTCGCGATTTTTATTATGCCAAGCCAAGAAATACGGCAAGACACTGTATTGTTTAACGTTTGTTATGATCATTATTGTTTTCAGTCACTATTACTCGTAGTAACTTTGGAGGTACATAACAGCTAACAGGCAGATTATGTTTGTTATGCACCTTGTTTCCCTTTTCTTTTATATCATATGCAGACGTTTCTTAGAGTGTTTCCACCTGTTCTCCTTAAGTCTGTCTTGCATACATTCGCAGCCGCACCGGGTATGACCTTTTTCCTTTTAAAACCCAGCAAAGACGAAAGAAAAAAAAAAGCTTCGTAATCTTTTCGGTTTGTATCTCACATATGCTTGATCAACAAGCTTGATGAAATCCCAGCTCGTCACTCTATAAGTGTGCACCGTATTAACTATAAGTTCGCACTTTCCGGTGGCCACCATATCGTTCTGCTTGGGAACTTTTCGGTCATGAATCCATGTTGTCAAATAGTATGTTGCTGTTTGTCTTAAACGACAAGCGTAATGTATATCCCAGGGTCTTCACTAATTCTTCTAAATGCCAGTGTAGCACTATGATTATACGGCAATTCTTATTATTGGTCACAATCATGCTCGTTTGATGTTGGTGTCTTTCAATGTATAACTCTATAAACTATTGAAAATGAAGGTTGGGGTCGATGGTGGTTTATATATGTTATGCAAATCGCACTTTTTTCTTAGGAACGTTATCCTCCTCCTAAATAACATGTTAGAGTTTGTCATTCAATAACCTGGATCCGTACCTGTTCAATGTTTCTCTTCGCAACCTTCTTTTTCGTTCCTGATTTCCGTTTCTTTTGAGCTTCCAAAATAGCCTTTTTTGTTTGTTCCTAACAAATGGAGAATTTTTCAGGTTAATCGCAGTGCCAGATTTTATATTGATGGAATTTACCAGTTTCTCCTTTTTTGCTTCTGCCTTCTTCTGGCGCTTTTCTTCTTGTGCCTCAATAATCTTTTCGATGGCGACCTATCCATAGAAATTAGTTTCTGCGAGAGAATAGTCTTATTCTGTATTGTTCCTTACCTTCTTCGCTAATTTAGTAATTTCCCTTTTCTCTTCTTTCTCTGCTGCCTTTTCTATCATTTCCAGCATGAAATTCTAGAGTTGTATTTGTTATTATGATATGCTTTTGATCCTTTCCGCCGCCAAGTCTGTGATCTTTTGGTATACCTTGCTCGCAAACTTTGGGTTATCTGTTTCGCAAGTTCCCCGAACTTTCTTTTGCTTTTTCTTTGTATCTTTTTTGCTGATGGAAGGTTTTGTGGTTTTAGGCACGCTAGATCGTTGTTGATCTTGACTTTTCTTTTGTGATTCTTCTGCTGTGGTATTCTTTTGTTTTGTTTTGCTCTACCGACAGGATATATTAGGATCAAATAGATAGCCATGCCACACATGAGGCACGGAATTACCTTGTTTTTCTTTTGCATTGTAGCTGTTTTGTTCGTGTTTGCCATTAGGATCGAATCACTTTTTTGTGCAGTGAGCGAGAGACAGGTGTGACTAGCAGTAGAAACTGAGTTTCACTTGCTTTCCGCCAGTCTCCTCTGCAAGAAACGAAATATTCTGGCAGACAGACTTGGCACCAACAAACATGACAATCATCTCGCGTGCGATCTCATTGACATGGTGTTCAAGAGCAGCCATGGGACGAGTTTCACTGAACAAGTTACCGTCTTTATCTCGTGCATCGGTGCTGAGTCTTTCTGCACCACTGGAGCGCCAGTCTTTGTTCTGCAGGAGGCTGCCTGTTTTGAATGACTGCGCTCAATTGAGAACGTATATTCGTCCTCATTATCATAACGACAAATCTTCCCTCTCGAATGCTTTGAAAGATCAACGCAATCCATTCAAACAGTTCAGCCGACGCATTAATAATCTTGACCCTGATAAAGTTAAGATAGCACTTGTTGGTTCGAACGTTGCTATTTTTCTTTTATGGCAATATGCTATTGGCTGCTACAAGTCTTATGGAGACCCTAGTTGGCTCAATTTTTTGTTTAAGCACTTTACGAATTCAGTCGAAGGGCTTCGCGAAGGTCGGTGGCATATCCTTCTGACATCCGTCTTTTCCCACAATAGCCTGGAACATCTGGGTCTCAACATGCTTATTTTATGGTCTATGGCTGAGGGAGTCATGCAAGCCATTGGCGTTTCTCGCTTTTTGCTTCTTTATGGTGCAGCAGGTGTTGTTGCATCCCTTGTTGCTGTAGGGTATCGAGCCTATCTACGCCCTATCCTAGAAAAAGGAAGTCGGTACCATGAACCGCGTGTTCGAGGATCTCTAGGCGCTTCAGGTAAAAAAAAAAAAAAAAAAAAAGAAAAGCACAATGGCACTTTTAGTTTCCTGTACTGAGAAAAAGGCGACAAATGAATGAACAGGATCCATTATGGGACTAACCACTTTCTTTGCATGTGCATGTGAGTGGAATGATATGTGCAAAGGGAAGTCGCTGATTTATTTGGTCACGTCTGGGATATAGTTCCAAGAGCGACATTTTACGTTTTCTTTATTATACCGATGCCAGCTGCTGCCGTCGTAGGTCTATTTGCAGCATACGACATTTATCGAGCGACGAGTTTGAATGTCCGTAATAACGCGATGAGAATTGCGAAGATACTGACCTTTCTTTTTCTTTTGTTTAGACCGGGTTAGTGGACAGTGCAGCCCACCTGGGTGGCATTGCTTATGGTGCGGGGTACTGGTTTCTCCGCGTGAAACCACTCCTAAGAGCGGGCCGGTGGCGTTTTTAAAGACACAAAGCAAAAAGAAATCACACAATGACTTTAACTGTTAGTTTGCCGGTCAGAATTGGGTAGCACAGTGCCCTGATGATGTGACCATAGTTCGAGACACATACTTTTCACACACCACATGTAATCTAGAGATGGCTGCTGGGCATCTTTCTCACAAAATGGTCCTGGCGTGATTCGTTTATAACGGTACGAGATCCATAATTTGTATAAACATGCACGTGTTTCCATCAAAAGTGAGCTGATCTGCAAGATATATTTTTGGATGGCCCGCCGCTTTTTCTGTTGTCTCTTGTTCAGCAATGGATTACTTAGAAAATGTAATCCCTTATTTGCTTCCAGCTATAATTGTGTCAGGAACAGCGTTTCTCTTCGTTAATAAGAAAAGTACGAAGAGCGTGATACATTGGCAGACAATTAACCAGAGCGTGATTATAGAACCGTTGCTTCATCCCAAGAAATATAGCAGTTTTAAACTAGTTGAGAAGATCCCGGTCTCGCATAACACGGCAATGTAGTAGGATTCGTGATGACGCTTTGTCATGAAGGCTGATGAAAGTAAAACGTTAGATACAGGTTTGGCCTACCACAGAAGAAAGATGTTCTCGGTCTTCCCATTGGCCAGCATATTTCGGTGATGGCTGAAATAAATGGGAAACAGATTTCACGAAGTTACACTCCTACCAGCACGAACGAAGACTCTGGTCATTTTGATCTTATCATAAAAGTAAATATTCATTCTTTCTGCTGAAGTAATTTTATTCAATTCAACCTAAATGCAGTCTTATCCAACGGGAAACATCTCGAAGCTGTTTGGTGAGCTCAAGGTCGGCGACATGGTTGCTGTGCGCGGACCCAAAGGAAACTTTTCCTATAGACCTAACATGGTGAGAGCCATCGGTATGATTGCCGGTGGCACCGGAATCACCCCAATGCTACAGGTACTTGCTAAAACAAAGGGAAACCGAAACAAAAATAAAATTTACACACAACAATATGCGCTTCTGTAGATTATCCGAGCTATCTGTCGAAATCCGGAGGATAAAACAGAGGTCAGCTTGATATTTGCCAATGTGGACGCGGAAGACATTATCTTGAAAAAAGAGCTGGATGAAATAGCTGTCAAACACAAAAACTTTAAGGTGTATTATGTGTTAAACAACGCGCCTGAAGATTGGACGGGAGGCGTTGGTTTTGTAACGAATGATATGATTCGTGAACATTGCCCTCCTCCAGCTCATGATGTGAAGATTCTCTTATGTGGACCTCCACCTATGGTTTCCCTTCTAGCAAAGGTATTGAGAAAGACACTGCTTAAAGAAACAGAGTAAAGGCGGAAATAACATAATGCTACATGTTTGTACAGGCTGCTTCTGAACTCGGTTATGAAAAGCCCCGAGCAGTGAGTCGAACGGAGGATCAAGTGTTCAAGTTTTGAAATAAAAAATAATCACCCGATTATTTTTCGCGTATCCAGCTACACAAAGCAGTAGTTACTAGAAAAAGAAGGGAAGCCGAGCAATTCGTTCTTTTTATATTACAAATTCTACTCACCCGTTTCTTTAAATCCACCCCAATCTACTATTTATTCTTGCATTATTTCCAAACATGTATTTCTACCATAGGATTAGAAAAAGCCTGTCCGAAACCTCAATCCATCAATAAAAAAAAGCCAGCTGTATAAACTTATGCTTTTATTTAGCAGCACTTACAATCCATTGTTTCCTTCGCATTTTTCGATCATGAAGACGGCCCCATTCCCATGGTTATCGAACTTACACTCAGGAACAGTTTGCTGGGTTTAAATTGTGATGAGGCGCAAGAGCAGAAAGCAAAGGAAATCTGTTTCTTGTTTCGAAGTGTTATTTAATCTTTCTCTTCGGTTATCAAGCGTAATTGTGAAAGACATGCAAAATATTGAAGGAAAATGCTCATATCATAGATCCTTTCTTGGTAGCCAATACTAAGATATTACTGGATACGAAAGTTGCTGGCGTAGAATGAATGCCCTTCAAACCGTGAAATCTTACAGCTTGCCGTTTGCTATACGTTACGAGGTCTCAATTACCTTTTTATATCTCTAATTTATAGAAACCGGTGATTAAAAACAATAGATACAAGCAGAATCTACAACTTTGGGCCAAATCTGTTTCGTTTGCTGCTGTAATCCAATTGTTTTTAATCACCGGTTTCTACAATGTAGAAATATAATAGGTAATTGACACCCCGTAGTATTTCCAAGAGAAAATAGAGGAGATATTTCATTAATAAACTTTGTTATGGTAAACACCTAAGACATTATTCGGATCATATAAGTGGATTGATGTCGATCGTAAAAGTGAAATAGAAGACAGCTAAAAGGGATAATATCTTCCGATAGATCATAGAAGGAAAAAGAATCAAAGTAAAATTCTAGTTAACAATGGTAACTTGATGACCAGCGGAGACGCTAGACGTGAATATAACGCTGCTTTGCGAAGAGCTTTAAACTTGTAAATAACCCGTCTTTTTATTGACAGAAAAACAGGGTGTTTGTACTGTAATGAAACAGGTCACAAAATTGGCTGGTGACTCGTGTCATGAGCGGGCTCGCGGCCCTTCACCTTTCACCAACAACGTCTCCTTCCCTCTACTCTTTTCTCTCTTTTTCTTTTCGCTTGATCAAGAAACAAAAGGCCTGAAAACGTTGTTGCTGCTTGCTGCTTCTCATGTCAAGCAATACACAAAAGCAACCTCCTTCTACGTCGAATCGCTGGCTTAGTAATATACTTAGATCCCGTGCATCTTCCATTTCTGTCGAATCGTGTCTTAATCTCAGTAATGCTGATCCTTCCGCGCCACTTGATGCTCGTCCTGTCTTACCGCTTTTGGCCTCTTCACAGTCGTTAGGTTCCCGTTGCAAACATCTTCGGGTATTCTCTGAATTGTGCAAGTCTTACAAATTTATGCACCTGGAGAATGTCTTCTTTACGGTGCAAGACATACTGGAACCGAGCATGCCTCGCGATGCACGACACAAAGTATTTGAATTTATGCTAGCTTGTATTAGCGGGCAGTACGACGAACTCGGCATGGCAAGAGTAACGTTTTATAATTCTCTGCGAAGTCATGATAACTGGGAAGACTTCAGCGATATGTACAATGTTCTCTTCGCACTGTCTAAAGGCGGCCGCGATATTTCGGGGTTTGAGAAGAATATAGTAAAACTACTGATAACTTGGATGGATATGACTCTCCCTCGAGCAGCACAGAAACGAACCGCTTCATCTACATCCACCACTGATACCTCGACTGATGCGCGACGACCGACCCAACCAGTAAATACGCCCGCTGTAGCTATTTCCCATCTAAGCGAATTACTCCATTTACTCACGTGCCTTGGGAAATTTAACTTTGCTATGTTCGAAGAATCCGAAGTAGCAGACATGATCTCAGCAACACGCAGGGCGTTCAGTTCCACAAGTCATCCAGGAGACCTTCAGGCCTGTCTTGCCTTCACAGACGTGGTGATTCGCTATCGCTTTGTTCCGTTCGATGCATTGAAGCCTTTTTTGGAAATTCTGTGCGCAGCAGTGATGCTACCCGACGATTTGATACCCAACAAAGCAGCTACACTTTGGCCTATTTTCACAAATTTGTTACTCTCGCACTGCGCCCATAGCGCGATTCTGACACTCTGTAAATTACTGGAGGAACCAGTGGAAAGCGGATTAGGCGAAGAAACCTTGGCTAACGGTGCTATACTGTTATTAAGCGAGACAGCGTGGGGGCAGAAAAGTCGAACGAGTGCGGATGCTTACATGGTATCGGATGCCATCTTGTTGATGTATCTTCGTCGATGTGCGCTTCAGCATAATAACTCAGTGAATGCAAACGTCCTGAAAAGTTTAACATTGCTTGTCAAAAATCCCGAAAATTCAATACGACTGATGGACTGGGATACTGTTTGGGATATCTGTGATGTATGCACAAACCATGTTCTGGGAATCATGGATGAAACGATGATACAAATTCTCACTCGTTTTCCCGACTATGAAGTGGATCAAAGCAGGACATCGACGAATGTAGTTCATCAGTTCACTCGTTTCTTGGCATGCATTTACAAAAAGTATATTGCAGGATCTTACCTAGGACCTCTTCCTCGATTTATGAATGTGCTCTATGCATTAAGAAAATATGCATCTGAAACAGTGGCAACTACTTTGTTGGACTACTACGAAACTGAACATTTCTTGCTACCATCAGCGGACAACTGGATAGGATTGTTGCTTGAACTGATCAAAACGTTCTTTGTGCCCTCTGAAGTCACGACCACCATAAGGCTTCGTATGCTGTCCATTGTTACTGATGTTTGCAGAACCGTCAAGGACTTTTATTCAGAAGATATATATAAGCAGATAGTGTTGCTAATGATGGACAACGTAGAACGAGAGAAGGATCGAGATGTACGGCAGACGTCCATTGATCTTATGGTGGCATCACTTTGCGACTGTCAGACAGAAGAGACCTTTGATAAACTTTTGGAGCTTTTGCGAAAATGTACACGATGTAAATGCGTTGAATTTCCTGTAAGGTCAGAAGAACAGGAAGAGCGGTCTCAGTCGTCGAAGGATGAGCATGATGCATCGACCGGGCAAGGAAGATCGCACAGTCGGTGTCATTCCCCGCATCCACACAAAGGTCATCAGATAATGCAAAGAAGCAGCACAACTACTTCAGTGGAGACTGCCACTCCCACACCTGGTATCGGGCCAAGGACGGATCACGGTGGGCGATGTGAAGGTTCGTACTCTATGTGCGGCATGGTTCAACTTTTCGAGGAACTTCTTTCGGAAAACAAAGCACATATGTGCGCGAAAGTGTTCAAGATGATTACGGATACTGCAGAAAGCCAAGATGATTTTCTGTGTCCTTATGGCGGACCGAAAATAGTAGCATTGGATTTGCTGCTTAGGATTCGGTGTCCTCCGAATCACAATATCTATATCATCTCTGATGGTAAGATTGAGTCGAAAGCAGGATAAGTCCTGTTCTAATTTATAAATCCCATTTCAAAGAAATCATGGATGAAGATGATATTATGTCACCCATACGAGTCATTCAGCAGACGAAACGACAGCAGAAATCGGAAGCACAGAAAGCCAATCCGTTTGCTCCTCAGCCAACTTGTCCAGCAGGCTTGAAGCCTGGAGAGCAATTGATGATCCCTTGCTCGAGAGTCGTCTCCTATAGGAATGATGATACTAACGAGGGATCCACCACGGACGAAGTATTACCGATGGATGATGCTCTCAAGGCTTATATCACTGTGATGTCTCGCGCTCCGCATTGGGATGTCGTTTTATTTGTGCTTAAGCGATTACCACTACAACTGAGAAACAAGCATCTGTTCTGTGGGGCTTCTATCCAGATCAGAGCGCTCAGGAAGGAGATTGTTCGATGGGTTAGTACACGCACGTTTCTGGCAAATGTGATAAATCTACCTTCGAGCCTTAAACGCAATGACCTCTATATCCACGCATACAATCTCTTGACTGTGCTTATATCCTATCGGCGTCATTTCACGAAGCAATATCAAGATGAAATCGTCTACACATTCTATATCGGTATCACACAGGTCACTGCTGCCACTAAACCTTGCATTAATGCGTTGACCGTTTGCTGTCACGAACTTCCCCTATCTGTCGCGAAGATGCTGAACGAAATTCTTCAGCGCATGTCTCAAATTATCTCTGTCAGCAGTGTATCAGTACATATTCTGGAGTTTCTTTCTGGTCTTGCAAGGCTACCGGATCTATATGCCAATTTCACCGGAGATATGTACAAACCTGTTTTTGCCATTGCACTGAATTATTTGCAGTTCTCTCATTCCACCACGCAGTCGCAATCACCTGTCTCCACACCTGGGCCTGGTAACTCACCTGCTATTGGCTCCCCTATGGCGCCTGGAAGTGCTCCTTCAACGCCATTGCAACCACAGCGGGAATCTAGCCAACAGGCTAATCAAGGTGCGCTAGCTCAGTATGTCTTGATTATGGCCTACCTTGTGATCACTGTCTGGTTCACAGCCGTTCCGTTACGGGAACGGCGAAAGCACGTACCGTTTATAATCCAGAGGCTTCTTGGGGGTAATCCTATTGGAAGGCCTATTGACGAACAGACGTATACATGTATCGATATGCTTTCCCGGTTCAGCTTTGCCGATGTGGGACTGTCTCCCGAGAAGTCTATTGTATCCAAGATATTGATGGACGGTGGGCAACATGATGCAAGCCCGGCTGTTGGCGTTAAGCAAAGTACTCGAACGTGGGTATATGGTCATACCCTTCTGACTTTGAAAACGGCGAAAGCTTTGGGGTGGGTTGAAATGACAATACGTCGACCGTCTGGCACGGTTTCGATGATGTGCAATATCCAAAACAAGATCAAGTCCGAAGAAATCGACTACAAAACATTGCCTGCACTTTTGATGATGCAGTATCAACCGGATTTGTTGGCATCGCAGATGATAAAGCAGCAGGAGAGCAAAGAGGCTATCACGACAGGTACGGAAGGTGCTGCCCTTGGTATATCTTTTGAGGATGAAGCCACCGACAAATTTGGACCGAAAGAAAGTGCCGATCCAATAGATGTTGCTATGTCTAGACGTGCTTCAGAGCAAGCGACTCATCGATCAGACGAGTCTGGATCTGAAAGTCCCGAGCAGATCGGCAGCAGTCCTTTGGTGAGGCGAGCATCTTCATCTCAGCGAAGAGGAGCGGATGAGTTGACTACAAGCACTAGCGAAAGTAGGAGTCCACCACAACCAAACTCTTCTGAAGAAAGTGTTGAAAATATGCTGCATGAGGTTTTGTCCGATCCTGTACAGTCCAGCCAGCCTGTAAGCCATTTGCGGAAAATTGAGCCTTCGGTCGATCCTGGGTTTTTATTTTTGCAGCTCCATAACTATCCTGATCTCAGTCGCGTGATCGAGGTTTCTCCTCCATTGCCGGATGATGCTACAACTGCACGTACGATTGCTAATCTGGATCTTATTCCAGTGGTAGACTTCCATAAAATCGGTGTTCTTTATGTGGGCAAAGGACAACGGAATGAGATCGATATATTGGCGAATACACATGGATCACCTGACTATGTTAAATTTCTGAATTCTTTGGGAACTATTCGACGGCTACGAGGCATGACAGGGAATACGGGAGGGCTGGATCGAGAAATGGACATCGATGGACGGTATGCCTATTTTTGGAAAGATGATGTAACCGAGATGGTTTTCCACGTGGCAACAATGATGCCAACGAACCTGGAACGGGATCCTCAGTGTAGCCAGAAGAAACGCCACATAGGAAATGATTACGTCTCAATCGTATACAACGATTCAGGCGAGGAGTATTCGTTTGACACATTACCTGGACAGTTCAACTTTATCAACGTTGTTGTTTCGCCTCATTCGATTTCGACAGATTCTGCTTCTGAGGCTCGTTGGGGAGCTGAAAACACCTTTTTCAAAGTCGAGATGCAACGACGAAAGGATATGCCTGAGATTGGACCCATCACAGAAGCCAAGCTTGTGTCAGCGCAGTCCTTACCGAGTTTTATTCGCCAGACCGCTCTCCATGCCAATATCTTTGCGCAGGTGTTTCAGAATCTAAGTACAGGCGGAAGGCACGAGTATTTGTCTCACTGGCGACAACGTTTACGGCATATCCGACGAGTAAGAGATCGTGTTTCTGCAGGTCGGCCTGAGGCAACAGCTGCAACCAGAACAACGCGAGAAGGCTATCCCTTAGAAGCGTTGCTGGATTTTACAAGATACACCTAAAAGAAAAAAAAAAGGTTCAAAGAATATTCCCCGAGATTTTCCCTTCTTCTTTCCTAGTATTAACTCGAAGCATAAAAAAGAACCAACCAAAAAGTGTTGAGAAAGGGAAGATCCTTTTTATCCTTGTTTTCCTTTTGTTCATTTTTTTCTTCCTTCTTTCTTTCTCATTCATTAATAGCTTACAATGCATTATATAAAGCAAAATATTTTTTCCGTTGATGACTTCTCATCTTAAATTTTTGTGTGGGGATATGAAATCCAATTGGCGCTGACAGCACGAAATTGGGCCTGCAGCGTGATATGAATTTGTGCTGACAAAACGGATTCTCATCATTTAAGAAGGGCGGTGTTTTGTCGGATCCTATTTCTTTCCCATTATTCCGTCTTTCTTTTCTTTTCCATAATGACTAGTCGTGCTCTCCAGTTCGCAAGAATGCAACGAATGTCTCTTTCCGCTGCAAAACAAGCTGTGAGTTCATTTTGAGAAAATCTTGTGTATAACTTGCATGCTGACATCATTAAACCATAAATCGAAAAGACTTCCCGCCGTGCTGTGGCTACCAAGGCCATCCCTAAGACGCCAGTGGATCCCAACGCGGCAGGACCTATGTTGCGATACCAGAACAACCTTCCTAAACTCCCTGTGCCTGCTTTGCATTCTACTTTGCAAAAGTACCTTAACACTGTCCGCCCGCTCCTGAGTGATGAAGATTACAAGCGAACAGAGCAGGCTGCCAAGGAATTCGAGGCACCCGGTGGAATAGGTGAGACCCTTCAACAGCGTTTGTTGGCTCGTGCCAACGATCCCAACGTTGTGAACTGGATGGAGGATTGGTGGCTTGACCAGGCCTACATGGGTTACCGTGATCCGGTTGTCATCTATGTGAGCTATTTCTTTGCTTACAAGGATGATAAGCTCCGCAGAGCACCAGCCCAGCGTGCTGCTGCCATTACCACCGCTGCACTGGAATTCAAGCGGCAGGTTGTTGAGTAAGTTTTTTTGGGGCCTTATCGCTAGCGTTTGGATGACTCAATCCTTTGCTACTTTAGGAAAACCTTGGAACCTGAATTTGCCAAAGGCGAACCCATGTGTATGGATTCGTACAAATACATGTTCAACAACTGCCGTATCCCCAAGAAACCATCCGATTTTGAGGCTCAGTTTGATCCCTACAAAAATACCCACGTTATCGTTATTCGAAAGAACAAGTTCTACTTTGTTGATACCGTTCATAACGGACGTCAGCTCTCCACGACTGAATTAGAACATCAGTTCCAGCGAGTCATCGATACTGCTGGATCTGATAAGGGCCTTCCCTTGGGTGTCCTGACAGCTGAGAACCGTGACAAATGGACTGAGGTAAAATAGCACGGGAGAAAATGCGGAGCACGAGTGGGGTTTTAAAAACGACTTGTGGTTATTTTATCTTAGGCCCGTGATTTGCTGCTGGCAGCCAATCCTAACAACAAGCAGGTCCTGGAAAAGATCGAGTCAGCTGCTTTTGTTGTCTGTTTGGATGATCTTACACCCAACACTCGAGATGAACTATCGCGTGCCTGCTGGCATGGTGATGGACGTAATCGCTTCTTTGACAAACCCCTTCAATTTATCGTGTTTGAAAATGGCAAGGCTGGTTTCATGGGCGAGGTAAAATATAAAGAAAAAAAAAAAAAAAAAATACCAGATTCCCGTTCTTATTTTTTTTTTTGCTCTTTCGTTAGCATTCTTGCATGGATGGTACGGCCACTTGCCGTTTGAACGAATTTGTGACAGATAGGTAAGAAAATAGTGTAGTTGAACAAAAAGAAGAGAAACCGAGGATTTATGTCTTATTTCTTTATTCCCACAGTATTACCCGCAACAAGTTGAACCACGGTCCTGTTGAAGTGCGATCGGACTTGCCTCAGCCAGTCCAATTGACATTGCAGACGAATAGCCAAGTTGAACAGGCCGTCAAGAGCGCCGAAAAGAACTTTGATGACTTGATTGCCAAACATGATTTGACCGTCCTGGCCTACAACGCTTTTGGCAAGAATTTGATCAAGAAGTTCAAGTGTTCGCCCGACGGTTTTGTCCAGATGACCATCCAATTGGCATACTACAAGATGTTTGGTGTTTCTCGACCAACTTATGAATCTGCTCAGACTCGTAAGTTCCAGCGTGGTCGTACTGAGACCTCGCGTACGGTGAGTGCTGAATCGATTGCCTTTGTCAAGGCAATGGAGAGCCCCACTTTGGCCAATGAGCAAAAGATTGCTGCTTTCCGTGCTGCTTTGCGGGCTCAGGGTGCCTACATGGCTGATGCTGTGAAGGGTGAAGGTGTGGACCGTCATTTGTTCGGTTTGAAGAATAGCCTCTTGCCAAATGAGCCCAAGCCTGCTTTGTTCACTGATCCAGCCTATTCGTACTCTTCGCACTGGTATTTGTCTACTTCGCAGCTGTCGTCAGAATACTTTGATGGTTATGGCTGGGGTCAAGTGGTGAATGATGGTTTTGGTGTTGCCTATATGATCAAGAACAACGCACTCCAATTCAATGTGGCCAGTGTGAAAGATTTGGAAGTCCACGGCAAGAAGTACATCAATGGTACTCACCATTTCAAGCAATGTTTGGAAGATGCGGCCAATGACCTTAGAGATCTGTTGATTACTGAGATCCCTGCCGAGGCTAAGCTGTAAAAAGTCTTTGTACACTTTTTTTTCTTTAAACTTTAGAAGACTATACAACGAACTATATTTTTTTATATATAAACTTTTCGTTTCTTTTGGTTTCGATATATACAAATACAAAATCACTCGATACGTTGAAGCATAATATGAAGAGTTTGATGGACCCTTGCTAACTCCTATGGGTATTTTTAGGTATTTGGTTAATGGACGAGCTATACATTGGTGTTGGTACAGTTTTGCATACCTCTGCCACTTGAGCTTGGCCTTCGTGTTCATAAGGGTCATCACTTAAGTTACTCTTATCTCTGTCATCAATAATTCCTTGCTTATACTTTTCGTCAATGTGATGCAGCTTGTTCTGTTTATGTTGAAACAGATTGTTTAGCTACATTCCATGCGGGGAGAGGGGGGGGGAAGTACAAGTCCACTTACCTGCAGATGTCTGATATCATCTGCGGTGTACTTCTGATGAGATAGCTGCTGGGCTTCCTTTGCCACATCCAGCAGTTGCTCATGTACGTGTTGAACTTCTCTTGTCATAGGCATGATTGCAATTTCGATTCTTTCAAAATAAAGATGTTTACGCAAGTAAAATAAAAGAATGACATAGCATGGTGCTAATGTATAAATATGTTTTCAGGTGGAACATGAAGTCCCATGAAATGAACAAGGGTTTCAAACTCAAAAAATACCATGCCGCTTGTCTCCTTTTCCTTCTTCATTCCTTTGTTATTGAATGAGCGTCTATCTATTATACTTTATGTCTTCCTACTCTATTTCTGTTTATTACGGTCATACAAAAGCGGACCACATGTGGAACAAAGAGAGAGGATATGGAGTGTATAAAAGGGGAAGTTTTATGTTTGTGTCTTGGATTACTGTGATGATCACACCACCCGCATGTTTCAAATGACTGAACTTATTAAAAATGTGGGTCAGGTGCTTTTTTAGGGCTGCATAAGAGAAGACAAGGACAAAGTGAAGTGGAACATGGGCTGTGGAAGGATTATTTATAGCAATTGCATGAAGAGAGGGACCAAAAAATTTTTTTAGCAATAGACATTGATTTAAGGCATCAGATAAAAAAAACACAAGGCAATCTCGCTTTTAGTTTGTAACACAAAGCAGCTATTCAAGAATTTCCCGCAGGACCCTATTTTCCTTCCTTTGCCTTTTTTTCCCTTAATCGTTCATGGTGAGATTGCCCCATGCGCGAAACAAATGATAAAATATATCACATAACTGGATTGGAGCGGTTTCTGTCTTTGAAATTAGGCAGAAAAAAAAAGGAGATCGAAAAAAGTTCAGATGTCGGATTACGATATCAACCAAAGAGAACCCTGAGGCTCGAACTCCAGAAGACCGGAAAAAAGTAATTGCACGTGTACGGAATGTATTTTCTTTTTTTTTTTTTTGCTTGTCCGCTTTTTCTAAAACGAAACAGCAAAAAAAAAGGGGGGGCGTCCGAAGATGGTAGACTAAGAAAAAAGAAGGGAATAAAAGAAATGATTGAAGCAAACTGAAAGAGAAGGTAGCTTAAATGGTTCCTTTTGATTGCACGTCATGCTTTGATAAGATGAGATCATACAGATATATATCGTATTTTCCCGTCCGTGCTTCCGCGTGGCAGAAAAGTCAATGAGCTATTTTTCCCACGCTGTTTTGGGTAGAGAGGGGGAGTCAACTACTTTCCTGGCAACGTTCAGGCCCGGCGAATCGGGACACTTGTGTATGGACCTTGCAAAACAGCGTCCGAAAATTTTTCAGCATCCAAATATGATTGGCTGTAACCGTGGGAAAGTTGAAGAAAAGCGGTCGGTGCAAGAAAAGAAAGTCGCGCTTGCCAATGGTCAGTGACACATGTTCACCGACAAAAAAAAACCGAATCAAAAAAAAAAAAAAAACGACGCTACTTTTTTCCCCTTTTCCCCTTTTTTCTTCTTCTTTTCTCTTTTTGTTTGCAATATTTTTCCATTCCTTTTTCCTCTCTGATTACTAGTATTCATCGTCATTGAATGATTTATCCATGATTTGGACGAACCCAGAAAGTGTTGAACGTCGTCATCCTCATCATCATCTTCCTACAACGCCTCAGCCAGCGGAAGAGCAATTCGCGGCCATGGCCATTGATGAAGATACTGATGAAGAAGATGATGAAAGCTCATTGGATGAACAAACCCCTTCGAGCCAATCCTCGTCCAACAATAAATGCCCTGGCGCCCTCTTTTTGAACTTCACTTCAGATTTATCGCCTCAGAAAATGAGCAAAAAGAAATCAAAACCAAAAAAACAAACGGCTTACCGGGTCAATGGGGTCAATATTTTGAACAGGTAAAATATTAATAGCCCACATACACACGCACAGTTTGAAAGTCAGGGATGTACTAAATAAAATGTCACCTAATAGGAACAATCTGGACAGTAAAACGGCGATTGAAAGAATCCAACGGCGTCGTGAAAACCACAACCACGTGGAAAGACGAAGAAGAGATAATATTAACAATACTATCTACGAGCTTTCACGCGTAGTACCCAATGCTGTTCATTCAGGTCAAAAACCCAACAAAGGCAATATACTTAAACTCGCTCTGGATTATATCAAGGTAAAGAACAAAAGATAAAAGAAAAGGGAAAGGGAGTGTTTCAACCATGGGGAGCGGTAAATATTCATTGGGCTTTGCTATCTCTCAGGACCTTCAAGCCGAAAACCAATCGTTAAAGTTGCGTCTGGAAGAATCTGTGGCCAGTTCCGTACCCAGTTCTCCCTTGCACTCACGGGTATTTATCCAAGGAAGCCAATCTGTTCCGTCCTCCCCTACACAACACGGAATAAAGACGAATTTAATTGCCTCGTCATCGTGCACCTCTTCCTCGACGTCGTCCCCCTCCTCCGTTTCAACCCCTCTTCCCACAGCAACACCAGTGGCAACCGGGACAACCACCACAACCACTACGAACCATGTTGCCGCCATCGCCGCTTCCGTGTCCACGTCCACATCGATTGCAACGTCCACACCGTCAATGACTGCTACTGCTACGACAATGAAAACGACGGCGGCAACGGCGACAGCCATGTCATCATCATCATCTTCTTCTTCTTCTGTTAGTTCGTTATCTAATGGTTTTGTTGAGGAAAATACGCTGCCATTGCTCCCTCCGCCACCTCCGTTGACATTACCACCTCAGATCAATTTTGGCATGACACTACCACCCGGATCTTCTCCGACGACCCCGCCCGTGGCCTCGGCCTCGGTCCATTATCCCCATTCGTACCCAACCACTCCAGTGGTAGGCGCGATGATGATGCCAAAGAATTTTTACGAGCCCTCGCCATCAGCACCACAACCTTCACCATTACCACTACCTGTCGTAGCGGCACCATCAGCACCAACAGTAGCACCTCAACCTGCCAAATCGGTCTCTGCCTCCACAGCTTCCACCACATTAAACAATACCAACCCTATTCATCATCATCATCCGCCTGCTTTACGACCTCTTTTACCAGCTACAAAACCTTACCCTCCACCATCATTACCACCGACTACGACTACGACTCCCACGTATTATCCACCATTAAGAATGAGTGGTTATGAAAAGATTTATGGAAGTGTCTGTCGATACTAGCCCGATTCCGCCTTTATTTCCTTTTTTATTTTTCTGTACATACCAACGCAACACAAAAACAAACCTACACGCACTCACGCAAAAAGAACTCACCGCAACCCGCAGTCTCATATACGCACATGTAACAGAGCACGTCCATCATTCGACCGAGAAAAAGAAAGCCGAAAAAAAACCAGTGACCTACAGCGCTTCCTATTCAATATAACGAAAAGGAGAAAGAGAGAAAAAAAAGAGGAAAGATGAAACAAAGCATGCCCTGTTCATTTTTCCATACTTCTTTTTCTTCTTCTCTTCTATATCTCATATTGCTTTTATACACATTTTCAAGATAGGATACACCATTTCTGTTGCGCTTTCTTTTTCTTATTATACTACACCTTTTTTTCACATTCTACAAGAAAAGGGCAAGAGCTTTTTTGTTACACACTTTGTTTTTCCATTGCTTTTCCTTTTTTTTTCCTTACATTACTTTACTATTACTACTAGTTCCTTTTTTTTTTTTTCCTTGTTTATGAAAACGTTCATTTCAATGTAGAAAACATATATATACAGACCATACAGAAAGAAAAGAAAAGAAAAATATATAACAATGAACTCCCTTTCCATTCCTTTCTTTCTTCCTTTTTTTTTTTCATTCCTTTTGTTCTTCTCTTATATAAAGACTCTTAGGCAAACAAAAACCAAATGACTTTATTCTGTTTCCCTAAACAAAATCGAATGGAAAGTGTGAAATTGCCATGCCTTTTTCTCCTTTTTTTTTGGTTTACTCGGGCGTTGTTGTCATGGCAAGTCCTCGTTTGGTCGATTCGCGTTCCCGTTGGTCCGTTTTGGTCATACTGAACAAAGCACTGTTGTGTACCAAGGATGGGGAGGTGGTACTTCGGGTAACACGGAAAAGAACACGATCTTTGGTATGTGCTTCTTCATCTTCGTTTTCAAGCGAGGTTTCCTCTGGTAGACGGGTCAGATGCACGTGCGAGGTGGAACGGACATCTTTCATTGGGCGGCGGTCCTCCCCATCGAGATGTTGGATTTTCTGGATTTGTCGGAGTCGAAGACGATAGATGATGGCGTCAATAGTCAACTCGATTTGCAAATGATTCTTAATGATCGACATCTCTAACGAAAAAAAAATAGAGAGATGAGTTTTTGCCTTTTTTTTTTTCTTTTCCCTTTTCTCTTCTTTTTGTTATACGTGACACAGGCATTTTTTTCATGTAACTAATAATAATGATAATAATAATAATTAGGATGCTAACTTACTTGGCCATGTGGCTCTTTCACCACGCACAATCGCATCGGCCACGTTGCCTTGGGTTGGATTGGAAAGGACTTTGAGAAAATCGGAATAACCAATCTCGGGAATAATGGTAATATCGCCAGAGTACTTTTGTGACATGATCGCTTGTACTTTGTAAAAGACAGACGGCAGAATGCCTAATTCCGTCAACTGGGATATTTTGTTAAGTAAAGGACTGGCTAGAAAGTGTAGGATATCTCGTGTTTAATGCTTTACCTGAGTACAACGGTGTTGTATTTCCATCTTGGCCATGTGCATACAAAAATTGGCACCTTGTCTAAATTTGGAAGGTGTTGTTGTCTTTTGAAGAAAAGGAATGACATGCGGATTGACTAAAAAAAAAAGAGTTAAGTTTCTGTCTTTTTTCTTCTGTTTGTTTTCTTTTGTTTTTTTTCCCTACCTTGACAAACGATGAAATGATTCACATTAAATAATTCGGATAATTTGTTCATAGGCAGATCACTTTTTGAACGGATCAACAAATACAACAAAAACCACAAAGTTTTGTTAACATAGCAAACACTTACTTCTCTACAGATCCGTCGATATATAGTTGATCTAACGACATACAAAAAAAAGAAGGAATTTCAATCTTACGTCTTCAATGGAAGCAAAAGAGTTGTTCTTGTTATCTTTTGTTCTGCTACTTACCACCCGGATTCCAAGGAACAATATTACCGTTCCTATCTTTGGCATAGAGGGCAGAAGAGGCATAAAAGACTGGGACTGAGCATGAAACAGCGCTAGAGAATAAATAGAGAAGATGAACAAATAACGTTAGCTAATGGATAGTTAGGGGGCTTTGTTCCACTTACACAGCAGACCAGATAAGCTGTAAGAAAAGGAAAAAAAAAAAAAGAAAAAGAAAACAAAAGCAAAAGCAAAAAATATCAGTTTTCTTTTTCCCCGTTTCCTACTTGCTTAGTAAATCAATCGACAGAACGTACCACATCCGGAGCTGTCAGGTAATTCAAAAGACGTGGCATGTCATAGGAAGTGGATGAACTGACCGTAATGTTCAGAATCCATCTTGTTCGATTAAAGGCTTCCTAAAGAGATACAAGGTAAGGTCTTGCAATTACTTCTTAGTCTGTTTTAATTTTTACTTGGAAGGTAATATCGCCTAGATTAGTTCGTAGAGCTTCTCTTAGAATTTCGGCATCATAGAGTTTGCCGCTGGTCAACAATCGTCGAAGTCGCATCAAAGGGGTATCTGGTTGACCATCGCGTTCAAATACATCCTACATCAAAACAGAGAGAGAAAAAAAAAAGTTCAAACGGTTAGTACAGGTTTCCCTTATGGCAAAGATTGAGGTAATTTTGTGTTTTCTTTTCTGTTTACCAGTCTAATGGATAAAGGATCAAACATTTGAGGAATTTCTTCTTGCGTTCTAGTACAAAGCAGGGCGGCCATGATACTTCCACTGGAAGCACCGGAGATGATGCGGGGAAGAAGGCGTGCCTTGTGAAGACATTTGATGACACCGAGATGATTGAGACCCAAGGTACCACCACCACTCAGTAAGAGGGCTGTTCGACCGAAACTCTGACGGATATTCATGAAAAACTCATGTTTGGCTTTGAGATCAAGACCGTCTTCTTCGATGGCTTCTTCGTCACCAATCCAATTGAGTTGTTTGACGACTTCATCAATGTAGGAAGAGATTAAATGCTTGGTTCCTACTCTTGCATGGGCATAGAGTTTTGGATTGCCCATGTCTCCAAGGTTTCTTGCCAGACTGGTTCTCAAGGCAAAGATCATAGCACTCTGACTTGGTGATTCCTCCCTTACTCGTCGAAGCTGTTCCAAGCGAGTCTGGACTAGTTCCCAATCATAATCGGGTGACCTAGGATCACGCTTCCATTTCTCAAGACCTGTTATTTTTTTTACATAAATAGGTAAATTAGAGAGGAGCCAAATTATTTTTTTTCTTCTTTTCTATTATTCCTTCTTGCCACGCACCATCGAGATCATCTAGAATGGATGCTGCTTCTGCCCATTGCTCGTAATTGGTCGCTACATCTAACAAATGCTGATAATACGCTCTTGGGTTCGACGGCTGACTAAGTGTATCATACAGTTTCTAAGAAAGGAATGGAAGAAATGAGAGAAATGACAAAGAAAAAGAAAGATGGTCATGAGTATGAGTCATCCGAAAAATACATGTTTTTCGTTCTTTCTTTACATTGGACCAGTAGGAAGCTACGTCCATAGAAATGGACTTGACAGTGTCAAAGAGCGGGATCGTGGGCGAAGATTCCACATGCTGTGTTTCCTCGGGAATGACGTCCTTTGGTTTCGACTTTGTGGTTACTGTTGTGATCACTGTCATAAGGGGCTACTGTTTTTCGTCCGAGGGAGTGGGGTTTCTTGAGTGGGGAAAGTAACAAGTTGAGGCTGAAGTCTAAAGAGAGCAAGAGGAGGAAAAAAAAGGTACAAGGCGGTCCTGGATGGTTTGTTTTTTTGCCCATGATATAGAAACCTTTCCAGCCTACTATCTTGACTTTCACGTGTCAAAGAGATCGGTGACAGCGCAAACACACACACACACACACACACAGAGATAGTACATGCACACCATGCTACTGTACACGGATGGGGTTACTATTTCTAAGTTTAGCCCGAGCCATCATTAAATGGTATTTTTGTTTTGGTGTGGGGCGTAAATCTATGCATTAATAAAGCAATTACAAGATAGGAAACGAGGGGGGGTTTAAGGGCAAAAAAAGAGGGAAAGAGACACAGAGAAGAAAATGCGGGGGAGCGGAGAAGCAAACGTTGCGTAACTGGTTGGGTTTGAGACTACTGATTGAGCAATGCATTCATGCTTGATCTAAAGCCTCGAATTTTTTGACACTCTTGTTTCAGATTCTCTGCTCGATCAGTTTCCCATTCACCTGAAGCAACAAATAATCGAGCATAACGTAAACAAACTTCTTCCCGAAAATTACTATACAATCGACGGTTATACTGTCGCTGTAATAAAGAAAGAATGAAAGAAATTTAGCATCAGCATCCATTACTGCTTTTCATTTCTATTCTTTTTTACCTCTTTCCGACGAGTATCTTCTGGATACTGATGTGTTTGATGGATCAAAAAGTCGTTCGGAAGCACCCAGTAATCAATACCGGAAAGATAAATCTCATAGAGACAGGCAGCCTTGTTTCCTCCGTAACCAATGAAACGCTCATCGCACCATGGTGAACCTTCCTTTTTGTAAATGATGTAAGGTTCATAGGAAAAATCGTATTCCGTGACCTCGTACATCTCCGCGCTCTTGTACCATCGATCATAATCCGTTGACCCGTGTCCCTTGACCCATGATCTGTGGAACATGTCGAGCTGGCCTTCTTCAACCCGCGCCATCAAATCTTTTTTTGTCGTTGGAAACTTTTTCCAATCTTTGCCGTCATCCTGGATCACGTATTCAAATGCAGGCACTACCAAAGCCGTTCTACCGGATCGCAACTTCTCCATGATTTCCGGCCTTCGGATCGACTCGCGAAAGTTGGTACAAAGGTGGAAATCGACATCCAGCATCATCAGGTAATCCGTTCTAGCAAAAAACTTGGCCACGTTTCTCCACAGGTTGAACTGTCGGTCAAATCGATCGAGAATCAAATGGACATCCACGTAATCATGCATATCCGGATTGCTACCGTATATCTCGCGCAAAGACCGCATCACTTTATCTTTCGTTTCGTCATCGTTCACATGAATGGCAGCAGAAATAGGACCTAATCATTAATATAGGATAACGTATATTAGAAATCTGCATCTACAGACGGAATAGATTGGACCCAATTTTTTTTTTTTTTTGCTCACCTCGGTAATGACTCGCCAAGCGACTCAGAACCTCAAAGCGGTCATGCGTGACGAGGGTTGCCATGGTGAGATCTTCCTTTTCCACGGGTTTGCGGGCCTTGAAGAAGTAAGGTGTCAAATTGGAAGGACCCATAGCATCAGAAAAGATTTTCGACATGACAAACGTCTCAGGCATGGACTGTGTTATGCCTACAAGAAAAAAGAGAAGAAAGGGCATGGTGTCAACGAGGATTTTCATCGCCATCGCCTTTTTCTCACCCTCATCGCTTGACCAGACAATGCTATGAGGTTCTGGTTCATCTTCCAACGCGATTGTCATCTCGTTGACTTTGTGCTTCTGTGTCCCATTTTCTGCTCGTGGAAGGATAGCATCGCTATGGTCGATCGTGGTAGTGAATGCATGAGACGTGTAAAAATAGCCGACAGTGTAAAGGAGGGAACCGCATGCATAAGCTAGCACTAAATATTTGACAAACTTTGGCCAGCCCTGCTTAAAATCAAATCGCATGATCCAATAATTAATTCAAAAGGAGCGTAATTGGGAAATTGTATGTGTGCGGCGATGAAGTAAACCTTGAAAGGAGTGTAAGGACGATAAAAGAATTAGGGAAAAAAACGGTAGTATCGTGATCGTTTCGACAAATTAAATCGAAAGAACACAGACACAGAGAGAGAAAGAGAGAGAGAGAGAGAGAGAAGAAAGAGAAGGATAAGAAGAGGAAGGGACGAGACATAGAAAGGCCGATTCGTGAAAACGTTTCCGAAATAGAGTCTATCATCTTTTTGGAAAGAGAGAGGAAGGTCAATTTTTCGCCGTCGTACAAATCCTTGCTTTTTTTTCATTAGCTTTTTTCCTTCACGATCTTTGAGAAGGTAAAGAAAATCAGAATTGTCCACGAAAAGACAAGGTTCTGGCGTTCTATTCTTTTTCGTAGCAATGATGAGGTCCTTGGAAACAAAATTTTATCGCCACGGATCTGTAATCCTTTTTCATTAACTATTTGCTCATAGCAACTCATTCTCTACTTGGAGAAGTAACGTCCAACCTAGTGACCGTATCGGAGTTGTGAAGATGGGTTCACAAGCAAGAAGAAAGAAAAAGACCGTGTGTATCTAACTCTGTGCTAGGAATTAGCTTTTTCTGATTTGGTTTTGCAGAAAATCGGACAAAACTAAAAACAAAGCACTATAGTTTTGTCCTTGTTATTTCTTTTGTAGTCTTTTTGTTTATAAACGAAGGTTTCCCACATATTCAAAAACAAGGGTTAATGGTTTACTTCCTTTTCGAAACATTAAATTTCATTGGATGTTCACACATGAAAGCATAACATACCAGAAAATGAAATGAAATACATTAACCATACGAAAACTCAAAAAAAAAAAAGGACTGAAGACACAGATCTGGAACAACTCCGCTCCTGCATATCAAAGTTTGCTTCCTTCATTGCAAGAGATATGTATGATGAAACAGTACCATGGTGTACTGTGATAGGCATAGGATCGCATTATCCTCTAAACCAGTCAATGAATATCGTTCTATTCATCACCTTTTCTTCATAGCAGCAATTGAGCTACTTCGTATTCAACTGCGTGTTCCTTTCCCGACAAAACCATGGCCTGCGCCAGGCCTTCTTCCACTCCCCCTCCTTACCGAATAGAACGATCAATGGCAAGTCATTGCTCGTCTTTCGCTTTTTCCTAATGGTTACCTTACCCCTCTTTTACATTAGCCACTAAAATTGTTTGCTCGCATGTACATTCAAATGTGTCGTCTTTCACCTCGGATGGTGTTTCCTTTCCGTTCCTTGTACAACGCGGAGGGGAAAACCCACAGCTATCGAGCTTTGTAAGGGCTACGTCTCACAGGTTAGAGCGAACTCCGGCTAAATATACACGGCGGGCTAAAAACAAGAGTTTCCTTTTCCGAGCCACATCTAGGATCCCTTTAGAGAGCCATACTCTGCAATGGCTCCTACGACAAAGAAAGTGGAGCATTGAAGACCGCTCTCGGTGGATCACTGTCTCAACAATAATCTCATGGCCATGGTAGTCGTTAGCAAACGGTGCAAGACAACAATTGGAGAGTCTTCTAAATCATTTTCATGTACGCCTGCTGTTCTTAACACTGTAGCCGAGTGTTGTTCAATGGTTTTTACTAAATGCAATATACATGGATCAATTGGGTACCAGAAAGGTTGAAAAAAGGAAATAATAAAGGTGTAGCTTAAAATCAGTCCGTATTTGGACAAACACATTTGCATTATGGCACACTAAATGAGGCTCTGCTACGTTACGAAAACGCAACTACGAGTATCGGTTATCCGAAATGGACGAGGAAGGAAGTACCCAACGGCAAGCTATCCTAATCAAAAGGCCATCTCATTAATTATATTGTAAGACGCTTTTTAATGACAAATTAATAACAAAGTTCGTTTCACACGGAGATGGCAAGAACGAATAAGCCTAAAACTCGGTGACTATACTATTTCATTCAGTCACGGATTGAGAGGGAAAAAGCGCTTTTTATTCAAGGTTATTTTTTGTATAATGGCCGTAGACCATATCATATCCGTCGAACTCGTACAGAATTCGATCGGTGCGTTTATAACCCTCCACCGATCCCATGGAACGCACCATGTGGCTGTGGTTATGATCCTCTTTACCATGGGATGTAAAGAAGGTCACTGTGAATGTTCCGGGCTGGAAAATATCGGTCACCTGTTTAATCAAGGACTCAATGGGGCTCTTGTTGCCATCGGCCGGGTGCGATTTCTCCACGGGTATATTCGATTCAAAAGACGCATAAGAACATTCAGGCTCTGGTGTTACATGAATCGTAAAGTAACGGTCTTCATACAGACCATTGCTGGAATAGCCACAAGGTTCGAACAGGAAGGAGTCGATCTTGGTCTGAGGATAGATGGCATCAATGCCAGTTGCACGGTCTACCCAGCGTCCACCAACGGTGCCAGATGCTGTCTTTGACTGGTCATGGTAGAATTTCTTCATTGCTTCGGGATTGAGATGCGTCATCAAGATCTCGACTGTTTGATCCGGACTGGAGTGACCACGGTTACCAAAGGGAGACGGATCTTCGCTGTCGGAGACAGATGGCGTCGAAGCTCCACTGTCAATGCTTCGTTCACGCATGGCATCAGGGGGATGGGGACGGGTGTCCCTTCTTGGAAGAGGATGGTGCAAAACGTCATCCGCTGGTTTGGTTAGATACAGGTACCAATGATCACCCGCTACCTTTCCGATTTTGTACGCCGATCCGTCATCTAGGAAATTTTTAGTTAAGATTTTCTTCAGTGACACAAGGAAAGAAGAAGGAAATCGGGTCTTACCAAAGTATTTGTCCAAGAACGATACCTCGTCATCCCAAGAGCGATGAGGACCGATCTGACGTTCAGGGAACATAAAGGCTTTACGGGAATAAAAGACGCGCCAAACCTTTTCGAAGCCACAGTACTGCTTAGCCACTTCAAGCATACGCGGGAGTGCCAAAAGTAGCGTAGTTGTACCACATGTTTTGATGATCAGTTTATGCGGATAAACAAACATGGAGGATTCGCTGCAAGGTTAAAATAAGAAAAGACACTGTTAGGGATTCATTGTCTGAAAAAATGGATCGGATTTGTTTCATGTCTTACCTCAAAAGATAGGCATCCATGCTGTCGTTGGTAATGACATTCAAAACAGTGCATTTCACAATGGCAAGCATGTCATCCCAGATCGGACGCGGTATGGCGCGTAAACCTAATTTTCCTTCTATCGGTCTGTGTCGAATGGGCGGACTAAAGCGGGGTGTTGTCTCTGGTTGATCCTGATCGGATGACTGTCCATCTTGTTCATCATCGGATGTATCTGGGGAAAGAGCTAGATCTTGATGTTCTTTCAGCTGCTCAGGTGACGGCGAAAACCAGATCTCGAGCAGTTTCTCGGGACCTTCGAAGGATCCTTGTTGGGCTGAGTAATTTTCTCCTTGGATACATGTGCTGAGCTCGACCATTACTTTTTATACAAGTCTATAGTTTTATGTGGAACGCTGTAGTGGCTTGTTCTTTTTCTTCGTTAAGTTCTTTGTTTTCTTTTGCAGACAAAAAAGGGCTATGGAGGATGGAATGGAATGGCGTCTTGCACGTCAGAATAACCGAGGAGAAATCCGCCCACGAAACAAACAAGCTGGTGAAATTCGGACGGGATGATGGGCAAATCAATTGATGGTTTTTGTGCTAAAAAGGATCCCAAACAACAAACGAAAACGTCGGTTTTACGCGTAATTAAAGGATTCGCTTGATCGCGTGTGGAAGTAGATGCACAAACAAACAAGGAGGAAAGAAAAAAAAACAAAAAAGGGTCCTTTGGGTGACTCTAATTGAATAAAAACTTTTTCTAGTGAGACTGCCGAAAGCAGCGATTGGTCAGTTGCTGTCTCACACACGATGCGCCTACAGGTGGATCTGCGCCGCTTAAAAAAAGTCTGCGCGGCCGGAAACGAATTTCGCGTCGGTTCTATTTAGTTAGCTCTTTCCAGGTTAAGCAACAATGACCACATAGAGCACAATATTTTATATAAAAATTGTCAATGTCTGTGATATTAATATGGTACAGGATAAAATGCGCGAGTATCCATTTTCCTTGTACGCATGCGTGCATTAATGGATGTAGACTTCTTAGACCAAAATAACGGATAGATCACCTCGCTTGATGTCCTTTATGTCGCAGACGCATTAGATGTTCGAGCTCAATATCGAAAGAGACTATTACTAAGGCAATAGGATCTTTTAGAGATACATGCCGCAGAAATCAATAAGTTATTAGAAATAGCCATGGAAGAATAAATAAGATAGAGACATACCTCTGAATCATTGTTAAGTTGACTTTTCTCTGAGCGTACATGCCACATTCCTCGTTGATAATTTTTCGCCCTTCTATATGACATATTTACTGTTTTTTTTCCTATTTGTCTGCGCATTTCTATTCTTTTTTTTTTTTTTTTGCGGACTGAGGATTCTAGTTTTTGCATGATTAGATGAAATATTTGCGGTGAGACTACCCTTCTTTGCGTAAAGTCGTGTCTATATTCACAATCACTGAGATAATTTGTTAAAACTACAGAAAGGCGAATTTATTTAATGAAGTGGTTCTCTATTTTTGCATCCAAAAAAAAACCTCTCAAAGTGTCTGATCTATTCTTGACAGTCTGAGCGTTTTACTTTTCGCGCTGCTTGAACAATACGCTCTTGAAGGTTATTGTCAACTCGTAAGGACCCCCTTCTTACCCCAGCCTTCACTTTGGCCCAAAACTCTTCTATTGGGTTGAAAAAGGAAGAGTAGATAGGAAGAAAGAGACATCTGCATCCTCTTTCTTCTACCAACTGCTTAACCTTGACTGGTGTATGGATGGGTGCGTTATCTATGACAATATACTAACCGTTCATTCCGTGGCAATCCAATCTTTTATGATTGCCTAATAGACAAAGTTTCTTGGCAGGCAGAAGTTCGTACACAACGTGGTTTGACACGCACAGAAAGCCCGCCCTTTTCCCCAGTGCCATTTAAAGGTTTCCATCTTGGGCGTTTGTCATGACAAAAAGAAAAACCATGTGAATCCATTTTGATGACCCAGTTCTTTTCCCCTCTTCTTCTTCTTCTACTTTCTTCTTTTGATAGACGCATGGTAATTACTACCGTACGCAATCGACATAAAACAATCTGTATTATTTTACGTTGTGTCCAAACAAGGATTGATGTTTTTATCTTTTAAGGAAAGCCATAGATTAAACACCAACGGTCATCTTTCGGGAGACTGATAGATGTAGTAATCTTGCTCAGCCATTCTTATTGATTCTCTTGTTCTCACTTTAAATTATGAAACTTAATACATCTTGATGCACTGACAATGCCCATTAGTCATTTGTATATATCGGCTGCCGTAGTTATTCTATAGAGACATGCAGATTGACGCTCATTTTCCACGTGTATGGGAGTGGAAACAACGTTTTCTTTCTTTCTTTCTTATTCTTATCGTTGTTTGCCAAGATAGCATGCTGAACAGCAAAGTGCTTGTAGACAAGTCCTGGTGTTCTGTCAGACGAACTTCTTGAAGCAGACGATATGTTTCCAGCGGCAGACTGAGTGTACCAGAGCACTTGTAGCATGCGCACTTGTGAACGAGACCTCTAGCATCGCTTTGAACATTCTATAAAAGAAGTTGGCAGAGAAGGAAACCCGAAACGAAATTATGAACAATAAGAGCTGCCTCATAAGAGTGTACACGAGGTGAACAGTCATCATGGAAAATCTCATGGGTTTTGAATTACATCCTAAAACGTTCTGGAAAATTTAGGAACGGATTTTAGCGCTACTGAAGAATGATATAAGTTCCGATTTGTCCACTTTGACAGGGTATATGAAGATGTGACACAGAGAATCGCTGACAGAGAGGAAGAACAAGAGACCAAGAGTAAAACGGTGCATGCTCAAGGAGAGGGGCATTAAAGATGAGACGGAGCGTGACGAGCAAAGCGAACAGGAGGACGAACCCAGCGAGCGCAAGAAAGAAAAAAAACGTACATGCAAACTACCCTCACAAAGAAAATGCTGTTCACTCAGGAATAAGGACAAGAAGACAGTTTGCCAAGGGTACGACGCAAAGGGCAAAGTGTATTTAACTGACCCCTTTGCCGGCCTTGCAACAGTTATGCAGACAATGACAATAGCTATGCAGAGCGACCATAATTCTGAATCGAATAAATCGAACAAGATCCGCATCCATATTGCAAACTTTGGCAATATTTCATGGTGGGGACGGGTTAGTCAAAGCACTCGGAATACGTTCTACGGAATTTGGTTCGCTTACATCCAGTCCCTCAACGAGAAGCAAATACTGGCAGAAAGCAGCTGTCACTATGGAAAATACGCCTTCCAGCTGGTCTCCGTCAGCTCTATTGAGCTATTTGTGGTTCCCGATGGTACTATTTTTCCCTATTCAGCAGCATAGTCCATTGGGAGTCTACTTTATTATCTGCATCGATTCTTACTACTGTAGGTGTTGGCTTAATTGTTAGAATATATTTTGCATTATTATCTATCCTGATTACTCCAGCAGAGTCTGTAAGCATATGGTTTCTGATTTCCATTAATGACAACATGCGGTAGGAGCCGTTTGTGGCTCGCAGCCATAGTTAGTTGGCCAATATCTGGGCCATAAGGGCGCATATGCAGCTTAACGGCATCTCGTACATATTCACCTGCAAAGTGAGAAAGGCAGTTAAGAATTTACTAAGCAGTTCATCTGCTCAACACAGATATGGAGCATCGGATTTGTCTTTCTTCAGTTGTTTGGACACAGTGAGGCATCCGCTTCGGGGCGTTGTAAGGGATATGTAGTTTAACAAATTGTAAAAAATTTATAGCAGTTACTGTGTGCTAAAATCTTACATTCAGTAGTACTAAGGGGAGGGAGACTAAATATAATTCGGCAGGGCTTGAAATAAGATCTCATGCTGACAATACTGAATTAAGCGCTCATTGTAGCACCCTCTGAAATCTGAAGACTCCGACTGGGTTTGTTGTCATCTGATGATAACAGGATATCAGTTTGAAAAACGAAATTGGGTGAATATAAAATACCTGAGTTGCGTGTCCCTGTCCTTTCCACTATCCTCATACAGTGAAGCACATAATTATTTTTCTCCATAGATGGATCATCTATTTTCCCTTTGCATAAGTTATGGTAAGCATGAGCTAATGGTATATACTTGCCTTGCGCAAAAGTAGAGAATCAATCCTTGAATAAATGGTGCTGAAATGACTATATTGCTTAAAGGCAAACGGGGTGGTCTTCTTTTCTTGAGGGAATACATCCCGGTTAAAGAGAGTTAAGGTGATGAGAAAAGAAGGGACGACGTTTATTTAAACCATGATTGATAAAGACTACTTTTATATGGCCGAGAGATCGAAACCGTAAGCAAGAGGCATCAACCTTATCAGAAAAAGAAATGCCACTGTCAAAAAAAAAAAAAAAAAAAAAAAAAAAAAAAAGAAGAAGAAAGACAATTGCTATTTCTGTCATTTAGAAGACTTTTCCGTAACCGCGCAATGGCAAGGTACTGTCTTTGCCCATGGTCACTGGTATCATGTTTAATCATGTTAAAGTTCTAAGCAACGCTAATGTACAGCGAATCTCTCTCATCATCCATAGGTACTTTCAAACCAGCCTTTACTGTTTCATCATTAGACACTCACTAACACTCTTCTACAGAGACTACCTGGTTCCTCCCAGTAGTCAGACTTTTTCTGTTGTATGTTCTGCTTGATCGACCTTTTTCGGTTGCAGATAATAACCAATATCAAGAAATAATTCTCACGCAGGTATTTCAAACATCAATAAACTGCAGATTGCAACCATTCTCACATATGTTTTTCATTTATAGTGAGCCTATTGTATCGATTGGCAAACTCAACCCATGATAGACAGTTCCACCAATAGTATCCGGCAGATCTAGAGTTTTCACTGATCATCTTAATTGAAGCTGTCATTGCACTCAGCAATAATGCCGGTCAGATGGTATATGTCCTACGGATAATTCTGTCTTGATAAATAGGTCCTCTACCTTTCATTCTAGGTCATCGTCTGTTTTTGGCCTGGGCTGCTTTCTGCAATAACGATAAATAGAGCACAACAGCACACTCTTCATGATATGAGTGTGTCTGCCATAGCCAGCTACATGTTGCACTTGCAAGGATCTCTTTATGCAATGGGAATGGTTTTCATGCGCGGGACAGGAAAAGCTGCGTAAGCAGCTTCAACAATTATTTGCAGTCGTTGTTCATAGGTAAGTATACAAAGGTAATGCTGTGCATTTTTTGTTTTGTTATAGTTATGGAATGATGTGCAATGGTGTGATATTCTTTAGTAGTCTGTTCCATGGTAATTGAGTCTCAGATTTAGAATCTTCTTATTGTTCAATATCTTCTTTACAGGTTCGAACACAGTCTCTTAGATAGTTGTTTCAAGACATTAGTCTCTCTTCAATAGATCGATTTGTACATTGTATTTTCGCTTTGTAATTGTGTGTTTAATTCACCCATACCCTGCACCAAATGGGTGGGGGGAAGCGTTGGTGCTGCGAAGCAAGCAAGCCAAAAGCCTGGTCTATTATACAAAGCAGAACAAATCGTAAAATCTATAGAAGGCAACTCTAACACTACAAACTTGCCGCATTGCATGTGTTACAATATTATTTAGTTTTCCTTTTGCTCTAGCAATCTTTTGTCCACCATAGCAAACATCATGTTATTGCAATACCTGATTTTGCTCATACTGCATCGAACAACTCATTATCGCCTCACCAGCCCATTGTTTCCGGTGAACACAGTGAATGAAATCCCAAAATCAGGGACCTGCATTTTACTAAGCGCCTGTCATTTGTATCACTTTTCCCCAAGTCGAAGATGTCAACCAAGATGATAATGTTCATTCTCATATAGAACCTAAGGATATTTCTTCCTCACTTAATATACCCTCTTCTGTTTTGTATGTACGTTAAATGTGTCCGGAAGATTCCTCTTCTTCCTCCTTAACATGCATAAACATGACAGCAATGACCATTGACATACCTTGCCATCATGCAATTACGGAAAAGTCCTATAGATCTATATCCAATAATACTATCTTCACCCTTTATTGTCTGCAGAGTTAAATGAAATTACCTCTTCTATGACCACCCCACAACCTTTAAGTTAATTGCTCATTGCGGTTACTGAAGCTGGAAAGCATTCAGTACCAACATCCAGACGTATAACGATGATTTTGCTTTTCGCCTTCGAAGTATTCAACTTCATCATTGCCCAACAGATCCTGTTGAGGGATATTACCTTTTTTCGCATTCAGTAAATTATACTCCCAAATGGGAACTATTACTTATTAGACTTCTTTACAGGTTGAGCAAGGGCTGTTGTAGCACAAAGACAAGTATGAGGTCCGAAAATCCATGGCGGTAATGCGATTTTAGATACAAAACAATTCGTATCTGCTGTAGTTACTATTACTGTTCTCTCATCCATATCGTTTCGTTTGCATTGTCAACATTGGATGGTCGTTGAAAAAAAGAAGTCATGGTCATGTTGTCGTTTATAAAGAGCGTGCTGATTTTTCTTCTCAATTACTCATCTTCTCCTAAGGTCAAGCACATCCATCTACTTTCTAACATAGACTAACTCTGTGTCACATAGTTGTGCTGCCGGTAATGTTTGGAGGAATTCCTTTGCCTTCTTTGGATCTCCTGTTTTGGCTTTCGGTGTTTCTCTCAACGGCTCGTCCCGTTGAGCATCAGCGTCTCCGAAAGGAGTGCGTTCACGGTGGATGGGGTATGATGTCTGTAAGTGTTTGATTGATAGATTATTTCATGATTCCATACTGACGATGCGGTTGTTTTACATCACGCGACCACTGTTGGTTTTCTGATTTTTCTTGCACGTCTTTTGTCTTTAATGGAATCACGTTTATACGTATTCCTTTCCTTGCTGAGTGTACATGATATCAATGACATAAGGAACTCATTGATTGTTTCCACTCTTTCCTACTCCAATGTCCATATTTAACCCGATAAGTATAAAGCTTCTCTCAAAGTAATCATTATTGACTCATTTGGAATAGGAAATGATGCCAAGGCGGGAGGTCATTATCTTTTTTGACATCCCAGCCTTTCTCTGCCGGGTTTTAAAGTGAGCCCATCATTATTCCTCAATTGAGGTGCCAGCAATATCTTAAGCGGGTTTATGATGCCTGTAAGTGTACAAGTATTGTGTAGCTGAAGCAAGCAGTTAATTGATTAAGAATATTTCTTTTTTACTATTCAGTTCTTTGGCCGGCATTCCTTTAAATCGGCTAGCATTGCCGCTCATTTGTTATATACAACCCCGTGCTGCCCCGGATAGGACACGCGCGCGGGTACCAGCCCATATGCGCTGGAATTGCAAGTTCGCTTGTAAAGAAGGAGTATCCTCAGGTTTACATAGTTGAATATCGTCCAATCGTTTAGCTAACGTTGATTGGTTAAAAATTGTGGGTCCATATAGGGCAATTCCAGTCCCGTTCCTTTGAATCCATCTTTTCTTTTCGATCTCCGAGCTCTTTTTCCTTCGCTTCACCCTGTGCACGCATCATCCCGCGCAATTTTTTTAGTCTCTTTCCGGCGTCGTTCTTGTCCTTTTTTCCTTGTATTCCGACAAGTCCATCTAGAACATCCTCTGCCATTAATATGCCTAGCTATCAATCGTTTCCTGTGCTGAACCAACAGTTCATCGTGGACAAAAAATACCAGTTCATCCGCGAAATGGGTCAAGGTGCCTACGGTGTTGTCTGGTAAGAAATACTTAGAAATGTGTTTCGTCATCGCCGCGTAATGATGGTTTATTCTTTGTTTCGACATCACCCTGGAAATAGTGCTGCCAAAGATACCGAAAAAGACGAACAGGTGGCCATTAAGAAGGTAGTATAAAAATTTGTGCTTTCGGTTTGTCCCTTTTGTATTAAACATGTTTTTCCTTTCCGTAGGTGTGCCGGATATTTGAAAAAAACATTCTTGCAAAGCGAGCACTTCGTGAAGTAAAGCTGCTAAAACATTTCAATGGCCACGAAAACGTAAGATGATCATTGTGAACCCAAAGGGAACTTTCTTTTTATATTCAAACTTTTGGTGTCTTATAGATCACGTCCATCATTGATATGGATATCGTCAACTTCCAAGATTTTAATGAACTGTAGGTCACGCATACTTTATACACCGCATCTTTTGAAAAACCCTTATCCTAACCAACACGTATCCTCTCCTTCTCGCTTTCAGCTACCTTGTACAGGAGCTGATGGAAGCTGATCTTCATCAGATTATTAGATCTGGACAGCCTTTGACTGATGCCCATTTCCAGTACTTCGTCTACCAGATCTGTAGAGGTCTGAAGTATATCCACAGCGCCAATGTGAGTTAAAGTTCTACTTTCTTGAGTGACTCCTTTGAATGTGGGATCAGTGGAACGTTGTTTTTATGTTCCTTTCTTTTTTTTTTTTTTTTTTTTTTTTTTTTTTTTTTTTTTTTTTGTGATTTAGGTGTTGCATAGGGATCTGAAACCAGGTATGTGTCTCTGTTTGTGATAGACTTGTGGATTTGGGTTAATATCGGGTATTTTTAGGCAACCTTTTGGTCAACGCTGACTGTGAACTCAAGGTAAAAAGAAAAAGAAGTCTACGGTATTGAAATAAGTGTTGACCTTGCTTTTCTTAACTCAGATCTGTGATTTCGGTTTGGCACGCGGCTATTCTGAAAATCCGGAAAGCAATGCCGGTTTCATGACAGAATACGTTGCAACCAGATGGTACAGAGCACCTGAAATTATGCTTAGTTTCCAGAATTATACCAAAGCAAGTACGTGTAGCCATCCTTTTTTTTTTTGCCTTATATTTACATGCTTTTTGCCTGCTGCTAAAGTTGACATGTGGTCGGTGGGTTGTATTTTTGCTGAAATGCTTGGCGGAAAACCTCTTTTCAAGGGTCGAGATTGTAAGTGAAGGAGTGCTGCTAGTGGTATGGCATATACTTATCTGTTGCAGATGTGGATCAATTGAATCAAATTCTTGGTATCCTTGGAACTCCTGATGAAGAAACATTAAGAAGAGTTGGCAGTGACAGGGTAAACGGACACAGATGGAGTTAACCCTCGGAATGGTTTGGTGTAACTTTTGATTGTACCACATAGGCTCAGGTCTACATTCGCAGCCTTCCTCGCATGCCAAGGATTCCCTTCCAAAATCTTTATCCTAGAGGTAAGGTGAAACGGGTTTTTCTCTTTCTGACACGCTAGGTAGCAAACCCACTGGCGATCGATTTGCTAAACAAGTTACTCGAGTTTGATCCCTCCAGACGTATTACGGTGGAAGAAGCATTGGCCCATCCTTACTTGAGCGCTTACCATGATGAAGACGATGAAGTAAGTTTAACGGGCAAATGATTCGCTAAATAAGTCGTCGTTTCTCTAGCCATCACATACACAGACTTTTGATTTCTCTTTTGAAGTGGTCGATTCGATTGAAATGATGCGCGGTAGGTTTATAGACAGAAGAGTTGTCCAGAAAACTCATGGGTACATGTTAGAAATGATCGCTCAGGAGGTGAGGTCTTTCAAGAACGGTAAACAAGCTTCTCTACAACCGCCTGCCAACACTGGTGCTAATCTGCGACGAAAGGAGAGGCAAGTTACATCATGATTTAACTTTGTACTCATGCAGATCCGCGGTGATATAGTTTATCTGCTCAGGATCGTGAAACACTTGAACGAACAACAGCACAAGCAAGAGCCACTGTGAACGAATCATCGCACATGCGCACCGACTCTTCCGTCGCCGCTGCCGCTGTAGCCAATCGTGCAATTCATCATATGGAAGTAGATGAGCTAGAGAAAGAATTGAGTGGTCGCGCTTAATGGTTTAGTTTTCTTTATTTGTGCTATAAAAACGATATCTTGATTTCAATACCAGCAAAACGCTTTTTAATGACAAATTTCTTTTTCGTCTGTTGTATGCTGAGCTGACAACAATCTGTTGCCAGGGCGCCATTGCACCTCTATTCAAGAAAATATCCGGATTAATTCCGTTTTCGCAAGGACGAATAAAATGGGATTCAAGCCCAAATGGTCAACAACTCATAGGAACAAGCAAAAATGTCAGGAGAATAAATTTTTAACCGTCGAATAGACATTAGGAAAATATATTTGCGTCTTTATGTTTAAGCTATCAATACCAGATGCGGCCTCCCGTCCTTTGGTCTCAACCACAAACCTCCAAGAACCGCAACCAGCTGATCCGTAATGCAAAGATGTGCCCTTCCGTCTTCAACACGCTTTTCTAGCACATGCCACGGATGCTCTATGCCGCTAACTTCTAATTAACAAACAAAGTATTAGGGTTTCTAGCGTTATCCTTCTTTGCCGATCTCTATGTACCCCGCGGATAGATATAAGTCAACAGATGACTGGCTAAGACTTTCCGATCAGCGACCTCTTCAGCAATGGGATGATGTCGGTCATTTAAAAGAAGAGACGATACTAATGTGTCGAAGATGGCAAACGAAGGTGTATCTACTTCCGTCTGCCAGATGTAATTTGTTTAATCAGGTTTTAGAGATGCTGAGAGTATGCAAAACGTGTCATGTCTAGAACGGTTTAGTGTATTGGAGTTTATTTGTTGACGATGAGAGCCTTGACTACGCAGCCGAAGGAGCAGAAAAAAAATCATGTTGTGTAACTTGAAGGATCTGAGCGTTGTTGCTTTTCCGAAACTGTATGCAGGGGTTCATTGTTAGTTTTTGTGTTCGTTTGACAATATCTGGAACGAACCAAGTTCTCCCTGAAATTGTTAGCCTGCTGGAAAAAGTCAATAAGCCGATTTTGTGGCTCGAGTGACTTCACCGTGACAAAACAACCGAAACCTTTCCTGTGAAAGAACGTTATATTTGGACAAATATAATGCGGGTGAAAAAAAGTTTCCCACACAACTTTTTTTCGGTTTAGATATATTGTTGGTATACAGACGAGATCGAAGTATCGATAAGTCATGGGCACTTTTTTCATGGTGAAACGTTGTCCCTTTTCTGTACAACCGTCATCTCCTGTTTCGTGAATTTATCTTTTTAATCAATCGATTTTCTACGGTCTCTTCTCTTTCTTTTCTTTCTCACCCATTCCTCATTTCCCTAACAATGACAGAGCCAACGTTTATCTTACCCAAGTTACTATATATTAGTCTTTACATGGTGTTTGGCTCGGCTATTCCCTATCTCAATTTATTTTATGATCAAGCATTACATCTGTCAAATCAGCAGATCGGTGTGTTACTGGCTATTGCACCGTTCGTCCAAAGCGCCGCCTGCCCTCTGTGGACCATCCTAGCCGATAAACGACCTACCTGGCACGGCCCGCTCATGGCGGTCCTGGCTTTCTTTGGCGGGCTGGCTGTAAGTTGCTTGATAAAATTAAAGGGAAAAAAGTCCTCTCTGGGCTCAAAGACGGGTGTCTACTTTTCTTCTTCTTCCTCCCTTCTATTGTACTTCAGATCATGACCTTGATGTTATTGCCAAGTTGGGTTTCGCAAAGATCGACAGAACTGGAAGACGCGGGTGTAGCGACATTTTTGATCACTATCGTGCTTGCCTTTGTGTTTGCCTTTTTTGGCCAACCTGTCAGTGCTTTGGTGGATAGTGCCGTGCTCAAGTTACTCGGGGAACACAAAATTCTTTATGGTAATGCAATAGATAATTTCTGAAACAAATTTGTTGCTAATGGACACCGTACGGTTGACTTCCTCAAGGTAATCAACGACTTTACGGATCCATCTCCAATGTATGTCTTTGTCCATTGCTCTATAATACAAAAGTGAATAGCAGAGACTTAAAAAGGCACGATAGGGATTGAGTATCTTGGCTGTGGGACTGTTGATCGACATGAGTGGGATCAACATGGCCTTCTACGTGTTCGCGGTCGGCGTTATGATATTCGTCTCGATTTCGTTGTTTACGCACCTTGGTCCGAGTGACGTGTCAGAGTATGCACCACTCCCAGAGGAAGATGAACGTGAGCCTCTTCTTCACAAGTCTGCGCACTACGCTATTCCCCGTGACCAACCTAACATGATATCCACTGCAACCGGCACCTCTGCACCACTTTCCACCTCCTTCCGTTCCGCGTTGAGCCACGTGCCGACAAACGCAAGTAATGGAGAAGAATCTTTGATCCCGCGCCGTGACAGTCTTGCGACCAATCACCTGTTTCCTTTTTATACCAATAGTGTGCATGAATACGATAGTAGCTTGCCGATGCTTAGACAGACCACCTCTATTGCTGCGTTAGATGTCCAAATGGAGGCAAATGATAGATTAGCACATCTCGACCATATGCCTTCTCTCGGTCTTGTGCTATCAAACATTCCGTCCGTTGACACTTCTCTCGCAGTTTTCGGTGCGATTGGTCAACCTGAAACTCAGCCTCCGGAGCGATCAACTTTAGGTTCTCGACGTGTCTGGACCTTCCTTCTGACGACAATGCTCTTTGGTGTTGCTTACTCAATGGTGGCACAATTTTTATTCTTGTATTTACACAATGATCTTGGAATGTCGTCAAACTTGATTGGGTGGACAGGTCCTCTTGGAGGGATTGCCGAAGTTTCCACATTTTATATCTCAAGACAGGTAAAAAAGACAAAAGAACAAAAAGCTACCCAGTCTGGACAACGAAAATAACCTCCACGGAAAAGCTCTTCGATCACTTTAGTGTGACAAGCCTTATTTGTTTTGCACATTTATCTATCGTTTTCCGTAACTTGGTTTACGTATTACTTACTCCAGAACAATGGTGGAGCAATATTCTCGCATTATCAATGCAAATGGTCAATGGTATATCAATTGTTACAACGTGCTGGCAATGTGCATACTCATGTTATAATTTCAACCTTTTTAAACCTCTAGGCCTTGCATATGCTATGGTATGGGCTACAGCAGTGAGTGAAGTGGACTCCTTCTTTCCACCTGAACAACGAGCAATGGCACAAGGCGTTCTGGCAGCCTTATTTACCGGACTTGGCTATGGAATAGGCTGTATCATTGGAGGATTGGTCTATGAGCAATTTGGATCAAAAATACTGCTCGAGGTCTCGGCTGGCATCTGTGCTCTTAGCTGCTGTGTATTCCTGCTTGGACGTCGCTGATAGAGAGAGACACAGCAAAAAAATTCCTTTTCTTGCATAATATCTAGAAGCTTCTAACAAAAATCAGTATTGATGGTTTCTACGACAGCAGCAACAATCCTGAATGTTGTGTCATACGTCAATCACTCCCTCATCGATTCAGGCGCAACTCCTTTTGTTCCCCCTTTTAGATGTGCTTTTCTTTTATTCTTTCCTTTTATTCTTGGTTTACTATTGGTTAGTGTGTCAGGAACTCATCCCCCAAAGTTGGATGGAAAAAAGATTTAGTCTTCTGTTATGCAGCGCGTGATTAAGAATTGTTTTCTGCGAGTCAATGTAGTAAGAAGATTTGCTTTTAATTCATTGTTTGATTTCCAAAGATAAGGCGTGGAAAAAGGAGAGATGTATGGAGAAAGTTATACCTGTATCATAAGATAGTTTGCAGACAGAGTTTCCTGTTTAAATTGATTATGAAGAAGTTTCTCGTCAGATGATCTACTCTATGTCAGGGCTCCTGTCACAGTATCCATCGTCTATAACATCGTCATAAGAAACGTGGGGTAATAATAAAGATTCCGTATAGTGCCGTTCTTCCACAACGTTGCCATGTCAATAACTTGGAAAGCAATTGATACTTCGGATAGTATGTCAAATATAGTAGTAAATCGAATAGGCCAAGTTCACTAAAACGGCTGTGTTGGTCACTGAAGTTTCATGTGCGCACCATCCCATTACTGGGATTTTTTGCATCTTGCGCATACTCCAAAGCCTATTCGATCTTTGTCTAAAGTGTCAATAATGAGGAAGCTCCCTAGACGCGAAATGGTCAAACGTAGGGTCTGCTTGTCTCAGCTAAGTAAAAACTATAAAATGTCCCGATCCCATGCTATTAGAACACTACAGCGTTTCTCTTCTACTTTTTCTTCTGAACTCACTTTTTCCTTTTACTTTAATATCCGATGAAACAAGTACAATCCCGAACAGATACTCGTACAAAAGGTCGCAAGACGGAACATAACTGTGATATTTGCGGAAAAAGCTTTAATCGTCCCAGTTCACTAAAGACTCACACGTATTCACATACTGGCGAAAAACCGTTCTCATGTGCAATGTAAATACAATCACTTTCTCCCAATACTATGCTCATATTGTTCTTCAATTAGTGATGGCTGCGGAAGAAGGTTCGCAGTACAGAGCAATTTGAGAAGACATTTCAAAATACATGAAAAGTTCAACGGTCAGAATGACCAGCATGCTTTACGCAGTAATTCTACCAACGGAAGTACGATGCCTATCCGCAAGATAATGATGCGACCCGATGGTATACAGCACGGACAGATCGGCCGACAGGAGACTTATCACATTCAAAGCTCAATGCTTTCATTTTCACCATTTGTGGCACCTCATTATATGGGCTTTGCTGGTCATAATCTCATCGTGTGCCCTATGGATTTTACCAAAGGACCAAACTACAACGCGGATGGTTTATTGTACGATCAATGGAACTTGTACCCTGATGTCCGTCTTCAATGAAAATTCCTCCATAATATATCTTGTAGGTTACTTCTCCTTCTGTCTTTTCGTCTCCCCTTATGTAACTTCTTGTCGACAGGTTAATTCTTACAATTACATAAATATACTACTGCACCGTCCCCCATTTATGATTTTCTTTGTTAAAAACAGAGTTACAGGGCTATGCTTTTATTTTTGCTGCAGACCTTTCCTTATAAACTTGTAAGGTTTTTGTTATTCCATTGAAGGTTAGGCAATTGCAGCCATTTCATTATCCAATAAATGTGTGCCCAAACACGGTGTCATTATAAGGTAAAGGCTTATGTATGGCCGGGATCTACGTAAAATAATGAAAAACGGAAACGAATTGTAATACGAATTCATGCGTAGTAAGAGCCTTCATAGATCATAGAATGAATTTATCTCTAGCGTAATCGCAATCTCTGAATGAGACTTTATAGCAATCTACTTAACGCAGTGCAGCCTACACATCTCATATGGTATAAATACTGGGTATAACTTTTTGCTAGCAAAACAGAGCAGATACTTTATTGTAAACACTAGTGGAACGTTCTGCTATTTTCCGTTTCGTGGTAAAATACATACTTCATTTAAACGAGTCGTGTATAAGACCAGCTAGTGAATGGGAATATGTGACAAACGCAATCAATGCACAACGAAGGTTAAAGGGAAGAGGAACAGTATTTACGACTGATAATTTGGAAGACATACCGTTGATTAACCTGTCGAACACAGGCTCTTGGCACAGCCTAGGTTAAGCTTCTTTAACTACATATAAATAAACTATACCATTACCGCGAGAAAGCCCGTTCTGTCCCAAATTAGATGTTTCAGAGTATTAGGCCAATCAATTGATCTATGCAAGAAGAGATTCTCAGATTGATAGGCATTTAGGATGTCTAGGCAACTGCTGATCATTAGAATTTTTAGGATGTCTTGGCCGCCCATCTCTTTTGGCTTGGCTTGACCATCAACTTTCTACACTTCCTTTCTTCTTACAAATTCTGCGCTCGTTAATACCATGTTCCAGAAAAGCATCGATTCAATAAGGCTTGTAGTAAGCCTTTGATAACAAGTACAACACGCTTATCATGACCGTTTCTCTGTATTTATACCTCCTTTATACTATTTCCTACAACGGAGTACTATAGGATCGAAGTCAACATCTACTTCTTTCACTTTAGGTAAGGTTCAGCGAAAAAGGTTGATGAGGCCAAGGTCAATGTTAAATATTATACTAGCCTTTGTCTGCGCAACGGTATCCACCTTGATTTGTTACACTAATGGCGCAGCCAGATGGTAAGTAAACAACACATCTTCTAGAACCAAGCAATTGGTTATACTGATATACTACCAGCAAGTTGATTTGTTTCGCTAGTAGGACAATATATCGACCTTGGAAGAACACATCGCAGCATTTATCGAATGTCTCGGATGTCTCCTGGACGGGGCATCTGACCTGCAAGACCAGAAGCACGTCTTCTATTGGTGTTACTTGACTGAGAAGGGTGTATCGCCTTAGATAGGTGGGGATAGCCAGGAGGTTGATACGTTCTACATTCTTTGTCTTCAACCTTTACTCAAATTAATGAAACTCTTTACATATCTCGAACGTACAATAAATACCACAGCCGTTATGATATCCATAACGACTAGATTAATTTCGCTTATGTATGTATAAGAAATAGCCTTGCAGGTAAGCGTTAGGTTCCATCCGTTGCTAAGGAAATAGGAGATAGAAGTAGCGTTAAAAGGAAATAGACTGCAATATTTATTAAGCAAAAAGTTATGGCGGCAGTTAAATGGATGAAACCTCTATTTATTCCATAGCAGTTATGAGACATAATTTCAATGAAAGAAAGTAAAACTGTTCGGGAAAGCCAGCAGTGCCAGTCGGACAAAACGACTTATGAGTGGTTGATACACACTAAAAGCGTATCAAAGTGGGGACAATTCTTATATTCTGTATCCAATCAGGCATAAAAACCGCTACCGCAGGCTAAATGGGGACTAACCTATTGGAGGAAACGCATGTAGACAGGGCGTTGTTCGTGGTGCATTAAATGTTATTGCTCTGTTTTGTGCGGATAGCATTTGCAATCAAGAATTCGCAAACAAACAGAGCACTTCAACACGCGGTTAAAAGGATCTTTTTGATAAGCCATGTTTATTGCTTCAAGGAGGGCCAGGGACAATCATAACCTAATGAATATGAGGTATGCATAATGTTCTTAATGATAGGTTAAGGCTAAGAACGTGCCTGATTACCATTGCTTAATGGAAATGTGCGCAACAATCTTTATGTATGGATCCGAACTCAGCAGACCCCGACAGCGACGACTGTGGCTTGACTTTCAAGAGTAACTCAAAGCGTGACAATAGCAATACATAACCGAACAGCTATGTATACCACACCTTGCCATATACTGTATGCATTACTTATAGCACCTATCCATTACCTTTAAGCATACTGTCATTTGTAATTAGCCGAAGTCTAAATAAATTTATCCTTCATTAGAAAAAGATTAGAATTAGCTGTTCCGTCATACTGCCGATTTCATCAAGTTGCAGAAGACCATATGGGTTGTACAAAGGTGATATTTTTTGCATAACTAGGTTTAGAGTTAGTAGCAGAAGCATAGTATAAATATCATTTGAACGGAGCGTCGAGTTACATTGATTTTCACTTTACAAAGACATCACTCTATTACCTTGCAAACAACGATCTCTCTTTGTATTGTAGACAATTATTAAAAATGCCACCATTGTTCTTCATCAATCTCTTTTCACTTTGCCTCAATCGGAACCGTTATGTACAAGCAGTCAATTCTCATCATATTGATAGATGCAAGGCTGGTAATTCACGTATTAACGACCGGTTTCTCCTTTCTCTCACTGTATCGTACGTTTAACTACCCATGGTATAAACCTAGGGAACCAGCGTTTGCGTGATTGTAGAACAATATCTGCAAGCTATTTCACATCTGTAGGCATCGCAGCCCTGTGTCTATAGACGATATCTTTGAAGGGGTTTGCTTCTTGCTGAGGCAATTATATATACTTACTTACGGTATTAGTCTACTATGCCACATTATATCAACCATGAAATAGATATCACGCAGATAGAATATGTTATATTTTGCATAAGTGTCTATGTGGCATAGATATCAGTCAAGCTCTACCCGGACCAGGACAAGGTCAGGTTTTTTAAAACTGGATGTTTGGCAAGTATCTGAACGTCTCAGGTGTTAATAACGCTTTGGAAATCTATATCTATATGGTCAAAAAGAAGGTCCAAGTAGCATGAAAGCACTGGGGGAATAATTTCGAAAAGCGTAACCGAAGTGATCTCTCACATGCTCTCAGAATGATTGTCTTGGGAACGATTGACCAGAATACTTTGACCTTCTTCCAATAGTTTGGCAGAGCAAATGGTGCATAGTCTCTGTAGATCTGAGTGCTTTTAAAAATGTTTCTACGGAGCTTTGGAGGCCCCAGTGTAACTTGTCGCACAAAAAGCAGAAGGAAAGGTTAGCTTTGCAAACTGAATAAGACATATATAGATTTTAGAATAACAATGCATATACCTTCTTCAACGACCTGCTTTTGATATCAGAACAACATGTAAGATGATCGGATTATAGCAAAGGCACGTTTGCGGTGGCCGCAGTATGAGTATATGAGTAAAAGCAACCTGTCATGTTAAGTACTATGCAATCCTCAAGTGCAGCCTGAGACAACCAGAACCTATCTCCTAGCTTCCCCGTAAATGCATGGAACCGTATGGTACATCCAAGTTAAACTCTTAACATACAAAAAACCTTCGTAGGTGTCAAAGCTGGAAGTTATTGTCGCAAACCTTGTTATCAATACATAAAACATGGGATCCAACGAGCCATTGCACACTGTGCTAGGTTTTTTATCATTTTAAGCTGACTGCGTAAAGACGGTAGTCAGTGTTATGATGCCGCGACACCACGGTTCTGCCGACGTCTTCACGTACGGCGACTGTAACAAACCTGTCGAGTATTTTTGTGATATAGATAAATAAAGAAAAGGAGAAAACGTAGAAAATCTGCAAGTCAAAGTTTGTTAACGACGTATTCTGCCCTGAAGAAAGGTAAGGAGAAAAGCGCTGAGCACACAAGTTGTTTATTGAAATCCGCCTATTCTGGGCTTCTACTACGTTTTCATGTACTTATTTTTTAATTTTACGTAAGAGTCTGCTTTTTGATGGCTAGCACAGCCGTAAGTGTACAGATCAGATAAAGCGTTCATGCAGAAAGTAACTCTGCGTCACAAGCCATATAATAACCATTCCACACCAGTAAACATAGTCAACAAACTTTTGATATATCATGTAGTTGGCTAAAACTGTAGAGATAAATTAAACGGCGAGGGATAAGTCTTGTTAGTATAACGTGTACAGCGATGTTACGTTGATAGATGGTTTTCATGTGGTCCCTTTGAAACGGTAAATCCTATGCCCTCGAGGTAGCGTGACCCGAATGCCTGTCTTTCATGTGATTTTAATAAATCTCGTGCGTTTTATCCTTACAATAGACATACTGCTATGATCTACGGATAGAGAGAACCATTCAAGAACTTGTGCATTTTTGTGCCAATTGTGACTTTGTCGTAGCTTCACCAATTTTAAAGCCCTCTTTAAACGGGTCATGAAAAAAGGGCCCGCGAAGATAACCCAGCGTGCAGGAGAATGCCTTATACACCCTATACCTTGCAGACTATTTTATCGTCTGCTAGTTTCGAAACAGCTTGCGTTAATGCTCACGTCAATCAGCCTGATTCTACCAGTCCAACTGTAGGCAGTGTCTCACCTCCAGCCTCGTCATCCTTCTTTTCACGACGAGCTCAGTCTCCTACCTCAGACACGCAAACTTCTCCTTCGAGCCCATCACGGCTCAATCATTTGCTAGCTGGATCAAACCATGTACAATTCACCATAGAAGCCGTCGAGGCTTGGGGTAATAGTTAGCATGGAAATATCAACATTGCTAACTCATTATGATTGCGGCAGGTACTGATCTGTATCTGGGCACTTCCGACGGTCATGTTCTATACTTTGTACTAGAAGAAAACCCAAGGACTGACCAAGTAAATTATTCGAGCATACTGCATTTAAGCCAGCTAATAAATCTTAAATTACCAGCCCAATTCTCTGCCCTATACAGCTAGACTAGAGAAGAAAATCAATCTTGGTCTCGGCAAAAAATCAGTCGAACGTATACTCGTGATGGCTCAGGTGTCAAAGGCAGTGGTTCTATGCGGTAATGGGTTTTATCTACATCAGAATCAATCTCTCCATTCTGTGCACTAACCTGTATCTACCAGATTCAACGTTGACGTTTCATTCTCTACCTTTTTTTGATCCGATACCGGCTTCCTTAATTGCACCAATTAAAGGTGTTTCCTGCATTTCACATAATGTCGCCGAGGAAGGACGGATAGGTGAGGATGGGACAATTGAACTATGCATAGCCAAGAAAAAGGCAATACAGATATATAAAATTGGTGAATTGGTGCATAAAACAAAGGTAAATGCTTTTCATATTTAATTTTTCTCTCACACATATGCAGGAAGTGCTTCTTTCCGATGGTGCTGTCATGTTAACGCGATATGGTGACAATATCTGTATTGCCGACCATCGACAATATAGTATACTCGATATGCAAATGCCAAAAATATTTCCTATGGTTCCTGTGCCGCATATACCATCCAACCGCCCAACGTCACCTATGTTGCTGGGATCCACGAATCAATCCGTTCCTAGCCCGATATTAACAGTAATTAAGGAAGGAGAATTTTTGATGGTTACTGGAAATGCCAATGATCATATCCTTTTCTTATTCAGAAATAATGTGCTACTTTTTTTTTTTTATTTTTATCTAATGGTTATGCCTTAATTCTAAAAGTGATTACAAGCAACGATAGGTGTTTTCGCAAACGCGAACGGCGATCCAATCCGCGGAACAATCCAATGGCCGAGTTTGCCAAAAGCATTATGTGTTGAATTTCCGTACCTCGCAGCTCTCTTACGGAACAATACGATCGAAATCCATAATATAGTTAATCAAGAACAGCTTCAAGTCATTACACTTGATGCTGAGTTTGAAGCACAGGGTATGGCTTTCGGACACGGAATCAAGGTATGGATGGAAGGCCTATCTAGACGTTTGCGTCGCTGCGTATGGTCAGAAGTAGAAGGGGCAGATGAAGAGTTACAAGAAATGCTTCGTCGCGAGGCTTCGCGTTATTCATCTGTTTCAGCAAGGATTTTGATTTATGGAAAAGATTCGGTCACAGCACAAGTCGTTACGCCTCTCATAGTTCAAACGGATAATCTGTTGGATTCAGGGCACGTTGAAGAAGCCACAGAGATGGCCTATCGGGCACAGGCTACAATATCACCGGATTACAACGCAAATACTAAGAGACTGGTAAGCATGCTATGGAATTTGGATAATGACCTAAGTGTAATACAGCAAAGCGAATTATATTATATATACCAAAAAGCTGGTTTGTTGCTACTGAAAGAGACGCTTTTTGAAGATGCTTTTCCTTTATTGGGTAAAGGAGAAATGGATCCACGCCTAGTGATACATCTATTTGGAGATCTGAAGCAACCAAAGTGGTTGCAAGAATATCCTCCAGTACTGGTGTTTGAGGGGATACAGAGACTTTTCCGTCAGTTGCGCTATGTTGAAGATATTGGTAAGATACCGAATAATTAGCGTATGTGAAGTCTAATTGTTTACCTAGTGGCTAGCAGTACGGAAAGAACTTACGGATCGCAACCCGAGGATGCTCAGAAACTTAGCCCCGTGATGGAATTGCGAAGGGCCTTACTTAACAATGCGCGAGCCGCTCTTCAGAACTATTTGTTGGAGGAACGGAGGAAGTATAGTGATGAAAGAGGAAAAGGCAATTCTATATGCAAGGTATCAATTCAAAGTTTTGATGCAAAAGAATGACTGAACGTATCTTAAGGCAATTGATACCTCGTTACTGAAACTTTATATAACCCACAAAGAAGACGACTCGATTTACCAGTTTTTGAAAGAACCAAATGATTGCTGCCCTGAAGAATGCGCTCATGCACTTTTCCAATACAAGGTAACCGTCGATTTCCTTTGGAAAGTTAGTATACTGATATATTAGGTATAGAAATACTACGCTTTATCTATATTTTATGCCTCAAAGAACATGTATGAGAAAGTACTGAAGACGTGGACAGGGTAAATACGTATGCTTTTTGGTGCGTCACCGTAACTTTTATTGCTTAGAATATATTCAGGCGAGCTTGCAGACCCTGAATTTAAGGATGGTCTTAAACATATAAAGGAATTACTGTTACAGGACATTAGCGACGATGAGCTACCACTTGCTACTATTATGCAATATGCATGGTGGTTGACAGATCAAACTCCGTCTGATGGCGTGGATATCTTTGTTCGCTCCCCTCGTAGAACAGATATGGATTCAGACGAGATATTGGAGAAACTACAGGCATACGGGGATGAGCCAGTTCTCTCTTATCTAGAGTATCTGGTGCTCGAACGAAAAAGCGAACGGGTAGAATACCATACACGTTTAGCATGTGGTTATGCCCACAATGTCCGGCGCGAATTGGATAATGGGCAGTTAAAACAGATGGAAGAACTAGGTAACTTACGATCTATGTAACATGAGAAGGACCTCAAACTGTTGCTCTAGTGGAAAGGTACAAGCTGTCTCTGAAAGCAGCGGAGTCAGAAGACTGGGCACAGGTCAAAAACACCTTCGTCGAGTTTCTTGGGTCGCAGCCGCCAACTAGCGTGGTAAAGCATCGGCTATCCTTAATACGGATGCTTTCTAGATCGCAGCTTTATTCTGCGGAAGAGGTTTTTGAAGTATTACCGAAGGCTGGGCCTTTGAACGTTGAATTAGTTATATTATACGGAAGGGTACGTGTGAGACGTCGGCCAGACAACGAAGAAAAACTAACGTTCGCTTGTGAAGATGGGAATGCACGAGCAAGCTTTGCATATCTTGATTCATGATTTGGGTGACTTTGTCGGAGCGGAAACGTACTGCGTGACTAATGGGCAAAGTACTGGCATTGTACCGCAATTTGAAGAAAGTCAAACCATATCCTCAAGCAGAACACCTGCCTTGAATGGGGTAGAAAGCTCCGAGATACAGATAGACTCAGTAGAGGGACTTGAGCCAGAACAATTAAATGAGCGGCGGCGGCTATTCTCTATGTTGCTCAAGACTTATCTGGCAATTAGTGAAAGGTAAAGAACATTAGAATTCTGTGTCACCTGTATGTCCTAGAACTTACAGTACATGGTAGCCAACTAATGGTGAAGCGCACAATGCACCTGTTGGACACACAGGGTATATATCTAGATGCACTTGAGGTATTGATCACAACAAGTCGTTCCTCCTTTTGAATTTCTTGCACGTCGTATAGGTGTTGGAACTAATTCCGGAGAACTGGCCGATTGAAATGTTGCAGCACTTTTTAATCGGGGCGTTAAGACGATCTTTGCATGAATACCAAGAGAGCCAAGTCGTACTAGGCATGAGTCGTGGCGAGAACGTGATGGTAAAGCAATTGTTTGGTTTGCAGCCACGAGCTAACCAAGTGTTATGTTGTATAGGTTGGCAGCGAATTGATCGAGGTTTATCAGGATATTGGAGCAATATATGTCGATTCCCAATCGATCTGTCGAAGATGTCAGCAATACCTTGGAGATAGTATGTTTGTCCGCGACCAAGACGGACTGCTCTTCCATTTACATTGCGCAAAAGCTTTATCTCTTGTAAACACCAAATATGACTAATATATCAACAAAAACTGGTTACGAGTGGCGGGGGCCACTAGCTATACATATACAGTGCCCTCTGTTAGACTTCTTGAGTGTGGTTGGCTTGTTGGAGAACGGATATATCTATGTTCATCTATTATTCGGTACATTGATTCGATGGATGGAGTGCTTTGCCTTGCATTCTCGGTGTTTTGAATCGCCGAAGTCAACTTGTAGAATCTTAATTGTTTTTGTATCCATTTCTGTTTTTTTCATGCTTCCTTTGCTTAACGCCAAATGCGTTGCTGATACGACACGGTAAAAATAATACCGAATTTACCCTTGGCATAGTATCTAAAATTTGAATAGGGAGATCCAGCAATTCAACGATGCAAAGTTAAACATCCAGGCATTCAAGGAAGAGTATTCTCGTAAAGTAGGTCTGTCAGATAATGAGATTCAAGACGAAAATGTGGCCAATTTGCCGTTGCATCCGGATGCACTTCTTGTGGAACTTAACGACTACAAGGCATGTTGACCGGATCGGATGCATGAGATGCTGATACTTCTATACAGGCATATTCTTCTAAAGTGATCGATAGATGCATCGATCAAAAAGTGAGAGAAGGGATTTGGCAGATCCTGTTTGAAGGGTCATCGTTAGAGGACTTGTCCTTTGAACGTCGGGAATTAGGTAAGAACCATGTTTGACTAAGCAAGTTACGCGTGCTCATACTTATTCCTTATCCTATCAGAGTATGCGTGTCTGACTCTACAAAACGAGCACGAGACGAGCATGTCCGAGATTGATGGATTCCATAAGGACATGGAAACTATCGCAGAAGAAGTCGAAGAATGTTTGTTCTTGTGCCTTAAAAGTAAACACATGCTTACAGTTGTTATTAGCGTATCAGACATTGGCGAGCCGAGTTATTGAGCTGACACGTACTTTGGATGAGTTACGTGTAGAGGTAAAGCTTAATTGATTCAGCTTCCTTTCTCTCATGTTAGCGTCCATCTGTTTCTATACTTATAGCAACAGGAGCTGGCACGGATAGATGCACTCGTTGGAAACCAAAACTTACTCACAGTCGAAACAGCGCGGGCGCAAGTAGACGAGTTGACAGATGGTTACGTGAAATTGAACATGGTCAACGATGATCGCATGGAAACCATCTATGACTTGACACAGCGCGTTGAAGAGGGAGAACGGGAGGTTGAAAGTCTGCTAGCTGAAATGATCGCGGCTGAAGGTGAAGCTTCCGAAGCTCTCCGATCACAAGGGCACAAAGATGAAGAACTTGAACGACAACAGAATTGGTATGTTACCTTTTTTGTCAGGGAAAGGGGGCAAGTTTCTATAGCAGAATTCATGTCTTAGGCTACGAGAACAGGTACAACAGCATGCTCAACTTGAGCCATCAGTTAGACGAAGCAGAGAATACTGATTCCAATTTGCCTACCCAACTACAACTATGAGAGAAATATACCCAACAGACTGCATTCGAAGACAATACAGAAAAGGAGCGGGCTGTCATTATCCTCTAAACAACTCAGCACGAACTATAACAACCGTTTCTATGGCAGATTGGGTATCTCATCGAGAGGAGAGTAAACAGCTTGAATCTGCCACAAGAGGATTCTTGGTGTGCTGTAAAGATACAGCCCTGAGTAGATATTTATTATCACTTCTTTTTTTGCGTGCTTAACACAAGGCAACAAAGACTTAATGTTTCAAATTAAAAGCGTACAAAAGTTCTCGTTTCAGAGACATTTAACTGGAATTAATGATATGAGCATCGCCAACTTCGCTCCCTGGGATCTCTGTTCTATTTGCGAGACAAAAGTGGTGAACAACCGAAATTTTGAGTGCAAGCGTACATCTTCAGTTGTTTATTCTGATATGCAATTGCATACCGTAATGTTTCTTGTGGTAGAGTCGAACAGTCGAGGACCATTCAACTATGAGGGAAGTCTTCAAGGAGGTTCACTTTATATAACACAGCATCATTTTTAGGTCAAGTTAGAAGCTTGGCCAGCGTTTCTGAGCTGATCCAGGTCTCTGAAACTATACGACAGGAACTCTATTAACTTCCCGGTAAGGCTTAGGTAGGATTTAATGTCATTGATAAATCAACAATTTCTCTCACACAACCGTACAGAATTGTACCCATGACAGCGTTAGCTCTGAATGCCATGCCCTTTTTTACTTTATATATAATCTCTTTTCAACACATCGATACCCAGATCAGATTAAGTCCGTAACTATCAAAGAAAAGAATAATTAGATCCATACATCTAAGCACAAGTGTAGCCTTACCATTCATTGGCATTTCATCGATTTGAGTACTAAAGGCAATTGCAATGAGCAAGAATACTTCAATGCTCTATTCTAACCGTTACCTGTAATATTGTTCAATATCGCGCAAGATCTTCAGATCATCATTCTTGACAAAGTTAATGGCTACACCCTTGCGACCGAAACGACCGGATCGACCAATACGATGAATATAGTTTTCACGATTTGCGGGTAAATCGTAGCTAGAAAACCCCGTGTGATAAGTGAATCACCACATCGCTTTTTGCAACTTCACTTACTTGATGACAAGAGACACTTGTTGTACATCAATACCACGGGCCCACACATCTGTAGTGATCAACACTCGACTAAGAGAAATAAATCAATCTGCTGATAGCAAAAATTAAGATCTATTTTACCTTGCACCTTGACGGAATTCTTGCATAATGGCATCACGCTCTTTCTGTGGCATTTCACCGTGCATGGCTGAAACTGTGAAATTGGCTTCACGCATCTTCTCTGTCAACCAATCGACCTATATACCTACTAGTCAACGCCGACATTCAACCAACTACAACCTCAGATCCTACCTTGCGTCTTGTGTTGCAGAAAATAACGGCCTGTGTGATGGTCAATGTATCGTAAAGATCGCACAACGTATCAAACTTCCAGTCTTCCAATTCTACTGCGACGAAAAACTGCTTGATGCCCTCAAGCGTCAATTCATCACGCTTAACAAGAATACGAATGGGTTCGGACATGAAATTTTGGGTCATTTCCAGAACATCATGAGGTAAGGTGGCGGAAAGCAAGACTACTTGTGTGGCTGGTGGCAAATGTCGGTACACATCATAAATCTGATCTCTGAATCCACGGTTTAGTAGTTCATCGGCTTCATCCAAAATAAGCATTTTTATGTTTCGTGTGCGCAAACTGCGTCGTCGAATCATGTCGTAGACGCGACCAGGTGTTCCGGATACAACGTGCACTCCATTTTCCAGTCGACGGATATCCTCGCCAACACTGGTACCACCAATGCACGCATGGCACTGTACGTTCATATAATCGCCTAACGCCAAAACAACACTCTGGATCTGCGTAGCCAATTCACGTGTGGGAGAAAGGACGAGTGCCTGCGTTTCACGCACAGTTGTGTCGATCGTCTGCAGAATCGAGATGGAGAATGTTGCAGTTTTACCAGTACCAGACTGTGCCTGTGCAATCACGTCGCGGCCTCTGATGATAGGCACGATGGCTAATGACATTCAGCGATCAGCCAAGCTGTTCAATCCCTAACCCTGTGGGTACCCTCTAATTTTCTGTCATTTTACCTCTTTGCTGGATAGCAGATGGTTTCTCAAAGTTGTAAGCATAAATTCCACGAAGCAAATCCTCTTTCAAGCCAATGGAGTCAAAGGTTGGCACCACTTTGACCTATCACCATGGTTAATATACATCTTTTCGTTCAAATATATGTTTCCATTGTCACACGTACATTTTCTGAAGTCTCGAACGAAAGTTTCTCGTCTGCTTTGTGATCAAAGGACATGATGTGTTCAATTGGGGCTTAAGAGGACTGACGCACTGAGTCACAAAATCGGGTGCGAGTTTTTTTTGTATATCAAATTAGCCGTCACAAAGCTTGGATCCCAGATACTGACACCACATGGTACACTACAGTATTACGCAGTTTGAAAAAGTCATTCTTCCCTCTTTTGCCCAGAATAAAAGTACAGCAGCTGGCTGGCAGTATTTGAGCTAGTAATGCGCCACTGCCTGTCTCAGAGATGGAACGTGATAGCCATCTATGAATGGAGCTTTCAGTACATGTCATTATGGGCTTATTCCTTGGTCTTTGCAACTACTTGCGAGAAATATCTTGTCGCAGCCAGTCAAACCATCCATATTAGATGCGCTGGTGGCAATGCCGGTTGCTCTCTCAGTCCCATTGGTCTGTTCTTTTCTTGTGTGCTTGTTTGTTATTCTGACTGTATTTCCTCGATAGCGTATGCCTGGCGTCCAACACGATGACTTCTTTCGTCTATGCTTAAGAAACTACTTGTGTAGCACATCGTAACCATAATGGTTACTGAGGCGTGCGAATCGTTGCTACTAGTCTTTGTACAACCTTACGCATGAAACTCGTTGCCTATATGATTATCATCATTAAACCTATCAAGGGTCTAATGAACCTTCTCCCTTTAGCCTAATTACGTTTGATTGAAAGCATCTAGCACTATCTCTTAAGCGTTTCCAGTTCTGGAAGATGAAATAGTTGCTCCTACAACTGGTTTCTATTTTGTGTATCTAGACTCCCAGCAGTTAGCAGTGCGTGGCTCCTTTTTTGTTATCTCTACTCGCGGCCCGCTATTTTACCGATTAAAGCCTTTAAACATCTTCTCGTCATTGGGCCAAAGTAGATGACATTTCTATGATTTTCCGCTTTTGGTTGAAATGTGAAAAAAGCAAAGCCAATAATGCCTTTACAAGGCATTTCTAATTAAAAGACCGCTTTTTGCTTATGCAATGTGTATAACCATGCTTGGAACAAGTTTTGGTATGATTAAAGAGATGGAGAGGGAAAAGGAGTGATATGGCCTCAAGCAAAGAGTGTCTTCGACCTAATGCAATAGAATGCTTGATGCTTAGAGTAATTTGAAAAGTCTTTTTTAGTATCTTACCGACAACACCCTTCAAAGTTTTGGTAGGGTGAAAATGCTATCCTCACCAGACTTCGCTTCCCCACCTTTTCCCCCACGTTTTTAATTTCATGAGTGGCCTATCTTTCCATCATCCGGATAATTCCAGGAACCAGCATATCAACATCCATTCATACTTCGCGTTGCGCATTCTCTTCTATGGTAAATAAGGAGCAATTGTTTTTGTAGGACTTGTTAATCGGTCAGAAAGAGAAATCAAATTTCCCACTCTTAAACCACATGTGTGGGGAAAACAAAGAAGTTATCAATAGTTTTCCCGAACCTTGGCAGTGACTGACCGTATTTTGTTTAGTCCCCTTTAAAAGGCTATAAAAGGGGACTCAAGTGTCATACTGAGAACTGCAGTTCATCACTTGCTAACATGGTTGTCTACACATCGCCTGCAGAATCATGGGTCATTCCCAACTCTGACCTGTTCACGTTCCTATTCCAGCAAAACGAAGCCAATGCCTCGAAACCAGTTGACAAACCATTCCTGATTGATGGTGCAACAGGGAGGACATTGACCTTTAATGAGGTACATGATCTGTCACGCCGACTGGCGTTCGGCTGGAACCGGATAGGGTTGAAACAGGGCGATGTCGTGGCTGTCTTTGCTCCCAATCAGTTCGACCATACTATCCTTTACTTTTCGATTTTAGGAGCAAGATGCACTGTCTCCCCGGGGTATGAATCTATCTCGTTGAAAAAGAACGATGTGTTGAACATTAATTCTGTTTTTGCATTCCATTAGTAACCCAGGATATACAAAAAGTAAGCAAAAGACTATATGAGGGAATTTCCGATCTGACATGGGGCTTTAACCTAGATGAATTCATTCATCAGCTTGAGATTACCAAAGCGAAAGCGGTCGTCACTGTTCCTGCCCTTTTACCAAACCTTTCAAGCATTTGTACCGAACGAGGCATTCCGAAAGAACGGATCTTCTTGTTCGGCTCAGAAGAAGTGGATGGGTATAAATCATTTTATTCTTTAATGGATGACAGGGTCATTGGACATATCGAAGGGGTCAATCCCAGCGAAGATATAGCTTTCATCTGTTTCTCCAGCGGCACGACCGGGCTTCCTAAGGGTGTAATGCTCACTCATCGCAATTTCGTCACAAGTGTCGCTCAGCCTGTCCTACAACGCGCGAGAAACAGCCAGGAAGACGATATCACTCTCGGTTTTCTCCCATTCTATCATATTTATGGTGTTGCATCGCTTTTGCTTCGTGCCGTTTATACTCGGATTCCGCTTGTTGTGATGAGCAGATATGATTTGGAAACGATGTGTCGTTTGATTGAAAAGTATAAAATAACGCGTGCAGCGCTTGTGCCACCTATTGGTAAGCAAGACCGTCGAAAAGACACTACGCTATCCTTCCTACGACCGATCCTTACTATACGCTAGTTGTGCACCTTACGAAGAGTGCGGTGGTAGGCAAGTACGATCTGTCTTCTTTACGGTATTTAGCCTGTGGTGCAGCGCCATTAAATCGAGAACATATTGATGCCTTTAAGGAACGTCTAGGCAAATCAATCAAACAAGGGTAAAAGACACATATTTAAATATTTGGCTATCTTCCCTAAAACAGGAAGTGCAGGTATGGTCTTACAGAAACCACCGGAGGATGCTTTTTCCAGGATGTAGAAGATTCCGATAATCCGATTCCAGGTAAGGTGTTGTTGCCGGCAAAGCCAGCAACGATATTCATCACTCGCCTAGGTTCTTCTGGAAAGTTAATACCACACATGGAGGCCAAAATCGTGGACGAAAATGGCAAAGGTAAGAAGGACAAAATGACCTTAGTATGTGTCCTGATGTTACGTCTGCTACTTTGATTGTGAAAGCGCTCGGACCAGGTTTTGAAGGAGAGCTGCTCCTCCGTGGCCCACAAATTATGAAAGGTTATCTTAATAATCCGAAAGCTAATGCTGAAATATTTACTACCGATGGATGGATGCGGACGGGCGATATTGTGAGATGCGATATAACCTCGGGTGATTTCTTTGTCCTTGACCGAATCAAAGAATTGATCAAGTACAAGGGCAACCAGGTGGCTCCAGCAGGTAAGGAGAAAACAATCTATGTGCGCTATTTTGCGAGGAAGAACGAGACTAAGATGAGCGTATAGAACTTGAGGCGTTGTTGATGAGTCGTTCGGAAGTGGCAGATGTCTGCGTTGTTGGGGTATATGATTCTTCCCAGGCAACAGAACTTCCTCGAGCCTACGTAGTTTTGCAGTCATTTGCACAGCCCACTGAAAGTTTGGCAGCTGATTTGGTAGCCTTTGTGGCAGCCAATGTTGCCCAACACAAAAGATTGCGAGCGGGTGTTCAGTTTGTGGACGGAATTCCCAAAAGTCCCAGTGGTAAGATATTGCGACGAGAAGTTAGATTATGGGCACAGCAAGAACAAAAGGAAATTCGCGGAAAAGGAAGGCTGTGATTACCCGTGCCAATGGCCAATAGAACTCGTGCATCCAGTGCATTATGCCATCATAACATGCGCACTTCCCAATAAACTATTTCGCTTCATATGTGTAGCCTGTTTTTGTTGGATGGCTAAACACGTCCAAATCCCGGTATAAAAAAAGGAGTTACCATATATAGTCAGCGATATAACTCCATTTCAGAGATGTCTCCGTACACTGCCGTATAACAAGTGTTGATTCAACTATGCGGTGTATAATGATATACGCAGCACGAAAACATCACCAGTTCTGTCTATAATCTATCTACGGTGCATAAACTTTTGATGGACCTGCCGTGTTCATATTTCAGGTGAAATTATTGTGGCACTCCACAAGGCAAATATGCAAGACGTCGGATCATTTCTTAAAAATAGGAGTATAAAAAGTCGGTTATTCATTCGCTTAATTCGGTAGAACACTGGCCCGAAAACTCACAAAACGAATCAGAAATGTTTGCTATGGGTTTATTGACTTGATGTATTGCTCTTGTTAGCTAATGGAAGTAGTATGTACGATACATTGGTACAATCCGATTTCCTTTCTTTGTTTTATGTGGTCGTTATGTTCAACCGTAGACGTATCCGGGCCGACCTTTCGGAAGAACGTACTACCGAGAATATCGTCTTGGTCACCAAAAACACCACTGAACGATTTATATAAATTGACGAGCAGTGATCGATACTTTACCATTTTTATTTCTTATTGTACTATAACTGCACCTGCACACATCATTATCATCATCATCATCATTGTCATTTTGCATCACAGACTATCATGACATCAAGTCAACAGGACAACAACGCCACTGAACTTGAAAATCTGACTCGCGTAAAAAGCGAATCGAGCTCGAAAATATCAGTAGCATCACCCACATCTTCATCCAAAAAGTTACCGTATATACCACGTATAACCTTACCGACTCTACCCCAGTTTCGTAAAAATGTTAAGGCCTCCGTGGCCCTGCTGATCGCTCTTATCATGGGTATTGAAAGTCATTGTAAAGCTGCCATCGGTGAAGCTGCATTGCTTGTAGCGATTGTCATGGTATTCTATTTCCCTGTCAGAACGATCGGTAAGTTAACGTATTTTGTCCCCCAACACAACTCTCACATTGATTTATCAAGGTGTACAAACAGAGGTATGTCAACTATGGTTTGTGATCTGCCCTTCGGAGATCTAATTTGACGGAAACGGTTACCTTGATAGGCAGTAGTTTATGGCACGTTTGGAGCCTTAGCGAGTGCGTTATGGAGTATCCTAGGTAAATAGAAAACAACTCTTACACAAGAAACCCGTTTTACGAGCTGTCCTTTTCTTTTAGGTCTTTACCTCGCTGATCTAGCGAGAGACCATTCAAACCCAAACCCACTGCAGGCTGGAACCTGCGCTATCTTGGCTGTATTTTTATTTATCGGTACCTTTGTACTTAACTATATTCGTATGAAGTTTCATAAAGGTAACATAAAAAATGGTATTGTTTATTTGTTGCTCAAACACACCTTTATTCGTAGCTAATTTCGCTTGTGTCAACTCTTGCATCGTGTTAACAGTACGTGGCATCACCTCGCACTCTTTCTTAACAAAGGATTATTAACATAAAGGCTTTAGTTTGCAACAACGCAAGGTGCTGCCATTCCCGGATTTTATCCTGAAGTAGCTGTAAGTAAAATTTCTCTTTTAAAAACGCCGGAGAAGGACAAGCAAAAACCAGACGCTGATTTCCTTTTCTTTCTTCTTATCTTGCACAAAACTGTAGTGGACTTTCTTACGCCCCACAGCACTTGCGGGAGGTATTGCATTGGCTGTGGATGTACTTATCTGGCCAGATGATAGCATGACCAACTACATGGGGATGCTGAAAAAGACATTGATGGACTATAACAATTTCTTCAAGGAATCGTCCGACACTTTTCTTTCCGCGACTTCCGTCAAAAGTTCTACACTGACGCTCTCTTCGCTCTATGCTCGCCTTCAAAGTAACCTTCTCTTGTTGATTGATTGCAAGCGTGCAGTGCAGCGAGAAATCCTCTATACCCACCTCTCTTCCAAAGATATCAGCTTACTTACAAGACGCGTCAAAGAAATGAGTGCGCCCTTGCATGGTGTGGGTCACAGTTTGATCACGAAGGAGGATTGCTTTCACCACCCAGAAAGCTGTTTCTTGGAACAGGTGGACTGCACTGCTTTGGCTACCTCGATTCAAAGCTCGCAAGCGGTATGTCAAGCTTTGTCAGAAGCCTGCATTGCCGCTGTCACAGAATGTATCCAGCGCCTCGGGAAGTTCCATACCTCACCTCGCACCAATTGGAACAGCATTTTATGGCCTTTTCCTCGTTTATTTACATCAACACGCGGTGAAACACAGGATACACAACCATCTTCAACGCTGCCGAATTTACACTTGGCTATCATGCAATTTGATAACCACATGCCGAACGATAGCGCACTTCAGCTGCTTCCTTTGCATTATCAATTCAATCTCAGAGAGCATGCGACGCATGTCAAAGCCTTAGTCGAACTAATCGATCATCTGGAAGAGACGCGTCAAAGGCGCCGTCTATGGCTCCCAGCCATATCCCTAAAAAAGTGGTTTCGTTCGGATGAATTTGATCGTGAAGTTGGTGGTTATCAAGGCGACACGGATATGATTGGTGGAGATGCCTTGGTTCGCACACTATCCAAAAACGATGTCGCAGACGGCTCAACGGAATGGTCCAACACAAAGACTGGAAAATGCATGGTTCCTGACCCGGACGTGTCGCCGCCTGTCAGCAAGGTGGAATGGTTTTTCTATGGTTTGCACAGTATACGAACATGGTTTATGCAGCAAGATGCCTTCTTTGCCTTTAAAACAGCTGTTGGTGTTGTCTTACTTGCCATCCCTTCTTGGAGAATAGAAAGCGCAGGATGGTACTATGACTGGCGTGGCCAATGGGCAATGATCAACGTGGTGCTGTGGATGTTCCCCATGACAGGCACCTTTGTATTTGCGTAAGTTATTTTGTCCTCTTTCCTTTTCTACAAAGAAAGGAAGTATCATTTCGATTGATTAATGTGTTTCTCTTTGCTTTCTTCTTCTTTAGTGTTCTGATGCGTTTGTTGGGAACCGTGATAGGGGCCATTCTTGGTATCATCGTGTGGGAAATCACTCGCGGAAACCCATATGGTTTTTCTGTCCTATGCTTCGTATTATTTATTCCTCATTACCACGTATTCTTTTTCACACAACATTACAAGGTTGTTTCGCTTATGAGCAAAATCACAATGGTCCTGGTAAGAAAAAGAGACGGAAAACTACAATCACTTTATGCTAACTGTTCGGTTTTCCCTTGACAAGGTCATTGTTTACGAGTACAATTTTGTACTTGAACTAGGATCTAGTGCTGACTCAGTGAGTTTTGTGGCGGCAAAGGTAACCTAGAGCTCGTTATCGTTTTTTCTCCGGATACTGACATAGAAAATTTGATGCCATAGCGTCTCTTAGCCGTCGTTATTGGCGTGGCGGCTTCTGCCATCCTTGCTTTGGTGCCTTACCCAGAAACAGGTCGCGTAGAGCTTCGCAAGCGTCTTTCACAAACCATTCGGGAGATTGGGCAGCTTTACGGTACCTTGGCTGCCTATATGGCTAGTCCTGGTATCAAGCCTACTTCTCTTTCCGATCCCCGAATCAAGGCGTTCAGCAAACGTGCTTCCGAGCTGAGACGCCAAACGGCAGATGAGCGAAGTTTACTTCAACTGGCAGTATTTGAACCACCTTTGCGAGGAAAATTCCCGGCAGCGACCTATAAGGCAATGACGGAAATCGTTGATAATATGGCTGCATTAGTGTATAGCATGGTATGCTTGTTTATATGCTTGGGAAAAAAGGAAGGAAGGGAACGGAGATAACTAACAAGGTTATAGGGTTACACAGCCATACGAATGGATCCTGCAAGACGAAATAGACTGAGTACTTTCGCACCAACGGAAGCAAGAGATTATGTAGGCAAAGAAAAAGAAAGCTTATCCCAACGGACAACTGAATGATATTTCCGTTTTTAGATTGCTTGCATCATGACAACGTTCAAAGTGGTATCCGCAACCATGGCAGCTAAGACGCAGTTGCCACCTTATATGATCTCTCCCAGGGAAGCAAAGCAAAGATACGAAAAGTCCATGGGTGATGCAGCTGCCCTTTTAAGTCCAGCAAACGCTTTCTACGACGATGCAAGTTACAGTGCCTATGTGATCAACAGTTTGGCATTTGCCTATGAATTACAAAAGTTGGTGGACCTCGCTACCGATTTATTGGGTTCTGAGAACCCGGAAGAGTGGCTACTTATGTACTGTTAAAAGAGTACAGAGAGCACAAGTTCAAAAAGAAAGAGCGAGACATTACACATCATCATTTTTAAAAAAGAAAAAGAAACATCACATTCATTTTGCATTGATCTCCGAGCCTTAGAGTTACACCATGGTACATGGTGTATTTAAAACACGCACATACACACATAATCATAAAATAAACTATCCTTCTTTTATTTCTTTAACTTCTTTTTGATCATGGTAATCCAGTCTCAATTTGCACCCATCACAGAGTCTTCGGTGGGAGTCGTGCAGTTTGTCTTCTCCAACCCTAGACGTGTACCGGAAGACCGACCGGTGTTAGTGGATGCGTTAACTGGAAGATTCATTACCCTTGCAGGGTTGAAACGCGACGTTAGGCGCTTCGCAGCAGGACTGCAAGACGTCTTGCAGTTTCAGAAAGGAGACGTTTTGGCCTTGTATGCTCCCAACTTGGTAAGTCTGCTTGCCAACAAGCCATACGTTTCTGTTTTCTATGTCTAACCTGTGAGTTGTCTTGCTTTCTTTTTCCCCCTCTTTCTTTTGTTTTCCTTGCACAATAGGTGGATTATTCTGTTCCACTGTTTGGTGCGCTGGCAGCTGGTACGTTAAAAAGTTACATTCGTTTCACAAATCGTTTTGTTTATCCTCTCAACGTGTTCGCATTTCTTTTTCTAGGTGGAACCACGTCTACTGCTAATCCTACCTACACACCGCAAGAGCTTGCTCATCAGTTGGAGGATGTGAACGCTAAAATCCTTCTTGCTCATCCACTCAACTTGGATTCAGCCCTCACGGCAGCCAAAATGGTCGGATTATCGAAGGATCGCGTGTTCATCTTTGGAGACAAAACGGTGAAAGGCGTTCGACCTTATACAGATGTCTTTTTGGGTCAACGAGAAGCCATTCCTGTTGAGTGGACGAAAGAAGAAACAAAGGAGCGTGTGGCCTACTTGTGTTTCTCTTCAGGAACAACGGGTAAACTCTCTTTATTCCAAGGCAAAAGTGGCATGCTAATTGACAAACTCTCTTCCTTCTTATTTTTCTTTCAATGTTTCTGTCCAAACAAATCAGGCAAAAGCAAAGGTGTCATGACAACGTGAGTGACCAAACTATGTAAATCAAACAGAAAAAAAAAGCATTCAGCTGACACTGTATTCATTGGGCGGTCGATGGCAGGCATCATAACCTTACGTCCAATCTTCTGCAACTGATGGCTGTAGAAGATGCAACTGTCAACAGTCAGGTCGACCGTATGCTTGGCTTGCTTCCTTTCTTTCACATGTATGGTCTTTACCTGATGCTTCATGCTGCTCTTTATTGGGGAATACCTGTCTTTGTGTTGCCTCGGTTTGACCTCACTCAATTCTGTGAAACGATACACAAATACCGAATCACTTATGCACCGCTCGTGCCGCCCATTCTGGTCTTATTGGCCAAAGACCCTAGCGTGGAAAAGTATGACTTCTCCTCTGTTACAAAGATCGTTTCTGGCGCCGCACCTTTAGGCGCAGACCTAGCAAAGCAAGTCCTTAAACGATTCCCACATCTGAAGATCAAACAAGCCTATGGTATGAGTGAATTGTCACCAGCAGCGACGCTCGAGCCTGATGATCGGATCATTGTTGGTATGTCAGTTGCTATTGATAAGAAAAGACAGAAGAAAAGGAAGAAAAAAGACATAGAAAAGCTGACAGAGGTGTATCTCAATTTTTAGGTTCAGTCGGTCTTTTGTTTCCTAGTATGTCTGCAAAAATTGTAGATGTAGATGGTCAAGGTAAAAGGGCAGAATGTTCAAGAGAACAGTTGGAATTGAGACGCGACCCCTTATGACACATATTCTGTTGTTTAATATAGAGGTTGGACCGAATCAGCGTGGCGAGCTGTGGCTTAAGGGTCCTAATGTCATGAAGGCAAGTCGCTTTTAGATCGTTGGCATGGAGATTGAAAGAAAAAAAAAATTTTTTTTGGCTCTTGTTTAATAGGGTTACATTAACAACGCCGAGGCCACGGCAGACTGTATTGACTCGGAAGGGTATTTCCATACAGGAGACATCGTTTACGTGGATGAAAAAGGTCACTTCTTTGTTGTGGATCGTGTTAAGGAATTGATCAAATACAAAGGATTCCAGGTAATGTCTAGTCGATGCAACCGAGATCTTCTTTTTCTTCTTAACAGCGCTTCTTTTATAAAAAAAGGTACCACCAGCGGAATTAGAAAGTCTATTGGTATGTCTTGGTTTTTGTACGACATCGGCAATGATAGGCTTATTGCTGTGTTCATCTTTGTTAGCTCGAGGCCCCTCTTGTTGCGGATTGCGCAGTCATTGGGATTTTTGAAGAAGAACAGCAGACAGAGTTACCTTGTGCCTATATTGTGTTGAAACCGGGAGTTCCAGCAACAGATGAAACGCGTGGAAAGATCATGAAATTTGTTGCCGATCAAGTCGCGCACTACAAACAACTACGAAGCGTTCGGTTTATCGATGAGATCCCCAAAAGTCCTTCAGGAAAGATCCTTCGTCGTATTTTACGTGACAGGGCCAACATTACAGATAATAAGGCTAAGTTATAGAGTTTTTTAATGGAATGGGGCAAATTAAGAAAACAAAGACACCAGTGTCGATAAGTTTCACGCTAAATGGATGATCGCACAAAACGGTCTTTTTATTTTTCCGCCCTCCATCTTTTGAGCTTGATCAGGCGACGGGAAACTGATGCAAACCATTTTTTTCCTTTTTCTTTCTTGTTTTTGGTGTTTCGGGAAAAGAGAGTATTCCTTTCTTTCTTCTTTACTTTTATTCTTTAATAATTGACGATGGAAGAGGTACGATCGAACAAAGCACCGTCCCGAACGTCATCTGCCGGAACAGCCACATCTGATCCAGAAGTTCTGCAAACTGGCACGGAAAAAACGGTCCAAGAGAATCAGAAAGGAAAGAAAATAAAACTGGTCTTGACCTTTCTGGGACTGCAACTGTCCTTATTTTTGGCTGCATTAGACGGGTATAGATCACAAAGAAATGAAGAAAAGAAAAAAAAGAGAGAGAGAGAGAGAGAGAGAGAGGAAGAGAAATCAACCAACAGAGCAAAACGCCATTAATACTTTTTCCTCTTTTACAATGTTCTTTTCGACAGAACCATCGTGTCGACTGCATTGCCTCATATTGGATCCGATTTCAATGAAATGGCAATTGTGGCCTGGGTCGCAACGGCCTACATTGTCACATTTGACGCCTTTCGTATGTTGTTTTTTTTTCCCTTTTGTTGTGGGCGGTGACAAAGTAGACTCCGCCGCTGATCGCCACCTGGATCACTTTCTATTTAGAACCTCTATTCTCAAAGTTCTCTGACATTTTCGGTCGTAAATGGATTCTGGTGTTTGGTATCTCACTCTTTTTGTTGGCATCTGTTTTATGTGGTGCGGCCAAGGTAAAACAAATTAAGCAGAAGAATCGAAGCAGAAGGTTATTGATCGAGTTCATTCTAATTCTTTTTTTTTTCGTTCTTTTACTTGATAGTCCATGATCATGTTAATTGTGTTTCGGGCTATCGCCGGAATTGGGGCGGCGGCCATTTTCTCCATGGTATGGCAAGCTATAACGCCTGAATTGAGAAATGCTGAACGATATTTCTCCGTTTTGCTCAACATCATAGGTATTTGTCATTATATCCGAATTGGTTCCCTTAGAAAAGCGTGGAAGCTATCAAGGGTAAGATAATAGGAACGCAAAAGGAAACGAAACAGCATCCATTGCATTTATTCATGCTTGCTTGATAGATTGGTTAATGCTGTATTTGCATTATCAAGTGTATTTGGACCTTTGATCGGTGTAAGCTAAAAGATGGATCATTGAATGATTGACCTGAAACATAACTGAAAAGGGATCTTTCACGGACTATGTTACATGGCGATGGAACTTCTATATCAAGTGAGTAGATTTCCTTTTGAGGCAAAATGATCTCATTACTGTAATATTGTTTCAATGCAGTTTACCGATCGGCGCTGCAGCATTGTTGGTGCTTATTTTGTTTCTACAATTACCAACACCAAAGGACAAGTTCACTGAAAAGCTGAAGAGGATTGACTATGTTGGTATGGACAATAAGACTGTCGCTCATGAAATTTTTCTCTTAATCTTTTCCGACAGGCACAGCCCTCGTCTTGGCGTTTGCCACATTATTCTTGCTCGCTTTGAATTTTGGTGGGCAGATGTTTCCATGGAAATCGGCGGCTGTCATTGTTCCTTTGGTTCTTGCCGGTATCCTTGTCGCTGCCTTGGTCATCGTCGAGGTCAGGTTTGCCAAGGAACCGTTAATGCCACCTCATTTGTTCAAAAACCGCTCCGTAGTCAGCGTGCTATTAACTAACATATTCTTCGGCATTGTGTTTTTCGCAATGATCTATTATCTCCCCATCTATTTCCAAGTCGTGCGCGGCGACTCGGCGATGTGGTCCGGCATTCGTATGATCCCGATGCAGATGATTATTTGCGTTTTCTCCACTGCATCAGGTCTATTTATCTCTAAAACTGGCATCTACCGACCACTGTAAGTTACCCTGTTATGGAAAATATCCGTTAAGCAGCCTCCTTTTTTTTTTTTCTTTCTTTCGACTGAGCAGATTGGGTATTGGCATGGGCTTGATCACCTTATGTGTCGGTTTAATTAGCACGTTTGGGCTAGAAACAAGCTGGTCAAGTAAGTTTGTCGGTATGCAGTCCATCATGCAAAGTTTACTGAAAATTGGTAGGGATCTATGGTTTTACCATCATTGGTGGTATGGGTAAGTCAAAAATCAAACTGATTGACGAGTGGAAAATGGAGCTGCTAACGTATGGATACTCTTCAAGGTATGGGTTGCATGTTTTCTGCATCTATTATTGCATTGCAAGCGTCAGT
>JNDP01001327.1:0-378087 GCA_000696975.1 Apophysomyces trapeziformis B9324
TTTGTACAGGAAAAAGTAATCCACTCGTCCATTGTATTTGCGGATATCGCATGTTTTTGCACTTGGGAAGTTACTCTCGATGGTATCAATGCCCTGATATCTTTTTTGTTTCAGTAGCTGCTGACCCCTTTGAGGCGACCCAGTCATGCAGTAATACTCTGCAGACGAACAGCGGCGGATTTCATGCTCTGTTTCACCAGCACCATATGACGCAGTATATAGATGCCGCACGCCAGGGTCAATCCCACACACACGATAATATCTGTTGATGTCTTCAGTGGTAAAATCTTCGAGTTCAAGCTCAACTGTGTTAAGCTTTGCACTGCGAGCAAAGTGAAAAACAACACTAAAACCGTCCGTGCAGATTTCATTTGTAAACGTTCCGCAATTCATGCTAAAAGTGATGCTTAGCTTCGTACATTATTCTCAGATAATAGGTAACTGACCTTCGGAAGCCGTACTTGTTCAAGTCAAAGACTTGGTTAAAAATCTCCAAGTTACCTTCATAGTCGTCTGTATCGTTTCTGACTTGAACCAACGCCCTCAATGCCTTTGCATTAATGGGTGACGAAGCGAAAGTGGAAGGAAGGTTGAGGTGCTAATGAAAACAGCCTAGGCAAGTTGCCTGATTCCTCGTCGTCGTTCTGTTGGTGCTCTTGCTCGTATATCTCTAATATAGCACGCAATACAGGGATACATACCCCAGGTCGTTCCGATAAAGCCTCGAGAGAGTGCACGTTTGGGGCATCAACGGAATAAGAAAATCACGGAGGTTAACAATTGCAAGGAATAGGTCGAAGGACGCATTTTCCAAGCATGAGGGCCAAGCTGGCTCACCACCGGCAATGCTTTCATACAGATAATCATACGTGATCCGACTTGCAGACAATTTAGATAGATCCTGCAGTGGGAAACAATAAGAATGTCATTGAATCAGGCAAATAAATTTCTGTTGCGCTGCCTTACTGGAACAAGCATTTGAAGCCTATAAATGATGAATCCGCAAACTCTTTGTTGGAAATTTTCAACAATGTCGTTTGTATAAGTATCTCGCAATGTCTTGCAAGCCGCAGAAAGAGCATCACTGTATCCAGTGAAGTTGTTTCTCGGGGAAAACAATAGCAGGATGCCGCTCGCGAAATTGATTCCAAAAATCATAAATGCTGTCTGGTATATGAGGGTTGGTGTTCGTCACAGAGATATTCATCACCAGTTGTGCAATCGAATACCAAAAGTTCTGTGAGTACAGATACACTGGGATTTCTCTCTGGCTATATTCAATTATATATGCATTGACAAAGAATTGCATTCGGATTATAAGGTTGCGCATGAATTCCGATAAAGACGTGATGCGACTTTGCAAGAGAGTTGCGAACTCTGGACGGACTACATTTTGAAACAGTATTTTTCGTGAAAATCTTTCCACTTTGTTCCCATATCGCGCTTGTATTTCTTGTTTAATCGTACGGTCCCGGCGTTGTCGACGAGCGGTATCAGGGTTTGCGTTCAGCGCATCCCTTGAGGTACGTCCTTTCTTTTTTTCAGCCTTCTGTTCTTCTGTGTCAACCTCAGTTGCTTTTCGTTTTTTCCCAACTGCAGTAAAGTATCAGAATCAGTGTGAAATTATCAGGCATTAGTAAGAAGATACTAACCTCGTTTATATGATTCATGAAGGCGACATTTCTTACTTGTCTTTAGTTTATGGCCGTGTTCATCACAATGACGACAAACAGCTTTCGGGTTCATTTTAGTATTAAGGTCTATGGGTTTATGACAAACCTTTGTTTTTGGCCTCCTCTTCTTTTTGAAGCTTTTCTGCTTTTTTAAATGTTGCAAATAGCAAAGGTGGATAGACTAATATATTGATTGAAATGAAAAGAGCCGATAGAAAATCTATAAAATCGTAAAATAGGGAATCAGTCATTATGGAGAACGATTGAAGGGAAAGAGAAAGGAAAAGCAAAAGTAGACTTAAGAAAGAGGGATTATATTCTCGTTTGTCGAAATCATTGTCTTCTGTGACTGAGTACGAAGTAGGTTTTGCGTTTGACAACATTTCGTTTTACACCCCGTTCATGCGTACCTATGATTTGGAACCCACAGTTTTGCCAAACTTCATCTATTGCACAAGTGCTGAAAATGGATCCAAATAAAAACAAAAATAACGGTCAAAGTTAGAGAAATCGCATAGGAAGATGCGGTATGTGATGCCTCGTGTCGGGAACAATTGCTTGACTGCCGAAGAGAAGGGAGCAATCATTTGACGGCCACTGTCAGTAAGGTTTCATTTGCCTGATTTAGGAGGATGTACCAGTGTGTATGAGATCAGAATGAGATGATACAGGTATGATGTGTCATTCGTGGTCATCGTCTGCTCAAAGAAGGGCCATTGATAATATTCTTTGTACACTCATTGTTAACTTTACAACTAAAATATGAATTCATCGTTGTTTTCATTAAAAAGAACAATCAAACTTTCCTTGATATGCATTCTGGATCGCACTTTATAAACAAAACAGGATATATTTAGTGGAATTTTTGAAGTCTTTCATTTTCTAATTTTCTGTCACTTATTGTTGTAATGACTGATTACGCCATGAATAGCGGTCCCAAATAGGAAGTGCTACTCTCATTTGTTGAACACAGCGGGGCAGCTATTGTTGTAATGACTGATTACGCCATGAATAGCGGTCCCAAATAGGAAGTGCTACTCTCATTTGTTGAACACAGCGGGGCAGCTATGGATGAGACCTCACGTATTGAGGAAGCTGATATGGTAGAATAAACAAAAGTTCTGTGATCATTTTGTTCGTGAGAGAATCTACAAGATATTGAGAACAAGGGTCAGACAGTTGGGGAACCATGGCTTGCTTTAAATATCACGTAAGCCTCCATGAGATGTGTTATAGAATTAGCAGAAAGTAGAAAGTAGAAGTAGAATTGAAAGCCAGCTATTTAATTAGTCTGCGCTTAGAAGAATAAAGAAGAACTCTTTTTCAACTGTATCAATTCTGACCCTGGAATTTTAGCCCTATTATCCTCTACTACGATCCTAATCTGGTAGTCAATAACAGTATGTCTCGACGTAATACTCAGTAATTCAAACTATTTACGTTGAAAATTGCTACTGACTTTGTTTTGTTATTGTAATTGATATATTTGATAAGGTTCAACCTTTATTTACTATCTTTCTATAGATCATACAAACATCTGGCGTTTTGCATGAAACAAACAGAATCGGCTACACTATTTTTGCTGATATTTTCCCGTGTCCTCAACTGTTTTAAGCATTGGCACGTTTAGAATTATCTTATAATTAGTAGGACGGTTATCTATGTCTTTGTGATGTAGTTGCACTTGCCTCTGAACGAGCACACGCTTTTGATTCAAAATCTCTTATTGCGAATTTTCATAGTTTGATTAGATGATTCTTCAAAATTTGACTCTCCGATATTTCAAACAATTTGGCTCCGTGACCATGTCTGGTCATAGCAATTTTTCAATCATCGACGGTTTTTGGCAATAATGAACATGTTGCTTTACATCTGTCTAAATCTAACTGTCAAATGATACAGCTTTTGCCTTGTATTAAGAAACTGGAACATGGATAATTTATTTTGACTTTTTATCTCATGCTCTCCGCTTTCGTTTTCTTTGGCTTTCTTGGTCACTATGACTACCTCCTGCTTCTGAACACAACGCTCTTTCTTGACTGCCTTTGCAGTCAAATCGATCACATATGACACACCTACGTTGTCTTCTTGGCGTTAGGTCGCGCCTTATGTCTCTTGTTACCGGTACTTGTATTACCGAGGTTGATAGTATGGGTGGGAATATTGACACCGAAATGTTCGGTGTCGGATATATTGTCATGGTTCGTGGTAGTATCCGCGCGGGTCCCGCTGATGAAAGAGGGCTTCGAGCACAGATCGGTGAAGGGGGGATGGGTGGAAGTTGCGGACGTGGCTGAGGATCTGGGGCAGAGCCAATCGTTCTGATTTGGTCAATATACGCAATTTGAGAACGATGTTGTTCAGTTAATGTTCTGCTGCTTCGAACAACTCGATCCTGTTGCCAGATCTTGTGGTATGACTGCAGGCTCTGTGGGTATTTGAAGAATATGGTAATGCCGTTTGCCTCGCATTCATTCCATTTCTTCGCAAATTCAGTCCACTTGTCGAAAGTTAGTCTGCTCTGCTGGTAATGGGCGATGAGTCTAGAGAAAGCTTGTTTCTCCTCTTTACTGTGGACCGGAACGATAGCGTAAAGGGTATTTTGCTTGTGTGCCAGGTATTTGTAAAGTGTATCAAGCTTTTCCTGGTTGCTATCCACCGATTGGTATGCTTTCAAACCGAATCTGGTATAGTGGGAAAAAAGAACTTGTGGTATATCGAATCGCTCCGCTGTCTGTTTAAAGAAAGAGGTATTGGACCATTTTTCCCAATGTTTTGGGACAGTGTCATCTAAGGACAAGTATAACCGTTGGATGTCATTCATCAACCACAGATCAAAATGGCTCCTGTATGGAAATCCATAACGGTTCTCAAGTCCTACCTAAGGAAATTGTCAGTACACAAGCACACGCATGCAAGTAGATATTTACGTTAAGATTGTGCCTAGTCCTGTATTCTACAAGCAGATTAGAGGCAAACCTTGGGCTGGCATTGAATGCGCCAAACCGTCGTATGACGTTCTATGGATTCCTCCTTCGAGGGTGTTTGTTCCTCTAGAGCAGCGGTAAACCCATAAGCCATTTTTGTCCTTAAATCTTCGATGGTATAGGCTGGGTATTCCTTTAGGTTCGCTAATGTATCCTTTAGCCACCAGCTCCAGAAAATTACGTGCCTCTTTCCACACTTCTTTATTAAAGAGCGGCTCTCCTGTATGAGCGCATCGCAATGGTCCTAGCGCGATGAAGACGTTGTAGGCCGGCTCCAGCATTTCCTGCGGAGGTGGTATTACCCTTCGGATTCTAGCCTGCAGCCATTTTTTGCGATGACGTTGGACTATAACAAAGTTAGGCCACCTGATTAACGTCTCGTTATATGTATGTACGTACTGTAGTTAAACGACTCGTTCTGAGCTTCTAAAACCTGGTTAACTCTGTCGTAATCGCTTTTGTCCATCACAAAGACTGCGTCAGTAAGTTTCCTTTGAAATTCTTGGCGCAAACCATGTTTCCTTGTATAGAAATGCGCTTTAGCGCGTACCAAGCATCTTGTAGCACTCTGGTATGGATAGCATTAGCTTCCATATCACGCAATTGCTCTCGTGCTTTGGTATAAATGGGATCTAAAAGGCTGCGGCCTAACCTCTGGCTGTCAACGTCGATAACGGAAGTGTCCAGTTCTTGAGCAACAAACTCCTCCGGCTCCGACTCAGATTCGTCTTCTTCAGCTTCTTCTGATGGCGTGTCGTCAATGTCATAATCTAGCGCGTATGATAGATTGCTATCCGGCTCTATTGTGATATCGTCCCGATAAGAGGCCGCCACTGAAGGCGCCGTTCTAATTTCGGGTATGTCTTCTTGCTCGGGTAATTGCTCAATTGAATGGCGTCTATATCGCAAGCATTGTAACCTGCATATCATACGGAAAGGTATCTGACCAAAAGCTGACAGAGGGCTTTCCTTCTGTCAGTTGAAGCACGGCGCTGGGAACAAGAATCCGCTCGATATCTATGACCAAGCGCGACTTTGTTACGGTTCGCCCTTCGCATATTCTACCTGAAACATCAGAACATGTCAATACGTTGTATATATGCTTGCTTGCCTTGGCTGTGCTTCCTGTATGATTCTACCGTACGCTACCGGTCTGATGTAATCATCGCTTAGTAACGTCACGGGTAAGCCTGGCTGCAAACCATGATCATAATCTAGTATTTGTGCCGCTGCTGGGACTGTCGACATTCGGTTGAACAGCTCCAAAGACACCCAGGCATCAAGAGCGGCATAGTTTAGCTGTTCCGAGGATAGGTGGCCTTCCCAGCTGCTTTCACGGACGCTTTTCTCTTTCGGGAGACGTTTTCTCAGCACTATGGCGCAAATATCGGCAAGACTTGCTGTTGCTGTGGGTGTGAAACTACGTTCTTTGGCCAGTTAAGCTAATTCCTATATGGCTTCTTTTTGGATGCATTCTTGCGGAAAACTGCGCTGGAGGCGAGCTATATCTTGACTGATACTTCTTCCTGTTTTTCTAATGCGGTCACAAGCAATGAGTTGAAGGAGAGTATGCGGTATGGACTTTAGCTTTGACAGCTTCAGGATTCTAACGCCGAAAGACGGATGGGCAACTTGGATAACAGCAACCGGCTTCCACATGCTACGAGTATCGGCGTTAAAAGTCCACTCTGCATCGAATCCGACGGTCGTGTTGTAAGCTGGATCATCCAGTTGCTCAAGCAATGGCGTCAAAGCGTCGTTGATTTGGGTTTCCGTAGAATGCATGGTATATGGCACGCTCTCCGGAAGAGTGAGTACGGGCAGATTTTCGTGTGGGTCAGTTGATCTGACAGCTTGAACATCTTTCTTCAAGGATCCAAATTGCATTTCGAAAAATTTCTTATCATGGTCTACTTTGTCTGTGAAGAGCATTTTTGGCATGGAGTGTCCAAAAGATATCAGGCTTAACTTCATATCCTCCAAAGATTTCTTCACGTAATCCATGGAAGTGGAGGGAACAAAGTGTTGAATACGGATCTCCCCCATTTCGTTCGTCATAGTAAATAGTCCTTCAAAAATCTTTACTCTGTCAAGCTTGCATAAATGCTTGGTGACCTAAACGATTTTAATCAACATTACTTACAGGAAGGACAAGGAAAACTGTTGCATTTACCTTGTGGCTATGATCGACATGCACAATGTTCGCTGGGAGTGAGCTAGTATGCTGAAAATGATGGACGACTTTCTCTTCAACAAAGTCATTATAGGCTTTCGTTAACTATTTTGCGCTTGGTGTAAAACCAGCATACCCCAGCGGATCATCAAATGTACTAAATGCTGGTAATGTGACATCTCCCAGGTCTTTTTGATGGCGAAATGCGAGATATTGAAACTCGAAAATATCGTGCCGTAGATGATGATGCTCGCTCAGCATGGGGGCGAACGGGGCTGGTCCCATACCGGAATGGAAACATGACCGCATGAGAGTTATAATGCGGTACGATACAGCACTCTTAGCTGTGTGGATGGCAGGGTATTCTTTGGCTAAGGCTGAAGGGAGTTGGCTCATGATCTCTGGGTCGTTTCCCATATATATTCGCCCACATAGACTGCACCTGTGACGAGAAGTCATTACATAAAAGTTATCCTCTATGTCCACAACTCTCCTGGCCACAGGCTTATCGGGCCATCCGGATTTTCTAACAGCTCCGCCACAGCTGCAGACTAGTTTTTGGGCAAAGAAGTGAACAATCCACACAAAAACGCGAGGCTGATATAATGGCACTGAATTCAAGCGTAACTGTGAATCCGTCACAAGGTAAGGACTCGGTGGATGGATCCAAAAAGAATTATGCGCATAGCAGTCAGGCTTGCCTCGAGCATTGATCTGCTTAATGATAGTTTTTTGCAACGTTTCCAAATACGATTTTACTGCTTCTTGAGGATCTTGAAATGACTCCTGAGAACTCATATCTTGTTGTTTTGCTACGCGTGCATTCAGTGTTCCTGAACATGTTTTTCGGGGAACATGACATTCCACGCAATTACTTACAACTAGATTTAAAAAAAGCAGCTAATGGTTTTTGACTACCCTGTTTTTGACTCATTTTATACAGAAACTGAAATAAAAACTGTCTTATAACTATGTTTATTGTTTCAATTTGACTGAACTATTAATGATGTTATAATACGTTCTGCAATTGGGCAGGCTGCCTTTCAACGTATTTTATTGAGCTCCCTCATTTGCTGGTCGGTGATTCTCTCGAATTTAATCGCAAATTTCATTGGCCAAGCGGCCAACAGACACCGAAAGTGAGCCCAATTTTGGGTGGAACCTTCAAAAACATTTGAAAAAACCAGTAGTCCCGCACGATGGGCTATAGCCAATTCCCGCTTTTCGCACTTTGTAACTTTGATATTTTTTCTTTCCAATTCCTGTCCATCCGTGTCGATACCATGTCTACTACTACCGGTTCGTCAGGTCACCGCTTTCAAGACTTTGAAAGTATGGCGGGTCCAATAACTCGAGAACAGACTGCAGAAGAACGCTATGGAATCCCAGAGAATTTCTTGGAGATTGAGGTCAAGAGCCCACAGACAAAGGGTAAGTCCGACCATGAAGCAGCTTGGATCCCCGAGACTTGACAGCGACCATTGCTTCCGCATGCAGGATACGGACGTAAAATGTATACAGATTACGAAATTCTTTGCAGAGTAAGTTGCTCAGATAAGGCCACGGAGGAAAGAAATAAGAGCGTCTTGCCGAGCTTTTCTTTTCTTTTTTCTTTACTAAAACGGATTATTCTTTTTCTTTTTAGACCAATATTCCCGCTTTTAAGCTTAAACAATCTTCGGTTCGCAGACGATATAGTGATTTTGAGTGGTTCAGAGATGTCTTGGAACGGGAGTCTACTCGTGTGAATATCCCACCTTTGCCCGGCAAGGTTTTCACCAATCGATTTTCGGATGAGGTGATTGAGCAACGCAGAGAAGGTTTGGAGCGTTTCTTGCAAATGTGAGTATAACAAAGCACTTTTGAGCAAGATGAAACTAGTACAACAACAATAACGTGGTTTATTTAACATTCTCTTTGTATTGATGATAGTGTGGCCGGGCACCCTTTGTTACAGACCGGGAGCAAGGTCCTTGCTGCCTTTATTCAGGATCGTAACTTTTCACGCGAAAACTACAATTATTAAATGTATCATATTATCTTATTTGGTTCACATCCTCCTTTGTCTTCTTGTAAACTCTTTTTTGGTCCGTGGAAATAAAAAGAAATAATGTAAAAAAAAAGAGGATCAGGTGGAAAAGCTTTAACCTTTTGAGCTTTACCTGTTTATAGTGCTCTTATAAATCCATATACGTAAACGTGGGCTATAATCGACCTTTCCATGCTCGTTGCCTATGTATTCATGCAATGGTATCGATAAAGAGATCACCGGGCATGTTCAAATTCTGAGCTAGAGAGAGAGAGAGAGGAAAGATATGCTTGGGCTATGTGCAGTGTACGCTGTTGATCAGATATCCATTTTCATCAGAAGAACAGGGAGAAACACTCTGTCTGGCCTTTCCACGCGGCAGTATCAAACCTAGAACAGCTGCACAAGGATGCGAGAAGCTTGGCATATCTTTCGGATATGGTCATTTTTGCGATGTATGGATTATGTCGATTCGCAGCTGAAAATAAATGCTTCCAAAAGGAGAGAAGGAGATCTATGTTGTCATCTATGCCTCCTGCATGAATGACGGATATACAAACAGATGGCTTATTGACATTTATTGAGACATGAGCCACTTAGTACACTTTATGTTGTCTATCTTTCATTGATTTATTGGGCTCATTCTATGGTTTGACATACAGCAACAGCAGGTAGGATACCATTCTTCCGGGATGTATTTCGGATAGGATGTTTTCATAACGAGAAGACTGCAAAGCAACTGAGCCAAGAAGATCATCATCGTTTCGTTTTCTTATTGAAGGAAAAGGAAGGAGACGACGATAGTTGTTCGAAGTGTATGTGCGTTGCCGTAGGGAAAAGCATGCAGGCTTTTTCTTAGGCGGGAGGAGCATATTCCCCGTTTTGGTATCCGCTGTTGCGAAAGAAGCGTCGGCTGACAGATTGGAAACATGAGATAGCTTGCTTAGAAAGGCTGGATATCACCCTTTTCTTTTGTTTTCGGTGCTTCTGAATCGTCCTAAATTTACACAAAGTCGTAGAGACGATATAGCATGATTTATTGGCATGACATACCATGATCTAGTAGTTGCTTGTTATTGGCTGGTAACTTAAACGGTACAACGCACGTTTTTATATATCACTCCCTTGCGTTTGACAGCGCAAAGCTAGACTTAAACAAGATCTGCAGGTAGAAAGGATGATAAGATGTATATCCTGTTGGAAGGGAAGGTCATCTTTTTTTTTTTTTTCATTTGACACCAATGGGCTTCAATGGATGATCGATGAGATGCATGTATCAGAGCATATCTGCAGCCTTTCCCGTTCGTCTATCCCCGTGGTATCCCAATGGGATCCGATGCAGTAGACGCGTTAAATTTCGAGATAATGCATAGGGTGTGCTCTCCGCATCAAGTTAAGTTCTTCTCGTGTTTCCTGCGACATGGGTGGTCTATTGTTCTTTACCCGACACTTTCAATGATCAGATCCTTCTAAGAACGGAAGACGATATTTCCTTGCATCGATTTCTCTATCACATGCATGTTAACTGCACGTTCTCTGCCTTTTACTTTCGATAACAGGGTCGGTTGCTTAGGGATCCCGTTACTTCAATCCAGAGCTGTCCATCGGCCTTTAAAAGGGTTTGTGTCACTTGTCTCTCATGGATGTTGTCATGGTCCCTAAAGTAAAAAAGAGGTGCTTTTTTATGCGTTGTAAAACTACGCCTTAAAGAGAATTAAAGTATTTGGCACAAATCTTTCACACGACGTTCAACTTCCTTTTCCCTTTTCTCCTCTCTTTTGCACAGTGTCTTCGTAACTGATGACTATTGCATCTTGCTCTTCTTCCATTCATCTCGAGAAACCATGATTGCGACCTCTTCTAACCCTACCTTATCATTATTCAAAACGAAGCCCTTATCTTCCATATCAGACTCAGGTATCGCATTGCATCATAAGGATGAAAACCTGGATACCATCACAGAAGGTTTGTGGAGAAAGAACCATTGGATAAGTTCTGACATGCATTATGGTATTTGTAACAACAACTACTACATAAACCAGGTGGTCGTCTATCCCTTGAACCCAATTCATCATCATCATGTTCTAGTGGATCAAATGGAAGTCGTCTTTTTCCAAACCAACCTCGTCTCCCACGGACGTCACGCTTGGATGAGGAATGCAACGTGTTTGATCAGAGTTTTGCTGGTGCTAGGCAAACCTTACCTTCTCTCCAAACTATGATGAGCCCGGCACCGGTGATAGCTGGCCACGTACTGTGGGACTCCTTACGAACTGGTGCACTATCGCCATCCATGCTTGTAAAACCCGCCTATATGTATGACGATGGCAATCCAGGTAAAAAAAAAAAAAAAAAGATGATCTAAAAGTCTACATAGCATTGAATTAGATAAGAGACATGATATGTCCGATTCTTCTTTTTCAATGCCTAATGATGATGGGTCATTTGGATTCACTGATTTTATAAAATGGTCATAACAAAGTAGGTTCCACTTCATCACCGTCATGGCCAGTGGCGTTGTCTCCAGATCCATTCTCTCCTTCGGCCGGGAAACTGAAACAGAGTCCCCTTAGTCAGTCATTCTTGACTTCACCTCAACCCATTCAAAACGATACCTTACAACATAAATCCGATTGTATTGCGAGAGAGTCATCAAAACGAAAGTTGGATACAAAGAACGACAAAGATGATGCAAGCAAACGACGAAATTTCTTAGAACGTAATCGATTGGGTAAGAGAAAATAACAAAGACAAAAGATATTAGATGCTTTTCCTTCGTGTTCTTGAGTAACTGTACCCTTGGAATCTATTTTCTCTTACTAACTCCTGGATTTATTCTTCAGCCGCTCTTAAATGCCGACAACGCAAGAAACAATGGCTGCAAAACCTACAAATCAAAGTGGAATGTCTACAGCATGACAATGAACAACTTTATCTTCATACGGAAGCATTACGAAAAGAACTCGTTCATCTCAAGACCATGCTTCTCCATCACAAGACGTGTCCTGTCAATCAGTCAGCCACACTGGAAACAATTGACCGACCGTTACCTGGAGCATGTACAATCCTATCATCCGACACCTTGTCACGTCTCCCCGAGCGATCCATCAACCAATATCAAGCCAACAGAAACAGATCCATATCGTGAACAGCGGGAAAGAAAGAAAAATCCTATATCGAACTTATTCTCACGATCATTTCCCCCTTTTTTTCTATCTTGTATCTATCTGTCTATCTATCTCTTTCGACCCATATTTTGCCTTGTCTATCCAATGGTACGATTTACAAAATGAGGGCGAAAAATCATTGTAATTAGTAGTCCCTTTGAGATATATGTTTTTTATATCACTATTTTTTGTTGTTTATCCTCATTGTCATTGGATGGTTTCTCTCAGCTGTTGTTCATTTTGAAGAATAAAAAGAAGAAGAGAGAGAGGCAGATCGGCGTTCATGCATAACAGCATGTGATCTCAGTTCTTTCACACAGTACATATGTTTTATACGTATAAGGTCCGTATATACCCTGTTTAGTGCGACATTTGTTCTGTTTGATATCATCGAAAAATTCACTATTCCCTATCGAACATTCTTATAACACTTTGTAGGTTTCTTTGTTTTCTTTTCTTTCCTATGCTGACCAAAGGATAGAAAATCACGAGTAAAACACACGAAGGATAGTACGCCCGTTTGATGAGTGTAGTAAAACCAATCCACATGACGGGTGGACGAATGAAAAAAAAGCAACAGAGGTTATGTAAAGTTGGTTAAAATTTCCCGTGGAATCAACCTTAATCATGTTTGACAACAACAGCCGAAAATTTTTCCAGAACAGGAAGAGTAAAACTATTTTGTTTACTTGCGAAAGATAATATACATTTTCCTATAAAAAAAAAGAAATGAAAAATAAGCAGGAAAATGATAAAGTATCAATTAAGTTACATGCAAAGTAAAATAGATCTTTCAGTCATAGTAAAGCAGATGAAGGGATGGTTATGGCGTAATGACATTTTATCCACAGTCCGGAATGAGCAAAACTATTTTCCCTTTCTTTCCTCTTGTTTTGATGTACGCAAGTCATGAAAAGCTGATATATTGACAGAGCAAGAGATGCTTTTGTTGTCCCTTCGATTTTGCTGACGGTTGCCAATAGATACGTTTATGCAGATGTCAGCACGTACCATTTTTGGATTGGGCTACTATGCAACATCACTTGGCACCCAAGAAGTGGGAACAAGTTTGTGGTGTGTGAACCTGTGAAATTGGTTTCACAAACCCTTAGTTACCCTGAAAGATATACATCAAATGGGTACTAGCAAACGACATGCGCACATTTACAGCTCACAATAAAAAAAATGAACCCTCCATCGATTGAATGGAACCAGCGGTAACAGGTAATCATAATTTGTTGTGTTAGCCTACACTGAACGGAAAGCGAAAGGGATGAAGGTGCTGTTCCACAAAGGGGTGTTTTGGTAAGCAAAGCATGGAACAGATGCGACCGGCCATGTTCATGTCGATCACCGTTCTGGGGCACAGCCAACGACAAACCGGCCCCTTTTCCTATAGAATGTAGCTAACGTAAAAGGCTTTCAGTTAAAAATACTATGGATATAAGAAAAATCAATGGACTTTTCATTGCGGCAAAAAGTCCTTATCTCAAACAGAAGCAAAACAAAAACACACACACACACACACACACACACACTCACTCACTCACTCACTCACTCAAAAATAGGTAACTTTAGGTTGATTGGAAAAAGTAAAAAGAAAATTGATTCTCTGCTCTTTTTGAGACTTTGATAAATGGAACATTCCTTTTCTGCTGTCCGTTAAATGTAGATTATGCATAAGCTAAAAATTCCATTTGGCCAAAATTGATTTTGAGTCATGTAAACAAAAAGCAATTAGATAATTGTCAATAAGAAAAGAAAAACCAATTCGATAGTAACAACGTAGAGGTGTTCAGCTTTTTTAAACAATGTGACATAGTGCCAGCAAAGAGTAGATCCATGGTCATCTCCATGGTAATTTAATGCTACGAGACGGCGTAATTTTTCATAAAGCATGTAAGCATCGCTCCCCTTCGAGAACTTTCTGCTTCAAAGTGGACCCTTCATCTACCATCATTTTGCAGTGCTGATCAACAGTTTCTTTTTTATGAAGAAAAGAAGGGAGAAGAAAACTTGCTGAAATCCTGTTAGAATGACTCTTGGTTTTCAGGTTTCCATTAGCTATTGCTACTACGCATGCACGCATCATGCAGGATGGCATTAGTCAACAACAGACAAAGAACGTGCTCCATAAAAAGAGAGCCACTAATCCTATGAGGAAAAAGAAAAGTGCGATCTGTTGATTTGCTGTTGTCATTGCTGAACTAAAGAGAACAGCATGTGATTTCCGTTTTTTGTTTTTAATGGCTGGATTTGAAGCAAAAAGGAGAATCAATAGAAACATATATGCAAACATTTACAGTAAATCATACAAGTAACCAAAACATACTACAACAAAAGAAGAAGAGAACTAAGAACGAAAAGCAATTATCGTTGCATATCATGTACAAAAAAAGTGGGAAGAGAACAGAAAATAGTCATAACAAGAAAGACATCGGGGGGCATAATGTAAATTAATGTTTTGCTTCGTTTGCTTTTTGGTTTTTGTTTTTGATGTGCAATGTGTGTGTAAGAGAGAGAGAAAGAGAGAGAGAAAGAGAGAGAGAAAGAGAGAAACAGAGCGAATATGTATGTGTATACGTGCTATTGTCACCGGCTTGTATGTCTATTACTTCGTCTTCGGGGAGTTTCTTCCTGTTCTTGTTCTTCATCTTCTTCCTCGTCTCGTTCCATTGGATCGGGGCTATTACTACTAGTATTACTACTATTTGAGGCTTTTCTTGATCGTTTTCGATTGGGCGAACGGGTTACAGTCAGTTCACGCCAGACAAAGCAGGAGTTCCCGGCAATATGTGTTTTTGGTTTTCGACCTCGTTTCTTTCTTGGCATCTGCAGCACAGTATCCATATTCGCATCCGTGAAGGCGGCCATCGAACCAGCATGACCCGAAACATCCACTTGAGAGGGTGGGGGTAATGGTTTTGTAGAGGGTTGTTGCTGAGAACTATTGACATCCCATACGGTGGGTGTCAAGAAGGTCCAGCCACCTTCCCAGACAGGTTCACGCGTGCTTGGGGGTCGTCCCCGGCGACGTTTAAGGATAGGCTGACCTGATTCGGTAAACAGGATCTGAGTCGAGGGTGGTAGCTGCTGTGGCTGAGGCTGCGATGCAGGTTTGTCTGCAGCTCGACGGGTCGAGGATAATGTGGGTGAGACACTTGACAGACGAGGTGCAGCTTGTGAAGAAGAACAAGTGGATGATGGTGGAGGAGCTTGTTGATGTTGTTCCTGCTGCTGCGGGTCAGGACTGGTTTTTGCCCAAGTAGGTAATTTATTGAACAAGGGTTGAGGATGGGGTGATGGATGGCGCACCAAGGGACGTGGAGGATCATAACCTTGCAGCGGAGGAGAGGATGTGTCATCGATCGAGGGAGAGGGAGAGAGTGAAGGCGGGAAGGGAGAGTGAGGTTGAAGTGTTGTACATGTGGATCGTGGCGAGAGAGGATCGATGGGTGACAACAACGGAGACGTAGTAGCGGACAAGGGTCGCTTTAAATAAAAATCACTAGGCGATTTTGGTGTATTGGGAGAAGGTGGTGACAAGCGAAAGACAAGTGGTGGAGAAGTTTGAATGGTTGGTCTTGTATAGGCCAATAGTTGCGAAATCGGAGGTAACGTTGTCGTCGTTGTTGCTGATGTTCTTCTTTGATGATGCGTTGTCATCTTGGTCGGTAAAAGAACAAAGAAGTAAGTAAAAAAGGGAAACGGGGAAGAAGGTGAACGAAGATGCACAAAGGGAAAGTGTTCGTTTATATACTAAAAATGAAGAAAATGGTTTTCAGCTCAAACCAAAGAAGTCTTGGAAGGATTCGCACGTGTGATGTTGCACAATCCATTCCATAGGATCTACAAATTCGCCAAAATCGGACTGGAGAAACACAAGAAGCTAAAGAAGCCACTGCTCCAAATATCATTGGCTGTCATAGAGACCATTTCACCAAAATCGGCTAATTTTGAATCTATTCCTCTTTTTATAGATATTGTAACCCCGATAGCACCAGTATGGAGTCTCAATTGCTCTCAACAGAAATCCTGGGATTCCCAGTCAACAGACAAATCCACAACCAGTTATTTTAACGTCCGAATAACAAATTAAATAACCTAACATGGGAACCAACGATTTCAGTAGCTTAAACGGAAAGACGTTTCTAACTGGTTAAATGACGACGCATCTAGAATACACATATACATTTCTTGTTTTCGTTGAGTTGCCTTTCTTTTCACAGTTTCCTAGACAGTCTGATACCTTAGATACCTGTTCCTTTGTTACTTTGTCCTGATTCTCATCGAAGGGGTGTTGCTGTGCACTCCCTGATAAGGCACATGCTCTGTCAGGATTTCCTTAGGTTACACATCTTCCTAGAACCCTTTCCCTTACTGATAAAATAACGATGTGGCTATAGTCAAGACAGCCTGCCATACCTTGAGTTTCATAGACATTGTACAATTGAGAAACCAAAATACCTGTTAATGAAGTCTGGAAATTAAACAAGACAGGGGAAATGGCGCAAGCCTGGAACATTCGGATCGTGAAAACGGACATCAAAAGATTTAGTTAGGCCACATCCGCATAAACAGGTAATATCCATTTGGATACCTTATCTCGGTTAGTCAAAGCTAGTGTAGTAGGAAACTAAGGAGCGAGACCTGAGAGATATTCCAGCCGGTCACATCTGATTCAGAGGTAAAAATTGCAAAGCTTGGGCGGTTACTCTTGGTGAATCTGGGCGTTATACAGAAAAGCTGGGTTTAATGCCTTGTGCCCATGAGATAATTTATGGTGGCGTTTCGATATTTTTGTCTTGAATCTGGCAGTTATATGGTGTCGTCTTTTTCTTGACAGAGAAGTACACCATGTTATGACAGAATGATCATCAATGAAAACCTTTGGAATGAAATATTCATACAATGTTTACATGAAGCCATCGGAAGAGGGATTAAGATAGACTTGCGACTTTGGGAACTGCATTCTCCCAAAAGGAGTGAATTTCTTATTAGGAAAGGTCGATGCGTAACGGACCCTTATCTTGATTTCTGTTGCTTGAACAGAGAAAGAGAAAAAAAACCTGCATAAGAATGTTCTGAAAAATATTAAGTAGCGATATGACTTACCCTATTTGCATGCAATCAGCAGTAAAAAATAGCGAGATATTGCTGACGCTAATAAGCCCTACTTTTTCTTATCTACCGATGAGAAACTACGTTCAGGATGTTAACTGTAAGCTAGTCGTTCTATATGAGGCTAAGAGAGGATATAACTTATTAAGGTAAACACGTACCTATTCCCTTGTGGATCATTGAATTCTCGCTTTCTAAGCATTGAAGATCCCAGGTGCGCACGTGTGCTTATATGTTACACAGGGTACATTTTCCATTTTGCAAAGCCATAAATGCTATTTTATAGGATGCAGACCGTAACTGTTTATGGATAACTAGCCCATACGACCTAATCTTTGGTTTCCATTCTCACAAAAAGATGACCTGACGAACCTTACCTCTTTCTTCTAAACTATGGGAACATCAATCTGTTGCTCCTATTTTGCATTTTTGCCTTTTCTGTCCATCGAGGCTCGTGCGTTTCCATTGCTATCTTTATTTGTTATCTTTCTATTTGTTTAGAATATCTATGACAACGAAATATTGGGGGCGGGGAATACGACTCTAGATTTAGGTTACGAAATTCCACGTTTATCTTGTTTTTCTTTTTATTTCCGTTCAAGTAGTAGGAAAGGAAAAAGCAAAAAGGGAATTTGTACAGTTTTTTTATATGATTAATTCGGTTATTCAAACCAAGAAAAGAAAAAAATAGATTCGTCTGTCCATTGGGAATCCGGGGATTCGACTGTTATCCTTTTTCGATGAATGGAATACAAAAAAAAATTTGGTTCCGGCGGAGCGTCAGGTTGGCTGCTAAAAATGTGCGAGTCGAGCTCAAAGAGATTCAAAGGAAAATTGCCCGTTTAGGCAAAATGGCAGATTGAGAAAGAATTCCCGGCGTGTCAAGAACTCAAAGCCATTTACATTGAAAGACCACAGCAGCCCATTTTGGGAAAATTCGTGCGTTTCCATACCATCTAGGCTCCCACGTTGTCATACCAAGAAAGAAGCTTCCATCCATTCAATGTAAATAAACCTATTATTTCATCAGATAAATACACTTTGGAAACAAAGGACAAAAATACCCAATAGCCAAATATGGGGAAATGTTATGGTCCGACTATTCTTTGTGCTATGTTTACAGTCAACCTCTTTATAGAATGATGTTGATTCTATTACCCTTCTGAAGTAAAGTAAAACATAAGAAAGAAGATAAAAATGCAAATGGGAATTTTTTATTCTTCCTGTACCGACAATTCAATCAGATCCTTTTAGTCATATCACTTCCTTGAGCTCAAGATGGAGAACAATCAGCTACACTATTTTCAGCACTTATTGTCACCTTATTTACAACATTCGGCTGTGCAAATGATGGGGGACAGTCCATCTCCTCCTTTACAACAGCCTCCTCCGCCACCTTACACGAACTCCGCAGCAGCAGTAGCAGCCAAAAAGCATGTCAAGCTAGAGGCCGGACCTCCGAATTTTTGGAGTCCTCGACAGCCACAAAGGAAAGGATGGTGGAAACGTAAGAAACAAGTAAAACAGCCATCCAACGCATTAGAACAAGAAAAGCCTTCCAGCATACCGCCAACACCATCTCCCCCTGCAGCCATAGTACCGACGTCTCCAGCCTCTTCCCGATCACCTATGCCATGGACACCAGGATCGACACCCATCCCACAAGGTGGATTCTTTTATTACTGTCCACCTCCTCCAGCATCCATTCCGCCTACTTATACACAAGCGGATCCAGCTCCACAACAGCAGAAACCTATTCAAACGGTCTCTAATCCTAGAGAAATTACAAGGGATCGATGTATCATTATGTAAAAACAAAAATTTACCTTTTTTCCTTTCCTGATGAGCAAAAAAGATATGTTAGTATTGCTATTATCGTTTTGTGCCATATATGCTCGATCTGGAAAATTGTTTTTTTTCCTATTACACACATACATGACATAACAAATAAAAAGTAAAAAAATGTATTTCCTTTTTCCTTTCCACTTTTCTTTTTTTCTTCTGTGTTTTTACTTTTCACGTCCATCCGGGAGAAAAACAATGACAGCAGTACCCAATTCCGTGGTCTTTAATATCTTTTCTCCACCTATGGAAGGATGCCTACCAGTACATCATCCACCAGCACCGCCTCCTCCTCCTCCCCCACCTCCTGCTCCGCCAGCCCATTGTCATGAACCACCTACCCTTGTTCAAGGACCTCCCACTTGGTTTCGACCACGACAAATAGCTCCAAAAGGCAAACCAGTTCAGCCAGATCAGTGTGTCATTATGTAATAACTTATTCCATCCCATTGATATATTAATTTCATCATCATCGTAACCATCATATCCAAACTGATAAAGCATCTATCATTTTATGACATGCTTATGCAAAATGGATGCCTTGAGCCAGTGGCAGGGCGCCAGAGTAATTAATGGTACTAAGAAAGGAAGTTCAAAAGGAAACAAGAGTTTAGTTGTCTTGCAACTTTCTTTGTTGGTAACCTACCAGGTGCCACGGCGACAGTACTGTTTCCAACTATCACTGCCACTTTCTCTTCCTCCTCCTGTCTCTTTTTCTCCACCAAAAGCACCTCCTATTTCTGCGCCACTTGTCGGGATGTTGACATTGATGATGCCACAGTCCGATCCTGCAGGGCCTATCCATCTAAAGATGGAAGCTGGATCCCTTGTGAAAATGGCACTGGATAGACCTTGGGACACTTGATTATGGATAGCGATGGCCTCATCCAATGTCTAAAATAGAACCCAAAACAGAAACAATTGGGAAAGGTTCAGCGCAATTCATCCCATCCTATCTTACTTGCCTTAAAAGTCATGGTATGAAGGACAGGAACAAAGGATTCACATTGGACCACGTCCATCTCTGGACGTACTTTGGTCAACGTAGGGGCTACAAAGTTCCCATCCTTGAGTGGTTCTTCCTTCAGAACACGTCCTCCGGTCAGGATTTCGCCTCCTTGGTTTTTCACGTCCTGGATCAATTGTTCATAGGTCCTGACCGCTTGCTTGGTATGGAGCGGCCCACACAAGACCTGGGGTGTCAGTGGATCCCCGACTTTGACTTGTTCATAGGCTTTGATCAGACGGCTTAACAACGTGTCACTGATCTGTTCATGCACCAGCAGCCGTCGGGTGGTCGTACAGCGTTGGCCTGCGGTGCCAACGGCTGAGAAAAGAATGGCACGTTCGGCCAGCGCCAAGTCAGCGTCCTCCATCACAAGGATGGCATTGTTCCCGCCCAATTCGAGTATCTTTTTTCCGAAACGGCGTTGGACCGCCAAGCCAACCTGCCGACCGACACGTGTGGATCCGGTAAAGGACAGCAGATGGGTCCGGGCATTCTCTGCCAGGGCTTGGCCTATGGCTGACCCTCCTGTGACCAAGGACGACAAGGCAGGTGGCAGTTGATGTTCTTTCCATACTTTTTCCATCAAACGTGTCAGTGCAATGGAACACAAGGGGGTGCTAGGAGATGGTTTCCAAAGAACGCCATTCCCGGTCACCAAGGCGATGGCACTGTTCCATCCATAGACAGCCACTATGGTATACAAAAGAAAAGGAAAAAATAAGTTATCCTATGAGATCAAAAGGTTGGGGAAGGCGGGGCTGGATCCCTGTTTTTTTTTCTTTCTTGTTTGCTTATACGGGTGTGTGTGTGTGTGTGTATGTACATTTTTCTTTGTATTAAACTTAATGTTCAAGGGTTTTCTTTACCTGGAAAATTGAAGGCACTAATAACGCCTACTGTGCCCACTGGATTCCAAGTTTCTAGCATAACATGGCCCGGTCTTTCAGAGGGAATGATGGAACCTTGAGCCATACGAGATAATCCCACAGCATATTCTAAAATATCCACCACTTCTTGAACTTCGCCTATGCCTTCTGGCAATATTTTCCCCATTTCCAAGGCCACGAGTTTGCCTAGTGGTTCCAAATGTTGAACCAGTCTATTTCGCATGGAAAGCAGCACTTGGCCACGGGCAGGGGCTGGCATCTTTTTTTTTTGTTTTTTGTTTTATTTCAGTTGTGTATACGTTGCTTGTTACCTCACTCCATATTTTCTGGGCTTCTTTCACTCGATCTAACGCTGTACTCAGGTCTTCTGGCGACCCCTGCACATGTGTAATTTATATTTGACATGCAAGTTACATCTCACAGAAAAAGAAAGGGCAAGTTCATTTACCGAAATCACTTCAGCAATGACCTCATTATTGACTGGGTTCAGTGAGGGAATTACTGGTCCGGATCCTTTCCAGGTTCCATCAAAGACACCTTTATTTCGTGTCTTAGTGATGCCAAGTATTTCAAACATCTCTTGATGTTTCTCAAAAGTGGAAAGTCTTCGTCCTCTCTGTCTTATTTGACAAGCAATGCCCCGACTTATACTCGAAAACATAATTTCCAACAATGAAAAGCAAAAAAATTCAAGCAAAAGAAAAGCAAAAAAGTAGCATCTATCTCTTTATAACATCATTTTTATTTGACGTCATGTTAATCAGGTTTTTCTTTGCTTTTAAGCGCCCAAAATGAAACACGGATACTGCATCCCTTGCCGACTTTCAGGTTCCGCTCGCATAATCATAAACACAGGGAAAAGAAACAGAGACAGAGAGAAGAAAAAAAAATAGAGAGAGAGAGAGGAGATGGCTAACAAAGCGCCAGCATCACATTCACATTTACACCTCATCTGCTGTTAGGATGCCCCGTTCAACCAATTTGTTCACATCCGGTCTTTCATGGATCTTGTGCGTTAGGATATCTTGAAGCCGACTTCTTTCCAGTGCAACTTGCGATGATTGTAATGAAGGTGCTACTTTGGAATCTAAACAACCGGAAAAATCAATAACACAAACAGAAATAACATAATCTTTTATTTCGAATTTTACCTTTGAGAATGTTATGCTCCACAAGTTCTTCCCGCGATGGACGGTGATCAATCTTGTGGCGGAGTTTGTCCTCTAGTTGGCGTTTGTTTAATTCATTTCGCTGTTGCTGAATAGCAGGAGCGATCTTGGGATCTATACATTTTTGAGAAATTTAGCGAATAGGTTAGAAAAGCGCTTTTTAAAAGATGCCCAGGATTATTTGTTGTTTTTACCAGTTAGAATGTTCTTTGCGACCAGTTCTTGAACATCGGGCCGATGGGATAAAAAGCTATCCATATCGATACGTTTGGGAGGACTAACGGCTGTTTTAAAAACCAAGAAAATGAGAGATCGGAACCTTATAAATCTTGTACTCTCTGGAAGACAAGAAGCGCAACTTACTCATATTTTGGTCAGAGCGAATAAGAAAATAAAGAGATAAAGAAAAGCAAGGAGAAAGGGTAAGGGAAAAAAAAAAGAGAGAGAGAGAGAAGAAGAAGAAGAGAAAGAGATCGCGGGTTGAGTGTTAAGGGCCTCTCTTTATTTTTGTTTCTTTCCTGTGACCAAAGCCTGAGATTATTGGATAGCAACGATTTGTGTGTGTATATGTGTATGTGTGTGTGTGTCACACCTGCATCCCGTCCGTAATGAAGGATCGCAATACAAGTCACGCTGGACCTCTGCTTTCTTCGCCTTTATTCCTAGACAAAGAACTAACAAATACTCGCCCTTTCTCATGGCAGACAGGAAACTGCCTCTGCCAGCAAGTACGCCATTTGCTCATGTCGATCGTGTCATCACCCTTGCCATTGCACGCTATACCTTGCTTACTCTTGGGGCTGTCTTCCTCAACAAAATCCTCACCACCGCGTCCGAATTCAAGTTTCCTTACCCCTTATTTGTAGCCTGGTTTCAACTGGTCGTCATAGCTATCCTGTTACATGCATGGAAAAAGTACAAAACATCGTTTTCCTTTTCTTTTTCTCTGTTCCGTGGACCCCGTCGCCCAAGTCTCTTTGGTCTCACTAAACCTTCGAATACGTGGATCAAAACCCTCCCCTTAGCGGCCATCTATGTTGGTTTACTGATCCTGCAACCCTTGTTTCTTAAACACGTCGAGGCCATAGCATATGCACGTTTCCATGCATTGTTGATACCCTTCAGCATCATCTTATCTCGGACATGGCTGCATGCCGACACACCTTCCGAAACAAAAATAGCCGCTGTGATCCATGTAGCGGGTTTCTGGTTTTCTTCCTCTGCGTACAATATGGGTTTGTCCATACAAGGTTTGATCTATGGGTTGAGTTGGGTTTTTCTCTCCGCATTACAAGGCATCTATATCAAGAAGACATTGGCCCTTTTGCAGGATGACGTTGGGTAAAAACTCCGATACTTTCCAATTTTGGGAAGAACACTAAGGCGATGTGTCCCTTTTTTCCCTAGAGCGTTGGTACGACACGTCGTGATGTTAGCTATCCTATTCCTATCGCCTTTCGTACTGATTTCTGGTGAAATAAGCGATATGCGACGATCGATTTGGTTTCTAGATGATCTTGGCCTTTGGATTCAGTTGGTAAGAAAAAGAAAAAAGAAGAAGAGAAGAGGCTTAGTATACCCTGGGCTGAATGGATCCTTGTAGATTGTCTCGGCAGTAGTGTCTTTTGCTGTTTATATATCTGCTGTTGTTTTGGTCAAGTACACTTCGCCATTAACCCTTGCTTTTTCAGCAACCACAAAAGTACCGCCCTATGCCTTTGTTCTTGTACAATTTTACTGATATCAAAAATGTAGACTTGTCTGCAAGCTATGCTAGCAGTTACTCTCTTTCGAAATCCCATCTCCGTCATGGTAATTATTGTATTGGCTCTTAGATGCATTGAAAAGGATGAACATTGAATTTTTTTGGTAGGACATCATGGGCATGGGTATCGCTCTCGGAGGATCAAGCTATTATGCTTTTGCAAGATCCACCGGTCATAGACATGGTCATTCAGGATAATGTCATATTGGAACCTTTCGCTGAATGTTCAATTTTATTATTACTTGTATTACGCTTAGTTTATGCACACTAGTGTAGTTGCATGATCATTTCATCTATTTAGTTTTCAAAATAACAACCATATCTTTGTGTAGATATAGCCGAGAATCTAGGTAAATAGAGATTTACGCATGGCCAAAGTATTTTTATCAGTGTTGGATATGTGAGGTCTCTATCATGTGGACGGATCGTTTTTGACAGATGCCTTTCTTTGTTTCCGGAGACCATGGTCCCGTAGCATCATCATACCTTTCCGTGTCTAGCTGCATGAAAAGGTCATCTGCAGCGGACTTTTTGATATGCTATGCGATGTCTGTTCGGGAACTGTACTGCATCAGAGAGAAAAAGGAAACAAGCGCCATTGTTTGTCCACCCTTTGCAATACTGTAAATACGACAAACGATGAATGATGAAAATCGACATCATACGGCTCTCTTTTGGCAATACAGCAACATCATGTTTCTTTGAAACTGCGCTTATATAAAGAAGACTTGATCCGTCACAAACATGCATCCTCAAACGGTGCGTTATAACCCATCCTCTATACATATCTCAAACTCTCTAGAGAGAGGAAAGAAGAGTGCTCACTTCTTTTTCTTTTGTATTGAGTATTATTATTCCTTTGTTCCGCCTGCAGTGGTTATCGGAGGGATGCTTTTGTATTTAGAAGTTCCTGCATGCTTGGATTGGCTTTCTTACTGTAGTTTATGTTTTGGACAGTGCAGCACATGAGCTAATAAATGCGTGGGGCTTGCGAAGTTATGCTTTATTTTAACCTAGTCTAGCCTCTTCTAACCATCAAATCGTCTTATCTTTTTTTTTTCTTTTTTTGCATCACCATTAGTCCCATATCCGAGACGAAGAGGAATGAAGAAAGAAAACGAAACCAAGACACCTTACACAGATTAAAGTTTCAATAGATTTCTTTTTTATTGAATTATTTAGCAATACAAAGTTTTTGGCTGAAATAAACTTCATATTATGAGAGAAACTACTGCATTAGCTTCTCGGGACATGCAGCTTCAAACATGCTTAATTCTAATTTTTTTTCTCACGTTCGCCGTTTTAGCATACTTATAGAACTCGATTCTAAGGAAAAAGCTCATTAAAGCAGAAAGAGATAGTACATATAACCAACTACTACTAGAAAAAAAGATGTATATGGTTTTTTCATAGTTTTAGTTGTGATACAGATGAGTTTTTCATACGACACTATCAATTGCATTTGAACTAGGCATTCCATCCATCATTTTGCCGGATGCATGGATAGGTGCATCCATGAAAACGTTCGTGATCAAATCTCTCACATTATTAAGGAATTTTCCTGCTTCGTCATCACAGAGATACAAATGGGATTGCAAAGAATCCAGCAGTTTCTCAAGACGTGTTTGAATACCAAACTGCAACCGCATGTCTATCTTGCTACAGAACAGTGAACAAGAATATCAATCGCTCTACTTCTTCAAGTTTTAAGTATACTCACTGCTCATAGTTTTTGAACTCTTCAACAAGTTCTTTGAAGCGTTCCATCACTTCTGGAGATACTTGCGATTCGTTATGACATATTTTTCGACGACATGCATAAGGAAGACCTAAGTACCGAAAGTAATAAGCAACATGAGTGCACGGCAATACATTGGCAGGACGCCCATGCTATGATTTCTGCACTTACGGTAGGATTGTGTGGAATTCCAACGGTTACTGATATGTAAATATTGCACTTTTGATTGATTATTGTTCACAATCTCAGGGTCATAAGGTGTCACAATAATCCCGATAAAGGGCTCATCGCCCGTTCGTTCATCGCGAAATAAAGTCTACTAGGTACATCAGAACTTGTACAGTACCGGTTTGCCTTGGCAAATGATATGTGAGTATGAGCGTTGTTTTTTACCTGATATAATGTCTGGTTCTCAATATCACGTACACTAGGGTGAGGTTCAAATGTAGGATGGGAGTGGTACCATCCGACGACAGTATAACCCTTTTGAGCAAAAATTTCTCTTGCTTTCATTTCTGATTCAGGGTCCATTTCGCACTACATAAATATACAAAGCAAAAATAAAAGACATTGGATAAGTCACTTACTCATATGGAAAACAAGTATATTTTTGAATTAAATTCATTTTTTCTTCCTTTCCTTTTACTTGCCTGAGTGCCAGTGCTGATACTTCGGCAAGGAAAGACACACTGAACTATCAAAGTCTTGACATGATTGATTTCTGCAAAAGTGCCTCCTAACAAGCCAATGATTTCTGTATAGGCCAAATGGGCGTGGAAATCCATCACAAGCTAAAGCACGCAAAAGGTGAATGCATTCAGTTGCTGTTTGATTCCATGTCAAATTTTTGTTACCAAGGCATCACTTTGGATTTCCACCATGAATGGTGCTGGGTATTCGTCATTGTAGTAAGCTAATGGTACCAGTCGAAACGGGTCGTAATCACCGCTACCCATCCCATCATGGTCATAATAATGTTGTGGCCGTTTAATGACACGTTTGGGTCGAGAAACGCCGTCTAGAAATCAAAAGTCTCACATAAGCATTTTGTTTCATTTCTTCTGCTTTGTGTTTGGTCCCAATTGATAATGATACCTACCTCCTGATTGCAGTACTTGTCCAGAGAAGCCCCTATGGGAAAAGCACGTTAATGATTCATCGTATCGCATTAATTCAATGGTACCAGAAACTCAATTCTTTTTGGAGTTTTCTCTTACGAGAGCTACTCGCAGAGAGTTTAAAAGAAAAAGCAAAGTATGAGATCAAACTGGGACACAAGGTTGTTCTTTTGTTTAAGGTGATCTGTCTTTTACCCGTTACTATAAGAGGATGTCAGATCATCCGTCATAGATTCATCGTCCGACGCGCTAACATAGTCGTAGACTTTACGTGGCGCCCTTCTTGTTGGGCGAGGTGTGCTTGGGGCAACGCAATTCACATTGATCGCTCCGATGCTTTCAAGGTAGGCATGAACACGTCCTATGGCATTGACATCACCACAGTTACGGAGACCTCGTCGCGCACCGGTCTTTGTTAGGTATTCTGGCCGGCAGTTTTCCCAGCATTCCAATATATAGTTACGAATTTTCATATAGCGTTCAGGTGTTTTGGCAGGTTTGTTGCAAAACCATTCTGGATTCCTTCTTTTCTCTTCGGCAGACACAGTGTCTTTGTCAATGATCTTGAGAAAGAAAAGTTTTTTAAACTTTGAACAAATTGTCATCCCATTGTTTACCTTTTCGGGAGACTTTGTTTGTGCGTTGCTTCCGTTGGCGATTTCCTGCTCCTTGTTTGTTTCCATTGTCAACACTGCTGCCTGGGTCTCGCTTGTTGTCGTATTGTTCGCGCTCTGTATTTGAGATGTTGATAGTGTCAGCGTGATTTTCTGCTGTGAGGATTCGTTGGGGTCCATCGTCATCGGTTGGGCAAGATGGTCGGGTTCTGTTTTCGTACCAGGAAGTCGGGCGTTGTGATCAATCTAGACAAGTCCGGGCACTAAGGCCTTGCGTTTCTACAATTTTTTTTTATCCTTTTTACACTACCTTGGCCGTAGCCAACCAGTGCCTTGCATGATTTTTGCATTGAAGTGCATTCCGAGTTTTGACATGCTCAGCAATGATTTTCCAACTACCATATCCATATAGATCCTTTTTTTTTTCTCCGTTATAGATAAGATGAAGCAGAAGGAGACAGATTTACCAATGCTGAGCGAAGAAGATCATCTTCTTCTTCGGTCCAACGCGTATTATGCGATGGAAGGGTCACAGATGAGGTGCGAGCTAAGAAGTCATGATGATTTGATTGTTCTAAATCTATACAAGATTGCTTTCTTGCCTTCTTTTTTTTCTATCTTGGCTTCATCTTCTGTTGTCAGAGTTTGATCTTCCACGCCAATGGAGTCAATGGCGTCGTAATATGCCTCATCATAAAACATTTGTTCCATAAACGATCCTTCATCCATGATAGGCAAATACAAAAAAACAAGAAGGAAAGGGAAAAAGATGGGAAAGATGGCTGTCAAAAAAGAAAAAGGAAAAGACTCAAAATAAAAAAAAAAACAGGACTCGCGTTTTGTGTGTGTGAACAGGACCAAATAAGGATTCATGGATGTTTATGAAATAAGGTCACGGCCCATCATAGCGAAAGAAGCCTATATATCATCATCCATCCTGTTTTGACGTGAATAAGGTGACATTCTACCCATCGGTGAGGGTTAAAATGATCACATCGCCCAGTTTCACATGGATCCTGTTTCTCAGAGAACACAAGTGCAACTGCAATTTGATACAAACTGTCTTGTCCTTCCTCTCCGCTCCCCTTTGCTGCAGCTATATTACGTAAAATCATTAACGCCCGCCATAGTTTTCTTCTTCTTTTGCTTCTTCTTATAACAAACCGTGCATGGCCGCCTGTTTTTCATTGACGCAGCTTATTGGCCATTGGCCATTCTCTCGGCGAAAACCGTGGCTTCCTTTTTTGGACTCGGGCCGTTTTTCGCTTATCTCTGTTCTTTGAAGTCCTGTCTCTGACCTGGGTTCCTGGAAGGTGCACACGGACCCAGAGTTTAAAGATTAGATTCGATGGGTAAGCTTACAAAAACTCTCTGGCTACTGTTCCCATTTAACTAACACAGGAAAACAAAAACAGCCGAGAGCTTTAATGATTTCGTAGCAGGTGAAATGGCCGAAAGCACGTTTCAGGCATGTCTAACGTAAAGCACATTTCAGGTTGGATCGGAGGTGCAAGCGGCATCATTATCGGCAGTCCTCTCGATGTGTTGAAGGCAAGGCTACAAGCTCCAAAGGTTGTTCCTCTTGTCAGTACAGGTACAGGACAGACGGCCACTTCTTGGGAGACCTTAAAGCAGCTCGTCGTGACAGAAGGGGTACAGTTGTTTTTTGCAAAGAGAATTGAAAAAGAAAAGGAAAGATGCGAAGACTCACGAATTTTCTTTTTCCGGTACTATAGTCCGGTTCTCTCTTTAAGGGCGTATTATCCCCTGTGGTGGGACTGGCGGGCCTGAACGCCATTTTATTTGTTTCATACGGAAGTATCATGCGGTATTTTGAGCAACAACAACCACTAGGTACGGCACCAAGTTTATCCCACGTCTATCTTGCTGGCTGTGGTGCTGGTATTGCCGGGTTTTTCTTCACTACACCTACCGAGTTAGTAAAGATCCAAGCGCAAATATCTAGGATCCCTAAAAGTACCTTCCAGGTCACCAAAGAGATCTTTGAACGGAACGGATTGCGAGGTTAGTTGACGGGGGAAAATTGTGGCTCTGGGAAAGAAGGGGGGGGAATCTTTTTTGTGTATTTTAAGGGTTGTTGAGCAATGAAAGGGCAAATGCAGGGTTTTATCAAGGTGGATGGATTACGATGATTCGTGACGCTCCCAGCTATGGCATCTATTTCTGGGTCTATGAAGGAATGAAACGCTTTCTCGAAGTTGACCCAACCACGGAAGCAGGCGGTGGCAATGCATGGAAGCTCCTATTAGCAGGAGGACTAGCAGGGGCAGTGTCTTGGACTTCAATATATCCTATCGACGTTGTCAAATCGCGACTTCAGATGCAGGTACAACCACGACAACAGCAGCCAAGGTTTCAACAAGAAAGAGCTGCAGTCCCGCATCCTTCCCACTCGTACAGCATACTGAACGGTAGTAGAAACATTAGCAGCAGTAGCAGTAGCAGTAGCGGAAGCATTAGCAGAAACTCATCTGTCATGTCGTCATTCCCTGAACGAAGTGCTCTGCTAAGCGGACGAATAGATCAGCCATACACATCCATCAAGGATTGTGTTATCCGATCTTATAAAACGGAAGGATTGGGCGTCTTTTTCCGTGGACTTTGGCCTACCATTCTTCGCGGGTTCCCTGTAAATGCCGTTACCTTCTATGTCTATGAACTTGTTCTTAATATGTTAGAGTCTCAATAGAATTGCTGTACTATTTTATTTATTCTTTTATTTTATTAAAACAAACTACAAACTATAAAACATAAACAAGAGTTCCTTATGCATGTCAGAATCTTCATAGAGAAAAAGAGAGAGAGAAGAACTTTTCCCTTTTTTCTCACTTTTCTAAGTTGGATACTTTATGACTAAACAACAACGCGATGAACTATAAACCAATGCAAGGGGATGAAACTTTGACAGTTGTGCAGAGAGGTAAACATTCATTCGATTATCACATTGAAAAGTTTCGTCCAACTTATTGGATGCATGAAGAAGAGAACAAAAAAAGGAACAGATCAGATGTTTCCGATGTACGTAATAACTTTTTGGCTAAGAGGACAAGGTAAGCTGATAGAGGGGGAGTACAAGAACCGGCCCGGATAACTTTCTGCGGAGCCTGCACAATCAGCCCCTCAACCCACTCCTTTAGCCACTCCACCCCCGTTCTTTCTTGCACACACGCGCATTACAGTTTAGGATATAAGTTCTTGATTGCATGGAAAAAAACGAAAAAGAAAAGTTCCTTTTTCTTTTTCATTCTCTCGACCTTTTTAATCGTTCCAACTTAATTTTAAATTATAAGGATATAAACAAGTGCGCGCGCCTAACGTTCGTGATTCACTCTTTATCATCGTTATACACACCCTGGCTCACTCACCTACGTCCTCAGCAAACCAGCCTGCATCATCTTCTAAATATCCTTTTCAAACAAAACATACGATGGTATTGGGTATATCACGGTCAGCTCCATCTGTTGCGCCCACGGCACAGGTCACACCCATCACGAAGAATGAAAAGGCCCCAAACACGCCGATAGAAACAAAAAAGAAAAAACGTCCATTTATGCTTCGAGCACGGTCGTGTAATGCTTTTATTTTCGCCACCGCAAGTGTCGGTTTATTCACCAGCGTAAGTTCTTTTTGGTTTTTTTTTTTTTTCAACAGTGACGGAATCACAGGGTACTCATAGCCATGATCAAATTCTAATATTTTGCTTAGACCTTTGTTCATTCCATTCTATTTCCATTGTCTCCGTTTATTGTAAGCCGTATTGAGTACGGTTCATCATCAATAGACTATGAAAAAGCCTTTGCTATTACCGCAGACGGTGAAGAAACATCTCGAGAAACGGGTATCCTTGTTGCATTGTATGCAGTTGGATTATTAGGTAATTTTTTTTTCAAATGGTCTTCATGGTAATGGATTAACACTGTTTTTTTTTTTTGCAATGTCGTTTAGCTGGATCACCTTTGTTTGGGTGGCTAGGAGATACTATCAAGCAACGGCGACTTCCCATGCTACTGGGTATTTCAGCTTCCCTCGCAGCCAATGTCATGTTTATGTTTAGCGTTGCGTATTGGATGCTCCTGCTTGCTCGCTTTCTGCAAGGAGTTTCAAATGCATGTGTCTGGACGATGTGTTTATGTCTTATTGCAGATAATTGGCCAAGTGATCAGTTGGGTACGAAAAAATACTGAAATTAACCCAAAAAAAGGGTTAACTTTAAACAATCTTGTTACGAATATTTTGTTTAGGTTTACAAATGGGAAAGTTAGTCGGATTCTATCCACTCGGTATGATGATTGGACTTCCTGTCGGAGGTGAGTCATGATGCAAAACAAAGAACAACAAAAGGAATGAGGGGCCCGGGAAAGGAACAAAAAGAAAGAAAGGCTAGGCGGACAAACTTAAAAAAATGACCAGTGGCAGCTCATACTTTCCAACCCGCCTCTTTATTATGAATTTCTATTATTCTGTTCTCGCCATCTGTACATATTTGTATGGTTTCATGATCCCTCAATGATCTGTTCTCTTCCAATCAAAAAACAAGGCCGTAAGTAATTTCTGTTTTACACATGATGCTCCAACTCAATAAACGTCACCGTTTCTATGTTTAGTATTATACAGCCGGGTCAGCCCTCAAGCACCATTCGTGGCCTCTATGATCTTCTCCGGGATAGACTTCTTTATGCGTCTTGTTATCATTGAAAGATCAAGTTCACCTAAGGAATGGTTTGCGGACAATGATATTGAAGTGTCCGAAAATCAGACGAACTCCGGAGAAGGGGAAGGAGAAGGATCACAGCCTAAATCTAAACCTCGAAAAGTGACCCTAATGCAACTTCTCCGACAACCGCGTTTGATAGTTTCTATGATTCTCACAATGGTGGTTGCAGCTGTCATGAGTGGTTTCGAGGTATGACCAAAAAAGAAGAAAAGTAGTAAGGTTGACACTAAAGAAACCCATTTTATTCCATAGCCTACACTTTCCATGCGGCTAGCGGCGGAGTGGAATTTTGATGCGGCTGCCAGTGGTTTAATCTTGATTGCTTACATGGTGCCGTCTATCGCATCGAGCGCCTTTTGCGGGTGGCTATGCGATAGATATGGTACCAAAATTGTTGCTATCGTATCGCTTGTACTCGTGACACCCGCTTGCATTGCCATCGGCATTCCAGATCACCGTACAACCTTTTGGACACTCATTCCTGCGCTTGCTCTCGGAGGAATCACGATTGCCGGCTGTCAAGCCCCAGTGTTTCCCGAAATTGCTCAAGTCGTAGCAGCCGAAAACAAGAACAAGAATGACAAAGACGGTCTTGCTCGAAGTTATGCAGTATTTAATGCTGCCTACGGTACAGGTAGGCATTCCAAAAATTTTTTTTTCCATACTTTTACTTGAGAGTGTGAAAGACAACCTTTACTTACTGCTCTATATAATTTTTCCTTTTCTAGGCATGTGCGTAGGCCCTCTTATTGCTGGATTCCTCTACGGATCGGTTGGTTTCTTTTGGTTATGTTTTACTCTGGCGATGATGTTCCTGTGCTGTATACCTATTGCTTATTTCTATACTGGTGGAACTCGGCAGCTGATCGTTCGGCGAACAGCATCCCAATTGGATGAATCTAATATGTAAAATTTCTTATTACAAACCTTTTTCTTTCTTTGTATTATCTATTTTGGTTGCTGCTATCAGTAGCATAAGAATGTTGTTTGATTCTTTCATAACCACCTTAATAATGACCTTGTAATGCCATCTAGCATATCCAAAAAAAAAAATCTCTGTTTCTATCTTTACATTGAATGAAGAACTTTTTTTTAATATTTTTGCTCTTTGTTTAACTGCTTAAAAAAGTGTCTCTTCTATCCAATACATGGTTACATCCACCTAACATCAACCGCGGTTGCTTTGTCAAAATGCCCAAACCCACAGGAATCTAACACCGACGGTTCAGGTGACCGGAGTTCTAAATCACGCCGTCATCCACTTCCCGTTTCATTCATCTTTCCCCATTCTCATTGCTGAACCAATGCATAAAGATATCCTTAAAGTGGTTCTTATTGGGGATGGAGGTGTAGGGAAGGTATTTATAGACTAGCGTGTTTCTTTTGCTTTAGCTTGTACTAAATTGGTTTCTCATCGAAGACAAGTTTACGCAACCAGGTAAGAGGAAAGCACTGAATGCGTCTCGTCATCGGGTTTTACATGTCAGCATGGCTTTGTGTCTGAGATTTCCTGCAACCTTAATTTTTTGTTTCTTTTTTTGTTCCTAGTTTATCCATAAGCGATTCACAAATACGTATAAAGCAACTATTGGTAAGTGCATAAGGTTCATTCTGTTAAGGAAAGGTGAAGCTGAATACTGTTTGGCTTGGATATGGACATGTATAAAAAAAATAGGTGCTGATTTCGTTACCAAGCAAGTGTTACTGGATGATGGTAAAAAGGTGATGATGCAGATATGGGATACAGCCGGGCAAGAGCGTTTTCAGTCCCTAGGTGTGGCCTATTATCGTGGGGCAGATGCATGTGTGTTGGTCTATGATGTGAATAACTTCATGTCTTTCCAGCATTTGGGTGAGTATACCAAAAGAGTGGAGAAAAGGATAAGCGCTCTAATGCTGAATGCCATGCCTGTCCAGGCCGTTGGCATGATGATTTTTTAAAGCAATCTGCATTGCCACCAGAAGAAGCACGGCAATTTCCGATACTGATGATCGGAAATAAGATCGATATCAATGACCGTGTTGTGTCCCGAAGACAAGCAAGAGCTTGGGCAGAGCAACACTCAAGTGATTATATGCAAATACCCTGTTTTGAGGCTAGTGCAAAGGATGGCACCAACGTTGAAAAGGCTTTTACTCATATTGCCAAAATGGTTAAAGTGCCGCAGCTGGAATTGGATCTAAATGAGGGCGATTCATTTACATTGACAAGTGATACACGTCCGTCCAAACCGGGTCAGGGTCTGGGATGCTGTTAAACCATATCTTTACCGGCGTATCTATGTACTTTTAATACACACTATGTATACTATCATATCTATTAGCAAGTAATCTTTACTACAATCGAAAACCTTTTTCTTTTTATTATTACCATGATACACAGTAACTTTGCTTTAACAAAGGAAAATAAGAATAATTTAATTTAATCTGTTGAACGTTAGCTGTCAGATTGTTATGATTATTTAACAGGGGCGATCTGGACATGGGGAACCTCTTGGTTGAAGATAACGTAGTTGTTCTTGATAAACACGTCACCGAAGATGGCACTGTCGCCACCATCACTGAAGCTAGCATAGCACGTGTTTCCTTGTGTTTCAAAGATCAAGGACTCGGGTGGAACTTCGAACTCGGTACCGGCAAGCGAGAATTTCAACGGCTCAAGCTTGGAAACATCGCAAGAGATAGTGTAGGTACCTTGACCGACATATTGGGCGTTATAAGCAGCTGCGACTTCGTGAAGGACGTCGGTAGGCAAAATCAACAAGGTGGTACCGGTATCCAGGATACCGGAGAAGGAGCCAGAAATACGCTTGCCGCCAACAGTCGTGCTGTCAATGGTGATACCCCAGAAACCTTCCGAGTTGTCAATGGGGACAGTGGTCAAAGGACCGCCAATGTGAGACTCATCATAACCACCAAAGACGTATTCTGTTTTTGCGTGATAATGAAATTTATTAGCCAATGGAACAAGTGTTGCGTTAGATCACAATAAAACCACTTTACCTCCTCCTCCACCAGTGGACTCCTTGCCGAGGAAGACACCAAAGATCGGTTTGCTGATGAGGCCCTGACTGATCAGGTTATCAACCGGCGTCTTAGTATTAGCTACCGAGGCAAGCGTGTCAAACGCGAGACCAAGAAGACCATCGATAGGGCCACCTTGGAACTGAGAAGATTCTTCTTTGGCCAATTCAATGGCTTGATGCTTAATATCCAGACCACCGAGGTTGACAGTATCGTACCCGACGATACCGCTAGCGGAAGAGCCATCACCATAACCAATCTGCCAGGGTGTGCCATCCTTTTGGTACGTGCTGGACTTGTCGGGATTGAACAAAGTTTGGCCAGAGCAATCACTGCAAAGCGTCGATGCAAACCAAAGATCGGATGAACCAGTATCGAAGTCCAGCTTGAGCGATACAGGGGGTGTGCCGACCTTGACAGTACCGTAGTATTCCACATCGTTTTGGTAATCAGTCATGGGAACCGTGCCAGTGGATGCGTCGGATACGGAGGACAAGATATTCTTGATGTATTTGTTTCTGACCTTGAGCACTTCCGCTGTGGTATTGTGCTTGAAATTTGGATTTCTCTCCAAAGCAACCCGAATGACATTGTTCTCGCTCTGCACAGGCGCAGCCTCGACAGAGAACGTAGTAACGGCCAATAATGCCGCAATACAAGCGCTGATTTTCATTGTAAAGGTGTGTAAAATAAATAAATGAATAAGATAGAAGAGAAGGATAGGATGGATTGAAAGATCGAAAGCCACGGCTGGATGCCATCCATTTTATACTCGGTTCGGGACAGCTTCATTGCGCTCTTTGTTCTATTCTTACAGCGGAGTAGCACCTGTCACTGAACAGAAAAAGACAGTGTGCCTACTGCTTGCATAATCGATTTTAACTCCTTTGGGTATTATTTTTCCTTTTTCAATAAGATATGTTAGCTTAGATTAGCTTTTCATATTGTGGTGAAACGTTTGCTCTTACTGTTAATAGCAAAATCGGGTGTACATGTAGATCATAGTACAGTTTTCAAATGAAAATAAGTGTTACCAGACACGACTGGTAATAGCATTCTTCGATATCAGGCAATTCCTCTCAAAAGTAGGGCAAAATTTTGATTTGCCAATGGGTGAAGGAAAACAAATCGCATCATCGAAGTAACTGTGTAATCTCTGTTACTCCCGTTTCAGTCATTGTTGTAATCTTGCATACTTTATTCCGTCTGTGTCACCACCCAGCTTTCACCTTTCCGTTTCACCATTACAACTTAAGATCTATGCATTATACCCTCCCAAGTCTTGAAGCTATATGTTAAGTATCATTTCGCGATAGGATAGTCTCGCCTTTTACAAGGTTCTAAACTACTCTATCAATAATCGCTTTTAAAAGAGTTATGTGGCCCGCGCCACATTGCAAAACTATAAATGAACTTTGTGCTTTTGAGATACCTAATCATTCTGAAACGTTCGTACGTCATGATATTAACCAATCAAACTCTAACAATCTTGGTTTGATTACTTATCGCTAGGTTGTGCATTTCATCACCAGGACCACCTTTTTGTCGAATTACTCCATATAAGTCCATTTTTTCAATTTTTATTGTTCCCGTTACTTTCCGATCGTCATGCAAACAAAAGACAAGATAAGGATTCTGATTTACCATTTCCACCCATGACACGCTTAAAGCAATAGTTTTCACCTTCATCCCATTCAAAGATTATGCGTTATTCAACAATATTTGCCTATTAGAGCAATTGCTTTCAAAGATCTCTTACATTGATGTGTTTCAAGTTGGGAGGAACGCGAGTTGAAAATATGAAAGATTAACTCGCACTGCGACACTATCGTCATTATCGTACCCAATCATGCAATCCGTCTTATCATTCTAAGATTACTCCCACCAGCATATTAACATGTGAGCTGTGGCTGGCTCACTGTACTCTTTTTGCTACGTAACAGTTGTTCATCATGTGCCAATACAATGTTAGAAAGTATGACAGTGAAGCCTAAAATACGGGAAACAATATCGCGTTGCGCGAAAATTTTATAATAGGATTTATGCGCAGAAGGGACATGGCATAGCAACATCAATTTCTGAGCATAATGTATCTAAGATAATTTCGAGACTTCTAAGCTTTCTTGTCAGAAAAGTCCAGAAGTTGTATCTAACACCTAAAGATAATATTAATCCTACCGGAACTGGTTGTCTTACCATATAAGATTTCCAGTTCTGCGTTGCTAGCTGGTGTAACTAATACAATTCAATTATTGGTGCAGTTAGAGGCGGAGGTCAGACACGATCATTCCTCTTAACTAGAGGTCGTGGCAGAATGCAATGCTGCTTATACAATGGATACTAAAGGATGTGAATATCAAGAAAGCTATTCTAGTTTTTGAGCTGGTCTTGAGAGTAAAAGGGCGCTTTCCCCCCTGACCTCCTGTTCCCAACGGCACTTTTTTGCCTATGCTCGATAGGGTGAAGATGTCCAAACTCATTTATTCTAAACCCTTAATTTCATTGCGCACGAACTGAAGAAATAATGCACGAAACTGCGCCTTCATAACTACATAAGTGATACATAAACTTTCTATTCCTTCCTTTCAGATGGTCTAATCAAACAGCACAATCGAACAAAGACGCGTAAGATCGCTATTGCTGTTCTGTCGAGAACAGGCGAATGACCACAACATGACCGCTTCTCGAACGAGCTGGATATCATACGAACTGTATGTAGAAAAATGTACTTCTTTTGTTGACGGCTAGCACAGATATCAACCCTTTAACGCGTTAGAAAATGAAGAGCGGAAATCAAAACGAACATAACACTGTCTTTCATGGATGCAGACGTATTTTTGTCAACCGTATTCAGACTAGTAAACACAAATTGTGGAAAGAGAAGCTTTAAAGCAGTTCCTAAATGTTGTGTACTGAGATGTCCTGGTTATCTATTGCTCGCAAGTGTGAATATCTCGTAATGATGAAATGCAAAAAGTCGTCTGAATCATCGTATACATGATATAATAGAAGTCTGCACTTGGAATGGAGGAACTTCTCAATAAATTGGTTTAGGACACCCGTTTCCTAACCAGCTATTTACAGCATATGCGCCGACTATCGCTATGGAAAGCGGTTTGTGGTGAAGTAATCTAGTCATAGAGTTATAAAGTAGCGCCACATATAATGAACCCAGGTCTTGGAATCCGCTGCACACCCTAATTGTGATAATCAACGAACGAGAGGTTATAGTAACCTAGAATATGTTCAGTAAGAAATACTAGAGACCAGTAAGCACCCATATTTCCCACAGCGCCAAGGTAATCTATGCTCGCTACGATACATGCATTCCTGGTTTCGAAAGGTTTGCATGCGCATCGTTCTAAAGATGGACCTGGAATATGGGAAACATACCACTGACTTAATCGAACAAATTTAATTTCCTCAGAAGTCGGTGAGACCTATTTGTCATACATACGCTATCGCTTGCATGAAGCAGCTGAAGCTGACACCATTTATGGAAATAGTTAGTCCGGCTTGTCATCAATTTCTGTTCACTCATTAGCATACGTACACGGAAGACTCCCTGAAATCCTAGCCTCACAAACCATGTCAAGGGATAGCAAGCAACTGCTCAACTTGATCCGCGGCTACTGATGCCCGCTTTAAATGGCGATAATGAATATGGGTCAAGCTGAGTGACACACGTTACTGTTAGCCTATTTACCGTCCTGTTTCCTCATCCTAGCCCTCCCCCTTAGCCATCTCCATCACGTCAGAATACTATGTGAGGTCAAAGTGAAAATCACCATCAGTTTCTCCATTCCTTTATAATGAAGCTCCTGGTACTCATAGGTGATCAAACAGCTGCATTTACTCAGGCGACTTTCATGGCAGTTGTTACTGTAGCCACGCGCTTAGCTCCTTCCATGCTCACTCGGTTGTAGAACAGGTTTGCGCTTCTAACCGAGACCACTCCATCTTTTGGTTTTGCTTTCTTGCTTGCTTTTAGACTTGATGCGGGCAGAATGTAGCAGTAGTATAAAGGCAGACAGCTTTATGAGGAAAGTGGTTTATCTGTTAGTGAACATATGGTCATCCTTCCGAAAGCCAGACAACTGAGTTAAGCATTTTCCCTTGCAACTCTATGAACGAGTAGGCATGAATCAAAGCAATGGGTGCGTAGAAATGCACGAAGGCACCGTCAAACATATAGGGTCCAATCAATCTGCCACGATACTAACATTGAGCCTTCTTTCCCGTGTTATTGCACTAACAGTTGTTGCTGTAGCAAATATATCAGTAGCATAGAAAAAGTTTGGTTTTATCTTTCTTAAGTTAAGAACAGTTGCCTGAATTCCGGTATAACAGGCATTTTGCGCAGCAAAAATGAGTAACTAAGTATGTGCAATAATGCTTTCCATTTGATTCGTCGTCGTTTGTCATCGGAGTAGGTAAAGCGTGGTGCATATGCGACAGCGTGGGAACGAAGACATTGCTAGCTACCAAACATTGACCAACTAAGACCGGACCAAAGTTAGATAACGTAGAGAAATAAGGTCAGAAAAATGTCCACTTCCTATAATAACAATAAACTTGGACCAGTTTTTGCAGGTAAATGAGGCAGAAGATCATACGGGACGTCAATGACTCTCAGGTCTCTGGACTCGTCGGGGAAGGAAATTCTTGGATTGTATTGGTTCGATTAGACAGGCTGTTTCAAGGCCAGACCGCTAAACTGCGTGGGTGTTGCTGGCTATATAAAGGGCTGGAGCCAATTGCTCATGGTTCCTTTTTGCTTGTCATATCAATCTTATCTGTTTAATGCCCGGAAACACTGTACTTCGTCTTGCCCTCTTAGTGTGTGATACGCCTGCTGAAAACATACAAAAGAAATATGGTGCTTACCCAGAACTATACACCAAAGCGTTCCAAGACGCATGTCCCAGCAGCTTAAAGGTTGAATGGGAATACTTTGATGTGACAAAGCAAGAGTATCCTGATCTTCCGGATATTGTTGAAGGGAAATACGACGGGCTTGTGCTAACCGGTTCCAAAGCGTCAGCTTACGAGGAAGAACCATGGATTTTGAAACTGATTGAGTTTGTGAAGACAGTGAGGGCTGCTCCTCGCGTGAAGTTGGTTGGCATCTGTTTCGGCCATCAAATCATCTCAATAGCTTCTGGAGGACGATGTGTCAAAAACGCCAATGGCTGGGAGGTGAGAAACATTCGTCGCTTTTTTTCGATAAAGAAAACTGTGATTCAATGTCTAAACTTTCTCTTGTGGGAATATTCGGATAGTTTGGCTACACAGACGTTCAATTGACAGACCTAGGCAAACAGTTTTACAAAACCACCAAATCTTCTATTGTAAGTACATTGATAAACGAAGCGTGAAGCTTCGTTGACAGATTCTTCCTGTATTCACCGATGGACAAATCCAGGGTCTTCATCAAGTACATCAGGATCACGTGCCTGATCTACCTCCAAACTTCCATAGCCTAGCCACTACAGCTCCCCACACACCCATTCATTCCCTTGTCTCCGATGATAATCGTTGCTTGACACTCCAAGGCCATCCCGAGTTTTCCCGCGAAATCACCAGAGACTTGCTAGAAATGCGACGTGATAGCGGCGTTGTACCACGAGAATATGCTAACGCCCAACTAGCCATTCTTGCCAAAGAAAGCGTTGTTGCTGATAACAACTGGACCCTAGTCAAGATTTTTGAGTTCTTGCAGGGAGATCTCAAGTTGGAGGATGATAGCGTGACACCAGACACTGGAAACGCACATGGTCCCAACGTGAAGATCGGATACGATTAGCAATATTGATCAGTTTACCCATTCGCATCTGAACAAACGGGCAGCTCTTTTTTTTTTTTCTTTACTAGCCGTATGGCATATCTATGTAATAAACGCTTGGAAACTGGCTTAAATCTATATGGAGAAGCACATTGCCATGTGCATTATTTAAGTTGCATAGTTTAAGAAATGCTGTGCCTTGCCCTGATCTTTTCCGAAAGATGGTCATGACTGCAAAGCAAGAACGCAGATCATGTGCATTTACATGTTGTTTCCCTGCTAAGTCACTGTATGTTTGAATGCATGGATAATCCACGGGAACCCTAAGCTCAGCAAAGACAAAGTTAGTTCACAGCATCAAGCAGTGAGAGAAAAAGTGTTTACGAAAACTCGAACAAACTGTAGGATTTCACAGAAATTGGCATTCCCGTGAAGATGTTTCCTAACTATGTTAAACTATTTGCGCTACTTGCGCAATTTACATATCCTAAAATTTCTACAAAGTACATCTTATATAAGTTATACATTCCATCATCTACATGGTTCATGTAGATATTGATAACAGGATCACTGGAAAGGGGCCTAAAAATACCTTTTGCAAACCTATTTATCTACGACATATAGTGGGGATCATCGTAGAACCCGGTTTTCATATTATCAGCGTCTATAGTTGACTTTTCGCGCACCCGTGATGGGTTCCTATAGACACACCAATCGATGGAGCGCCACGTATTTGACCATCTCCGACATGAGCGGGTCGAATTGTTGCTGCATTTTTCTTCTTGCATCTTCAAGGCAACGCGGTGGAAATATTTCGGGTGCCAGCAGCAAGACCATTGCACTGATGCCGCCAGATTCCCCTTACCATTAGGTGCGACGCAAGCTACTGGGAGACGTTTTGCGAAGAGGAAAAGAAAAAACCGGATTCACGAAAATCTACCCGGCCCGTCGATGGCGCCCGGTTACGAATTAAAGACTGTCGCCCATGCTGCAACACAAGCCAAGAAAAGCCTTGGCTTTCAGGAAGGCAGGAAGACTAACCGGAAGGTTGGCGTGAAGACATTGAAACCCTTTGTTGTGGCTTCCACGATGAAAAAGCAAGTTTGCTCCGCGCGCTCCTCTCTTGTGGCAAGTTCCTGTCATTCTGCGTGCTGCTTTAAACGTTTTCCTTCCATTGCTTTTTATACATTAAAAAACGCGTGAGACCGGGCTAGGGTGGACATACTTTCTTAGTTACGCGCCCACAGTCAGTAAATAAATCAAATCTTTTGAACATAAAAAAACATGTAACACTGAAAAAGTTGAAGGACAGCGTCCATCACGTTAAAAGATGAGCCAGGGGAAGTTGATAACAAAGAGGTATCCAGTTTACGTCGGGTGGCAGCCTTTTTTTACAAACGCGCTCTTGAGAAAATGTCGCTAATATTCAATCCATTTGGCCAAAGAAAAAAAAATGCAGCAAAGCCTTGGATCATCGCGTCGCTTGATTGCGTAGGTTTTCTATAACCATTCCATTGAAAGCTTTTCTTTTTGTCATTGGCTGGAATGATTGATATTATTGCTTTGTTGGCGACTTTACTGTCTGAAGTGGTCTAATGAACATCTAGCTTCTGTTCAAACCACTGAACCTCCGTTTTTGTTGAGATTGGATACCAAGCAATGGTAGAATTTCATTGCATGTACAAATAATGACGAGCAACACCAAAATGGCATGAGGACCATTATAGACAAACAGGCATAAAGGGGGTTATTGAAGGTGATGACACTCCGTTATCCTATTGTCCGATTAGGGCGTCAAGCTCGGTTGTTCTACTCATACCAAGCGGGATATGGAAGATGGTATACCAGTACCTAATGGAAAAGTAAGAAAATAAGGACACTGACTAACCCATGTGAATTTCAAATGATGGAATTGAAATAAGGACCATTGGGATGGGGACAGACACTGTATGAGCAAGACGTGATAAGGAAAGTACGACGAACAAAGCATGATTGCTGATTTCTTTTAGTTGTACTCCAAGTCACTGAGTGTGATTATTCGGGGGCCAAAGCGTACCAAGGTTTGTGGTTCAGCGTCCGCTTTTTCCCTTTCTGCCCCGCGTTCAAACTCTTCAAGAAAAAAAAGAAGGATCCCATGTCACAAGGCAACGTTGAAAAGTTCGAGGCATTCTCCAAGTATGATTTCGATCATGATGAGCGATTTCAGGTTGGACAAGAGCAAAGGATGGCATTCCATCAAATATACCTTACTTATCCTCATTTGACTAGGCAGGCATTGCTTCTCTTCAGCCTAAAGGAGAAACACTCGATCGAGCGAAGTGGTTTTATTATACAAAGTAAGAACCCCGAAAACATGCCAAAGGAGTTCTATCTTCTGGCACCCTTATGCGGCTCCTCTCTTTTTTTTTTATATATATATCCTCTATACATATTGATACTCTTCACGTAGGTTTGTCGAAGCGTTTGATTATGAAGAGTATCAGAACTGGAAGAAGAATTTAAAGCAACGTAATTAATGCATACATACATCAATAGACACTCGCTAAATTTTGTTAATTTTTTTTTATTAACAGCAGAAGCAACAACAGATGAACAACCAAAAGCAACTGAGGAGGCCAAGGAACCTAAAGATCAAGAAGAGCGACCGAAGAGGTTAACGTTCGACCAGATTGTCGAGATGATCGAAACTGGCCAAGAGATACCAGGTAAATATAATATATCTATCTTTCTACATAAAGACGCATCTATGAGTTGTAACTCTGCTTTTTCTTTGGGGATACGCGATTTATCTTCTTCTTTTTTTCTTATTTAGGTATTAAGCAAATTCCTAATAAATTAAATGAAAGCACACCAAGCAAGCCTGCATTGACGATCCGTCCCAAGCCGTGGGAAACAAAATCGTAGAACGTAAATAAAAAGGCGAGAAATCTTATTCATTTCTACACAATAACCTTTTCCTTTTCTTTTCATTTTTCTGGGTTGCAGAAAGAAAAAAAGTTCTGATTTATTTCGGTATATAGAAAATTATGTATTACCTCTTTGATACACTATTTCTGGGTTTACATCGGCGGGGGGGGGTATACAGAAGGAATCGGGGGAAGGATTAGAGAATAAAATTTACAAGGCCATTTCATGAAAGCAAGTGTTAGCTTCAGGAGTGACGGGTACTGAGAGAGAATATTTCGTTTTGACGGGTGCTTTGTAAGGTAACTGGTGTAGTGATAATGGAGGAGGTAATTTCTTCTTACGTTTCGATGCGGAAAACGGTTGCTGTTGCGCTGCTTGCTGTTGTGCTGGTTGTTGTAATTGGAGCTGTTGTTGCCAACCCCACAAGCTACGTCCCAAGCGATGCAAAAAAATGTTTAAGAGCCAATTTGTTGAATCTAGGGTCAAACTGGAGACTACTTCCAAGGTCAGCAAGGTCAGTCGGAGAAAAATAAAGGACGAAGTCAAGGTGCTTGTAACCACTGCTAGTAATGCCAGTGTCGAGACTACCAGAAGAATGATCGGAGTACAGACAATACATAAAAGAGTGTATGGTAAAGAACTGATTGACATGATGCAATAAAAAAGCCTAAATAAAAACAGAAAGACGCACAGAGAAAAAAAGACGACGTTGAAAAAAAGGTAATAGAAAAGAGAGGGAAGTTAGAAAAAAAAAGAAACGTTGAACCAAACAAATCAGCGATCCTTTTCTACTTGTATATTTTAAGCAGTGCTGGATTTGGTTCATCACATGCTTGCCTATGGTTTAGGCATTGCAAAGGCTGGGGTTCAAGATCAGGCTCAATCTCTCTCTGTCTGCCTGTCGGTCTTTGTTCTCCCACTTGAACTCTCATCTTACTCCGTCTCCGCCAAAAAAAGAGAGTGTGGGGTAAAAAACCAGACACATCTTACCTCTTTTAGGCTGTATCGCGAGTCAGTCAGCAGACGCTCCTTAAACTGACTTTTATGTTACCTCCAATCAGAATCAAAATATCATTAGGTTTGTACACCATACATTATCCATGGCTCAATATTTAACCCAACCTGATACCTTTTTTTTTCTTCCTTCCATGTGACGCCAATTCTCCCCGCCCCGATGCAGACCCTTCGACGGGGCCCCAAACGGGGAGAGAGGAGCCCAGTCCATTTGTAAAGAATCAAAAAATTATGACGAGTTCTTATTACATAGATTGGCTTCAAATAACGTTTACTTACTTTCTTTGATTGAAAAAGAAGAAACAAAGTACAGATCAGAGAATGATCGATGAAACCAAATACAAACCTATCATAAGCACGTGGTCCTAATCACAGGGAATTACTACGGACACACCAATGGGACACTCCAGTCCACCAAAAAATCCGAGCGCCCTTTGAAACAGACGATGACAGTAAATGCTATACTATACTGTTTGTTGAATAAATCTTGCGTCCATGCAATAATCAAGTTTGCGCTAAAAGGGATATAACTATGTGTCATTAGTAAGTGGATTATGCGGAAATATATTTTGCTTACATGAACTTGTCCCTTCCAGTGGACACAAAATTCATTCGAGCAGCGTAAAGATACGTTCATGGTTAGCAAATGGAAGGATAGCTTGATATCTTTTTTACTTACCCTCGAAGGGTAATCCTGCCCAAAGACAGGGGCCGACCCCGCACCTGTGTCGGTAGTGGCGGCGAGAGAGAGAGACACGGCATCCATGAAGTGGCCGGTTTGTGTGTAACGCACTGCAGAGGACTTGAAGCGATGCAACACCTGGCGAGGACTTGGAAGCAGAAGATAATGAATGACACTGTGCATAAACAGACAATATTTCTTTTTCACTTACCTAGTGGAGTGCAGGGAGCTTTCTCACACAACCAAGATGGTTCGGGACAGAGGTCATGCAGGCTAAAGGATACAGAAGAGGGACATCAGTCATTCTATACATAGTATCAATGAGAAGTACATACCGGGGATGTTTTTGGAGAACAGAGCCAAAGAATTGAAAAGGTGTTTTCTCTTCGCTTTTAAATAGTACGGGATTACTGAAACCAAAAATCACAGTCATGGATAAGAAATCGATAGATGTCTTATGGATGACAACAATTCAGAGATAAGACAACAATTCTTCCAAGAGTAAAAATGGGCTCAATCTGATAGAAGATCTTGAACAGAATGGAACATCTGTAGAGCAAATAAGCCCTCTTCGTTCGTTTCTATTACGTCATTGATGCTATCATATCCGTGTCTGTCAGTTATGGCATCAGAAGCTGTCAGGGCAATGGTACCCAGTTCCCTGTTCTGCTCAATTACCTTATATTCCACTTTAACATTCCCTGCATGTAGTTATATTCCTTTTTTCTTCTATTGTATCTTAAACTTTGTCTATTAGGCAATCGCAAAAGACTGGATTGCCACGGAATGAACGGTTATTATCTTGTCATGGATAATGCACCCATCCATACAGTCAAGGTTGACAATAACCTTCAAGAGCGTATTGTTCAAGCAGCGCGAAAAGTAAAGCGCTCAGACTGTCAAGGATGGATCAGACACTCTGAGAGCTTTTTCATCAGATGCAAAAACAAGGAACCACTTATTTAAATGAATTCATCTTGCTGTGGTTTGAAACAAATTATTCTCGGTGATTGTGAACATGGACACGACTTATACGCAAAGAGGGGTAGTCTGGCTGCAAATATTTTCATCCAATCATGCAAAAGCATTTTTTGGATCCCGCAAAAGTTTGAATCCCAGTCCGCAAATAAAAAATAGAAACGCACAGACAAATAGGAAAAACACCAGTAAACAGGTGGAAGTGTAGTACAAAAATAGCGGAGAGCTGTAGGTTGGGAGTGTCCCCAAGTGGAGTGCCCCCTAGTGAAGTTTTTTATAAGCGCGTCTGCCTTCGCTGTCTGTAGGCATATTCCAATCAAATGGAACTGTAGAAGATGTCATAAACAAATGACGAATCAATAAAAGATTATATGTTAGAGGTGACTCAGTAGATATTAAAACTGTTATTTATATTCTTCGATCTCCAATTTTTTGAAGTTCTTTTTCTTACTAAACAACAATGCTTGATTTATTAAATGCAACTTACGAGTCGAAGAAGGAAGTTGTGGACATCGCTCAAACTAAAGCTAAAGACTTGAGATTTGCTGTTGGTACGAAACGTAGTAACAACAGAAATGTATATATCCAGTGTGTGCATAGGGGCAATTACCGAAACACACATGGATTGTCTAATGAGGATCATCAGCGCGCGAGCACAACAAAAATAAACAGACTGTGGATGGTTTCTACGCACTTCTGAGAAAGCAGGAACCAAAAGAAAAGTGGACAGTGCTCCATGTTTCACCTTTAAACGAGCACAATAGTTTGCTCGACGCTGATCCTATGCTCGATCATCAGCACCGCAAGCCATCAATGAAGACTATTGAGCGCATGATATCCATGACTAGCAATAGAAACAAGCCGGCAAAAACACACGAAGAAATAAGGGATGATGCTGGACAACACGTAGTCACAAGAAAAAAGATTTGTACGATCTTATGCAATTGCTGTGTGATCAGCGTAAAAGCGATTTCAATGATATCGTGGAATGTTTGCAAGCTACAAAGTACGGGATTACGACAAAGATCAATGATAACAAGCAGCTGGATATACTTTTGTTCAGCCATGAGGCAGTAATCCAGAAAGCCCGTGCATTCCCTGAAGTTGTTGTGATCGAGGCAACATATAGCACGAATGTTAACAAACTGCCACTGGTCAAAATTGTAGGTGTTAGCAACCTCGGTAATACTCAGTTGCGTAACTTCTTGATCGGATCTCCCTTTGTTGTCAACGAAAAGCGCGAAACGTATGAATGGTTTCTTTCGACCATGCAATCCCTTATCTGGCCCCAGGGTCAGGTTGGATTATTTCACTGACAATGACAAGGCTTTAGTTGGAGTTGCTGGAAAGCGTATTCTCGCAGTCAGTACATATTCTTTGTGGGTGGCATATTTCACAGCACTTAAATCAAAGATGGGAGGCTGTGTCCCGAGAAAAACAGTGAGGATGACGCCGAGGTCGAAAAAGCGGTCCAAACGCTTGTATATAACCGCAACAAGACAGCGTTTGATGAGGCTGAGGCTAAATACCGTGAATTAGCGGCAAAAGCAGCAAATGCCTATGCGAGCAGCAAAACAAAAACGAAGACTACTGTGAATGAAACGCAACAGGAGCAGGACGGAGAAGATGAAAACAAGATGAAGAAAGCAGCAGAAAAGGCAACTGCTGATAGGATGAAGACAAGTTTTAAATATTAAAACTAGCGTAGTCAATGCTATCAGAAGACTGTAGGTTGAAAGTTCCCATTTGATCGTAATAATGTACCAATATATATATATATATATATATTGAATGGAGAAGCTACCATTATGCTAACCATTGGAAGCGATAAGAAGCGAAACTGAGTTGTTGAGCGCATACGCTGATCCGGTGCTAGACTCCCTTCTGAGCAGTTCCCGAAGAACGGGTACCATCTAAGATGGTAGATTAATCGTATTTGCTAGAAACTTCATCTATTGTTAATCATTTTCTGTGGGACAAACAAAAAGGATACCGATGAAGGGGTTGAAAGACCTGATGGCGTTATATCGGTCTTGAGCCAGTTGCGATGGGGTCGCAATTATGGGCATGGCGAAGTAAAGATAGCTGAACCAACGGACAATACGTACGTGCTTGCTTAGGATCTATGTTGTTTGGACCACTTCAACAAGTGCCTCATCAATCATATCAGTACGAAGGATGCCTTTGCATTTCAAGTCGAAGGTAACGCGAGGTTTTCAGCCATAAAGGACAATGCTTATCTTGATGAAGAAAAGGACATTGGATTACAATTTGTATCACAGAACTTGCATTCGCTGGTCTGTATACCCTGTGTGAAATGAACGAATATCCAAATCCCCAAGTCAGTCGATCACCTTGACACAATGGTTACGTGCAGATCTCTACGACGGTTATTGCAGATGGCACATGTATCCGAGAAGTTAACGAAGCAGAAGCAGGAAGTAGAAGAGGCGTTTTTAAGTATGAAGCGGTCTGGCCCAGGTTTGACCCAGCTTGAGGAACTCATATCCGAAAAACGGGACAGAAATTGACCTTGCGCTTCTAGTGGATGAATGAATTTGTACAGACGGGATAACTTTAAGCAATCTCTCAAGAAATTGACACACATTGTGTATACTTGAGCGGTTAGTCCGTAGGGCTAACCGAATAGGAACCCATAGAGTGCTCATGAGATGATCACAGCACCCTCTATAGGTTCCGATTCGAGTCCGTAGGACTCACCCAGTTGTGCAAGACTTGTCGTCGGAAAATTGATCATTATCATCGCGTTTGCATACACCAACGCATTTCTTAAAGATATCCTCGGCAATTTGCCGTTCTGCAAACTTAAAATGTTGGTAATAACTTATCAAGTTGAAGGAATTGTAATTTATTTTCATATATTCTATGTAAGCTGAAAGGTCAGTATTTTGAGAGGTTGTCATGTTGACGGTTTGCTAGGTAACGTGAGGAGCGTTATTGCTAGGCATTGCATTGTGCAGCCGCGATGATTTTTCTCCGACGATGAGTACGTCATTTCATTTCTAGCTTTTTTATTTTTGATTGATTATTAACTTTCAATTCCGATGAAAGGATGTTGAAATTTTATTATTCGAAAGAAAACGGTGACGATAAAGTCTATACATTTAGTCCAGTTATAGAAATCAGGTCGTATCGTTTTGCATTGTCGTCGGTTTTTAACCTTTTCAGGATCCTACATTGGAATACTTTACTGCTGTCTTTCTTGACCGCCTCTACGGCACGGCTGTAACCCACCCTCTGCGCTATGCAGTGGCCGGTGTCAGTCCCGCCCCAGTGCTCGATAGAACAGCGTTAATTCCACCCGTGGAAGAACCCGAAAATCTATGACCATGTTCTGAATATATTATACTTAGTGCTTACTTTAGTCCCTAGGACCTATAGCTACGCCATGGATCAGCACTCTAATGAACGAGGACTTATTACATATCAGTCGGTCAAGGTTAAAGATATTGTTTTATGTGATTCAACATAGCCTGCACTCTGACTCTCCCATATGCAAATTGATTACTGTAATGTAACAGCAGTATGAATTGACAGCAGGTCCTAATTTGCAAGGGGCAGTGCTGTGGAAAGTTCGAGATAATACTTTGATTACCCACAGTCCACGGTATGAATCACTATCCAAATATATATGCTGCGATCTGTAGTCTTCGATTCCCTCGAAATGGTTTTGCATGCTTATTTGCCCCTATGACGTAAAATAGGATGATAACTTGCCTTTCCACCAAGCAAAAGTCATCAAAAGTCAAGGTATCATTATTCAAAGCTTCTCAATAAGATGGTGGGCTCCAGGAACCCAAGCACGCGGCAGATCCCATGTTGCTCGAAGTATTTCTTTCCGAATCGCAAAGGCAAAAAACTGCAAGCTGTCACTGACATGAGCACTGTGCAACCTAAAAGCGCAGTAAAAAAAAAAGCCAAGACAACCTACGTCTACTGTGATTAAGCAGAAAGATACAGCATTCGCTGCTTAGATGATCTATTTGTTCGACTGCATCTCAGATTAGCCTCAGCTTCCTACTTTGCTTTTTGCGGCCGCATCATGTTGAGACGCATTCCGTTCAGATCATCGTTCTCTAATGAGACTTTTCCCCCATAGCAAATATGGGTGATCCATCGTACATTCCATTTCTTTTGCGTGTATTCATTTTTCTCTCGCTTTCTGCTACGCTTCACTTAAAGCAGCATAGGTATTAAGAGCAAATCATGATGATTACTTTGTTCATCATATTTACAAGAAGCGTAGTCTGTGTTCTATCGCTGATGGTGATGATAGTATGTCTGACTTTCCATGTCACTGATAAACTGTTCACAAACATGTGCAAAAGAGAAAAAGAGAGGGAAGATGGCATGTAATGACAGCGAGCCCGTTTCCTTTGCTTTGCCCGGAGAGCGGAGATTCTATTCCGGTGTGTTCCTTGCACAAAGCCATCTTAAGTTTACCCAGAGTCGTCAAAGATTTACCATAGATGGCCTAGCAATATGAATTCACGGGACCATAAACTTTGTACTTGAAAGAATAGCCGTCGAGAAAAAGGCCAAATAAAAACCTTTTAACACAACCAAGGGGATGCAGTGTCTTACACTGTGTTGCGTACGATCGTTTGGAAAGGGGACTGGGACTAAAAAAAGACCCATATTGCATGCTTTCAGTTGATTTCCTTGCCCTTTGAACTAGACCAATATATAGGTAGAAATGAGAGGAAAGGGAGAAGATACAATGCAAATCATGTCCTATGCATGGATTCGATCTGTGTTTTCAAAATAATGAATGGGTAAATGCACATTTATATGTAAAAGAAGCTTTAATACCCTACCATCAAACGAAATAGGTCCCTGTATGGTATCCGCACCCTGTTACATCGGGGTGAGTATGGGTTATGATTGGAATTTCCTAGTCCTGCAGGTAATATAATGCATTATTCCTCTCTTTCCCTCTCTCGCATTGTGTTTCTTCACGTTTACCCGTTGCATCATAGTCTGTTTTGCAGTTGGATTTCTACATTGGCCCATGCAATGCAAGTAGCCCAAAAACAAAAGAAAAAGAGGTCATGGATGGTTTTGTGTACAATGCTATGAACCAGTATTTCACCTTACCAACTTAAGCACATAAGATCAAAAAAAAATATATACGCTTTTCCTTTGTCCCATCATTAAGGATGAATTACAGGAGGTGATGGTCGCTATAAATTAAAAAAAACCTTGACCTTGTCATGGTGCTGACACACAACGATTTGGTCCCAAGAGAGGAAAAGAGAATGAAAACTATCAACGGGAATCATCATCAGCAAACGATCAATGCTAGATTTCCTTTTGTAGGAGAGACGCCCAAAATAAGAAAGTATGTAAAGTTTGTTAAGAATGCTTTATCACTTTCTTTTTTCATACGTTCTCTGCGTATGCCCATCGATCGTCACCGCTTTTCTAATGAGGGACAAGGATTTACTTTTTACCATGGAACAAGCCACGAGGATCTTCTAGGATTTGTATTTGCTACGTTACATACGGATCGTACTTTGTCGATTTGGAATTCTTGGATGGTGTTTTCATGATGCTCCGCGAAGAGGAATCAAGAAATTTACCATAAACGGATCAGAAGGGTTTACATAAAAAGATAACAAAAAGGAGGTCGAGCCGACTTGAAGATCTGGCGGCTTCTGTGCTCATTTGTGCCTATTTTGTCAAATATACCTTTATATGATAACTTCCCCTTGATACATTCTCCTTCCTCTCCTTATAAAAATTTGCAGAAATCTATAAAGTCGCCTCTCTCTTTTTGTTTTTCTTTTGGATCGTTTGTATGTTTACAGCCCTCTGTTAAATAACAAAACACCTAGCTCTCTCTCTCTCTCTCTTGTACCACTATTCAAACCTTGTACTTCTCCTATTTGTAACATTAGCAAATTCATTTTTGGTATGTCTCCAAAAAAAAAACCTAATCATGACGAAAAGCAAAAGACCATTAAACATGTTTGGTTTAGGTATCATGGATCTCAAGTATCTTCTATGCAACCCTTCGGAACCTTACTCGACTCTGGCTACGAGAGCACATTGGTCATTTGAACCCTGGATTCATCCCCAAACCGCATTTGTTTACCAGGGTCCAATGTGGGATCATTCTCCAAGAAGCAGTTGCAGTACCAGCAGTACCTCGAGTACTAGTAGCAGCAGCAGCAGCAGTAGTAGTAGTAGTAGTAGCACCAGTAGCATGAGCCATACGATTGATCATGGCGTTGGTGATACCGATGGAACAGTGACGGCGACAGGACGAACGGATACACGTCGAAAGAGAAGAGTGAGCGATCCTCCGCTTAAACAGAGACAGGCAACGACTTCCGTACCTCGATCTCGTTCGACCTCATTATCCGGTTCTGTCCAAACCAGAACGCCTTGGACACCTCTGGAAGACGATCTTCTACAACAAGGTTATGATGAGGGCTTATCTTGGGCTATGATTTCTTCCACCTATCTTCCTCATCGCTCGAGAGGATGCTGCTGGGGTCGATTCAAAACACTACAGAACAAGAACATGACAAGTCCTAAACAACCTCACTCACGGCTTCTTTTCAAGCGTCCTTGGAAAGCAGTAGATCTTTCCTGCAAGAGATTTTAACTTGGTCCCTTGCTCTGTTGTGTGTCCCATGCCTCCTAAACTAAGAGAGACAAAGAAAAAAAAACAATAGTGTCCTTTTAGCGCCTTTTTGTTTTCTTCTTCCCTTTTATTCACCACTTGACCCATGCACCTTTTTTTTTTTTTGTTTTTCTACATTTTTATTCCCTTTTGCGTTCTTTTATCTATATTTGGTTTAGTCTTAGTTTATGCACTATTGACACATTACTTATGCTGTTCGGTTGTTTTTCATACCTTATGCTATGCACGCCATACCCCTCCTATCCTTTTCATTTTTATTTTTTTATTTTACCTCGTCATTCTCAAGTTCCCTTCAAAGTAAAAAACAAAGTGTTCTTTCCAGTTTTGGAAGATCTTAAAAAATGTTGGCTCATATTCCATTAAAAGTTGATGATGGACGACACACAGAAAGAAAGATTCTGCTTTTGTTTGTGTGTATGCTTCTTTTATATATTCAGCCAGTATGTTAAGGAACCTAAATAAGGGATCTGAACGGTAATTACCGAACCAGGGATTTTATCGTGAAATAATTTTTCTTAGTTTCTGTTTTATACTATATCGCTGTGATGCATAAGATACGCTTCGATCAACGTCAAATTATACTTGGAGTAACAAATCCGATCTTTTCTTTCTTTTCTGCCAAGATTGGGCAAAGACGGCAAGATCAGAAACTTTGGGTATGGCGTTGCACTTAGCTTTATGCTGAATATTGTCCGGGGTCCGGAATTGCCGCACCCAGGGCATACTCCGAAACGCTTTAGTTTTGGCAACCCGACCGTAGAGAAGGACACCTCAGGCGATCTCCAGTGAACTTCCCTTTCGCTCAGACAAATGGCTAGAGTGAGTATCGTTAGATTTTCCTTATTCCATCTATCTGTGTTGGCAAGGCGAAAAAAGAAAAGAGTGAGAGAAAAGAGCGGATGACAAAGAAACAAAAGACATCAGCAATCCAACCATCCAAACCATCCATCCATCGGATAAATAGCGAGAAAAAAAGATACAGCACACTTTAGATTAGAATCGTAACAGCATATCCTATCCGTACGGCACAGGAAGAACGACTCATATTGGATGATGCCACTTTTGGAGTTTTTGGAACGAGAAGAGGGTGATGGGGAGGGATCGGGGGACTATTGCTTTTTTTCAATGTGCTTTGATGAACCATGTCGAATGAAAATGGAACATGTCACTGACGCGTATATTCCTTTTTTTTCCTCTTTTGTCTAGTTCCACGAATACCAGGTAAATTGAACGAATTGCTTTTGCACTAGCAAAGGAAAAAGTCAAAGAGAGAGAAATAGATAGACTTATTCGTTATGTGGCATGGTGGGTTTAGGTGGTTGGTCGTAAGCTCCCATCCGAGAAGGAGGTTGCTCCCAAGCTTTACCGCATGCGCATCTTTGCTCCCAATGATGTCGTTGCCAAGTCCCGTTTCTGGTACTTTTTGAAGAAGCTCCGCAAGGTCAAGAAGGCTGCTGGTGAGATCGTCTCCCTTAACAAGGTAATGTATCTGTACAGAATGGAATGAAGGATGAGGTGTATGCATGTATGTCTGACTTTGCATCACTAGATCTCCGAGAAGCGTCCTGAGCAGATCAAGAACTTTGGTATCTGGCTCCGTTACGACTCGCGTTCTGGCACCCACAACATGTACAAGGAGTACCGTGGTTTGTCCCGTGTTGAGGTTGTCGAGACCTGTTACCAGGACATGGCTGCCCGCCACCGTGCTCGCTTCGGATCTATCCAGATCATCCGTGTTGCCGAGATCAAGACCGAGGATGTCCGTCGCCAGTACATCAAGCAGCTCTTGGCTCCCAAGCTTTCCTTCCCCTTGCCTCACCGCGTCCAGCGTGCTCAGAAGGGTCGTCGCACTCTTTACCAGGCTCACAGACCCTCCACTTTCTACTAAGCAGCGTTTCCTTTATGTTACGGTTTAGCGGATGGTGAGCGTTAAATAAAAGAAAGAACCAAAAAAAAAAAAAAGAAGCGATGCTATTGTGAAGCTTTGTCCATGCAGCGAGGAATGGTTTATAAATAGAAAGTCTGATTATGTGTTACGAAGGGATAGATAAAAAGAAAAAAAGGCAAAGAGTGCATTTATTTGCTGTTGAGAAAGTAGACAAGGAGGTTCTTTGTATCATTGCATAAACCCATCCTACAGTCTTTTGGAACGTCATCTATTTCGTATAAGGATTCGCCCTCCTAAGGAAGGATTCTCTGAACCACTACCAGCATTGTATCTTACAAAACGCTAGTCGAAAGTATGAAGAGTCTACTGTTGGCCAGTAGAGAAAGGGAGGGGTATGTGAATTATAAGGTTCTCCTCTTTTTTGTTCTGCTTTGTATTGCATTATTCCAGTTATTGCCCATCGCGCTCGGTTAATTATTTTGCCTTCGAGGCAGCAGAACGTCACGGACAGCGTGTCGCGTTTTCTGGCGTCTTGTCGTCTTACCAAAAAGAAACATGTCATCTATGGAAATCGATTCCTCGTCGTCCAATGCCAATACCGACACATACAATTTGCCCTGGTAAATAAAGGCGCTTTAAAACCTTTTTTTTTTTCATTGTTCTGATATCCGATCAGGTTGGAGAAGCACCGACCCATTGTTTTGGACGACATTGTCGGAAACGAAGACACGGTCATGCGACTGAAAGCCGTGGCACGCGATGGCAATCTGCCCAATGTCATTCTTACTGTACGGTTCTCTGCCCAAAAAATTGTTTGATTAAGGAACAGATCTAATCTTTGTTCTAGGGCACACCAGGTATTGGTAAAACCACCAGCATCTTGTGCCTGGCATATGAAATGCTCGGAGCGGCCTATAAGGAAGCAGTTTTGGAATTGAATGCATCAGACGATCGGTATGAAATGAGAAACGAGTCTTTAAGGATCTTGGTTTATTGATAACCTTTCACTAGAGGTATTGATGTTGTTCGAAAGCGGATCAAAGATTTTGCCCAAAAGAAAGTGACGCTGCCACCCGGAAGACACAAGTTGATCATTCTTGACGAAGCGGATAGGTAAAGATCCCATGTTTGCAAACGCGCATGGACCGTTTGATTTTTATTTCTGATTTTTGAATTTTGTGAAAAGCATGACCTCAGGCGCACAACAGGCGCTTCGACGAACGATGGAAACATTCTCTAATACAACTCGATTTGCGTTGGCTTGTAATCAGATCGACAAAATTATCGAGCCTATCCAATCACGATGTAGTATACTGCGATTCACAAAACTGTCGGACCAACACATCTTGAAACGCTTACTGGAAGTTTGTCAAAAAGAAAATGTAATGTTGCTCGTATATGGATGTACAGAGGACTTGCTGAACTCAACATAAAAAAAACATACATATTAGGTGCGCTATAACGACGAGGGTTTGGAGGCCTTGATATTTACAGCGGATGGTGATATGCGTCAAGCGATAAATAACTTGCAGGCAACATACGACGGCTTTAAGTTCGTCAGTTCAGAAAACGTCTTTAAGATTTGCGATCAACCACATCCCGTTGTCATCCAGCACGTCTTAAAATGTTGTGCAGAATATAATTTTGACGATGCAGCTTCCTCTTTGCGAGAACTCTATGATTCCGGATATTCGGCTCTTGACATTATCACAACCCTTTTCCGTGTAGTGAAATTGTATACCGAACTGCCTGAATCACAACGTTTAGATTTTATCAAGGTATTTGGGTTTTGCATGGCTATCTGTCGCTTTAACATAAGGCGTCATCTTAGGAAATTGGTATGACACACATGAAGATTCTCGATGGTTACACCAGTATGCTGCAATTATTCGGTTTATTGGGAGCACTGTGTCGCGTATCTGAGAAATACATGCCAAAACGAGGATGAAGGGATATAGCATATCGACTTTGGACGAGATATCCATTTGCATAGCAGAAATCTGTATAAAAAGAACAAAAGAGGAAATCCAATAGGATACATAAGATTAAAAAATTAGCTAATGAGGCATCTTTCAACAACGCCTTTTGCACGTTCAACCGGAAGATGAACCTTTTTGTTCATTATGTGATGATCATTTCATTCCACACTTTAAGAACACAGTACAATGGAGTATGCGGTGAACTCCATTCTCGTCGAGCTTATGCTAAAAGAAAATCCGGATGCTCTATGGATAGTTAGATGTATCGAGCTAAAATTCTCTACAACGAAAGACTTCTTAAAACGATGCTTAAGCCTTAATCCATTGACGACAGACACAACCTCTCCCCGGATTTTCTCGTTTCTTAAGCATGATTCTGTCAATGCGTTGCTGTGCCATTCTACTGGTACGGAGAGCAATTGAGTAGTGAGAATGATTCTCAGCCAGTCATTGTTCTGTAATTTACCAGGCATAACTCAGACAATGCAGCTTTAACAAAGTCTCTTCTCACATATAACGTAGTCCTAAACCTATAGCTGCAAGAAGAAATGGAAATGGTATTAATCTATTTCTTGGCATGTTGTCAGGATACGTTCGTTTATGTCATGTTACATTCGATTTGGATGATATATCTCAAATCTCGCCATAACAAATGGTTATTTTTTTTGTTTTGTTCCAAGTAGTAATGAGAAAGAGCTTAATGATGTATGCTTTATCGCGTTAATGGGGGGGATCACAAAAAGGAGGGAGTTCAGTACGTGTGAAAGCCCAAGAAACAAGGAAACAGGCTCGTGATACAATGATTGTTTCAGAATAAGATAAGGCAAGTCTGTCGATTTGTACCAATAAAAGTAAGCGAGCAGCAGTTTATTCTTTTTGTTGGTTTGGCCGTGTTGAGAGAATTCAATACAATAAACAGTAAAACAACGGTATAGGAAGTAGAGAAAGTCTTTGTATGATAAGAGACAGATACAAAGAGAGAGAACGGAAGAGCAGTGTGCAAGAGAGAGAAAGAGAGAGAGGGAGAGAGAGAGAAAAGAGTGATCAAATCTCCGAGAGAACTGCCAAGTTGGCTTTTTTTTTTCTTCTTGCTTTTTTAACTCTTTCGTCACTCACTTCTTTTTTTTCTCCCTTCTTCTTCCGTCACTCCATGCACTTGTGTCCGAATGGCGAGTCAAGGAAACCATCATATGGCAGAGGTCGAACAAACCACAACTACCTCCCCATTACAATCCTCATTACCGCCTTCTGTACCTCCGACACTTTCATCGTACGCTTATGATGTTGACCGATCCACTGCACCCACAACCGAACATGGTGATAACATCTCTGCTACTGCCATTCGATCGCCTTCCAATCCCGCCAGTGTTTCGCATTCACCTCTCCCGTCCCTACAAACCTACCAAGAATCATCCCTCGAGGACGATGAAGATAAAGTACCGGCTGATAAAGTGCATTTGACCATGTTATTGGTCTCTGGAAACAGATACACTTTTGAGTTTGATCCATCCGCTACCATAGCACAGGTAAAACAGTTGGTCCATGACCAGTGGCCACAAGGTAAGAAAGCCCAGCGGCATGATTCCTTCGGAGTTATCAATCAGGTCATTTTTTTCAGAGTGGTCTGATCGGTCCCAACCATCTGTCAACAGTCTGGAGGTCGTCTATCTCGGAAAGTTTCTCGAAAATGAATCCACCTTAGAATGTAAAGCCAAAACAAAAATAATACCTTTGTTTCGCACTGTTGCATGAATGACGCTCATGTTGTTGTTTTTCTCCATTTTGCAGCCAATCGATTACGAGGTGGCCACACAACCACCGTTCATCTTATCGTCCGTCAATTTAGCAACAAAGCAGAAGGTAAAAAAGGGGAGAAAGAAAAAGAGAGATGTTTTTCGACAAAACATTGGAAGAGTTTTTCTTTTGACTCTCTTTGTAGATACCAAGAGCGTTGACGCTGTTCCTCGGTGTAAATGTTGTATAATACTTTAGAAGGAACTTTTTTCTGTTCTTTGTTTACCTTTCCTATCTTTTTCCATGTAGTACTGTGACCCAATTGCCGTAATTTCCCTTTTTTCTTTTTTTTTTTTTTTTCCTCTTGGTTTGTTATTTTTCCACGATCGACCTTTCCTCTCCATAGCTGGTAACCACATCGTTCTATGGCCCATTTCAACCATAAAAAAGAAGAAGGCATTCTTTACAAATTGATAAAGAATGCTCCTCAAAACGGTATGGAACGCACGGTGATCCATGGATTTCCTATTACTGCAAAGGGAACATCCAAAAAGGGAATCAGGACATGCTAACATGATACCTTTCAAACCTTGGACTGATGACATACACGCATTTTGTTGAATTTTGGGTAAGGTCCACCCGGGACAAGTGTGGGCCGTCAACATTTCTGTTATTACCAAGATCATTTGTATGTTACTGCTTTATGGAATTATCTTCTCTTCCTCAGCTTCAACTAATACCCGTTTTTAACTTTTCTTTGGTGTGACCCAAGACGTTCATGTAGCAAGGCCGCAAAGACAACTAGAAGGGGTTCAGTATTAAAAAGATATACCTGTTGACAATGAAGAGTGACAAACATGAGTGGATCAATCTGACAGTAGGGTATCCCATTCGTAAGCATAAGAATAAACGAGTGGATAGCCAATGAATATAATAGAAATCGAGAAAATGGTCAAATAACTCCTTTCGTATCAATATATCGGAGAATAGCGGAAAGAAAGGAAACATGTCGAGAAATACCCCGATGCTAATAAAGTACTCTTCTTGCCCACAGTTGGCAAGGATTACTACTCCTCTATCAGCGTCATCTGAGCTGTCTTTTTCTTTGCTGATTTTTCACCCTATTGGACTAATATCAAAGCGATCTGCATATATGCAATGGAACGGGCAAGATCCATGAGTGGTGAATAGGTGAATAGTAGCCACTGTTTTGTTGTGCTCATATATAAGGATGGATCCCCTAATTAAATGTTGTTTCATCCAAAGACAATACGATGCAACTTGTTATTGAATACCAAGGAATCACACTTAACATATGATCCGAGGAGTGCAAAGCACAAAAACCTGGGTAATCTCGTGCACCTTGCGTGGCTTACATTGGCGAACTGTACCATAAGGCAATGCATGTGTTTTCTTGTGAAGCCAAGTTGACTTCTACACTGCATACTTTACTGTAAGCTGTTTTAGCAAGGTATTTTAGTTATGGCAGGAGGATCTGACAACCAGAAAGTGATTTCGGAATAACGTTCCGGTCAGTCGAGGAAGAAAAGATCTCCTCTGCACAACAATAAACGATCCGTTCGTACGACAAGTGATATTTGAATATCATCCTTCGATCATTCTTGGTATGCTTTCGATTGATAAGCTTGGTAAACTACTTCACCGAGATTTTAGTTATGAGCCTCAAAAAGGCGTTCTCTCTGACTGCATGCTGAGCCAATGGAGTTCCAATTTCCCGCTGATTTCCCCTTCCCAATACATATACACGTTTTGCTCTCTCTCTCTCCCCATGAGTGGATTGGAAAGTAACGATGAGCAGATAGATCACAACTGATTAGGGTTTTGTTGGATACTGATCTTCTATTTTACAGGAAATCTGTTCCAGCTGAAGGTACACGGACAAAGGGAAATATGAGTTTGCATCTCAACAGAGATCCTCCTGTTTAGTTCACAGCCAAGCAATTGATCAAGCAATCGAAAAAATGTCAGAAGGATGAAGCAGCCGAGAAACTGAAAGTAAAAAAGGTTGGATTCCGACCAATGGACCTTTTCGTTCAGCGTTCAAAGTTGACATAGTATACTATTAGGCAATACAAGCGGGGAATATGGAAGGCGCTCGTATCTATGCAGAAAATGCCATCCGAAAGAAGAACGAATCGCTAAATCTGTTACGATTATCTTCACGGATTGATGGAACTGTTAGCCGTGTCCAAACAGCAATCACCATGCGAAAGGTTGGACAAAGGATAACACAGCGTATCTTGGGATAATTTATAGGTGTATTATTTTAGGTATCCTCGTCCATGGCGAATGTGGTCAAAGGAGTGGATAAAGCGATGGACTCAATGAACTTGGAAAAGGTAAATCCGTTATCGACCCCCCCCCAAAGAAAAAGATCGAGAGAGACAAAGCGGCAAATCACGAAGTACTTATAAAAGGGGATTCTGATAGATTTCGATGGTCATGGATAAATTTGAATCGCAACTGGAAGACTTGGATGTTCAAGCAAGTACAGTGGAAGGTGCTATGGTCGGATCGTCCTCTGGATTGACATCTGAAAGCGAGGTGGACCTTTTGATGAAGCAAGTGGCAGATGAGCAGAGTTTGGAGCTCACGCAACGACTGCTTGATTTGGAACCAAGCAAGGTGTTGGCGAAACCTGTGACAGAAGCAGACATAGAAGATCAAGATACCATACTTACAAGGAGATTGCAAGCTCTGAGAAACTAATAATAAGAAAGGCCTTGCTATTTCGAAACGTCAAAACGTTTTGTTTCAGGCATCCCGTTACAAGTTTCATTTGCATCCTCGGAAGTTGCCCTAACCATCTTTTTTAAATGCTCCATGTTTATCCATAGATCAGCTGTCGTCATATTTGATGATAGATGGTCTCAATTTATGTATTTTATCCTAAACATGGATATAGGCTCTTTCAGGAATCAGTTTCAATCATATAAATATAAAAAGGCAAGACACAATTATTCTAGGTGTTCTCACTTTAGTTTAAGCTCGATCAATTGATTTATTCCTGCTAATGCTCCTCTAGCAACAGCTTCAGATGTTTTCTCAACAATGGTAAAGTTTAAAACAGGCATAGGACGAAAAATCCCCTCGAAATAGAAAATAAAATAAAATGAAAGCGAGAGTCATTCCTGTCCCTAAATACATATAAAAAGTGGGATTGCAATAACATCCTGTATCTGCATCCTTTTATTTTATTTTATTTTTTCCACATAAGTTTAGCTTAGTCCAGTCAAAAAACCGAGGTGAATCATCCAAAGTTCTTCTTAATCTGAAAATAACGCATCCTCAGGCCTTGTTTTTTCTTTTCTTGTCTTATTAACAATGTCACTCCCTCTTGTGGATGGTCATCCTAGGGATGCTTCCTCCTTCGCTGATGAATTATTAACGATCTTCGAAGCAAAGCTTCGTAGCATTGATTTACGGAATACGGTGAATACAGGCATTAGTCGAGTTCAAAAAAAAATTCATGCGCGTTAACGGGTTTCTGAAAAGGAATCGACGACAAGCAAGCCAATCACAACTCGTCCACAGGCACTCATAGACGATGTCTTTGCGACATTTTTAGAATCCAAAGACCCATTCCCATCGCGCACCGCCATGGATGGTCCTTTGGCGGAGAAAACGCAGAGTTTGACGGGGTGCTATTCTCATGGCGAAACGTATCTACCTTCACCACCTGTTTCACTGTCTGAGGTGAATGCAGGTTCTCGGCCAAAGAGAAAACTTCTACACAAGTCGTCGGCTTATATCCGAGAAAAAGTCTTTCGAAGGAAGCCCACGACCAACAGCCGTCAAGAACGCTCGTCGGAAATAGTACCGTCTCTCGGGAATTCAACTTTCGGCAACAGTAGTACGACGATGATAGCGAGCACGATGCTCTCCAGCTTGCCAAAGTGTCAACCAGCACCGCAACAGCAAGCGCAAGGACACCCTTCTGTCGTCAAGAGACCGTTTCCACCCAACCTAAAGCAATCCCACCGTATTTCACTTCCTGTCAAGACAAAGCCTTTTAGTGCATCAAGTCAACAATGCAAAGATCCATCGGCATCAGTGATAGATCCATCATTTAGAAGGCGTTCTATTCTCCATGTTGTATTTGGTCTGCATTAGGTTGTTTTTGTTATTACTTTACGAGGATTTTCATTTCTTTTGTTTACATTTTGGAGGAACTATATTCATCGTCATGCTCTATAATTTTTTTTTTCTTTTCGTATCCCTTGATTCAAAGTTCAATACCTGCATTAAAAAAAAGAAAGTGCTCATTTAATGAAAGTGACCCTTTTTAATTACAAGAAAAAAAAGTAAATGCTCTGATCTGCCTCTCTCTCTCTGTGTGTGTGTGTCTCTCTCTCACCCTGTTCACTTGCCTATTTTGTATCATATATCAACTAATTATTCAGTACGTTCTATACATGACCAAACTCCCACATTGTATCCATGCGAGAAATAATAGATAGATTACAAAAACGGACAGTAACGAAAAAGAAAAAATGGGCATCACTGCATACAGTAAGACAAAACTCTTCTTTCTTACATGCTTTCAAGGACAGTCACATCTGTGGTCTTTGGAAGCATTTCGTCCTTTAATCTCGAATCTTGAATACATTACAGTGATTCGTTTGTTGAGCATTCCCATTCGCATCGTTCCATACTTTCCATTACCATAGTCCATATGAACGCATCAGCAAACGCACCTTTGTTTGGCAATTTCTGTACCTTATTACAAGGTCTTAGCGACCAACGTGGTACACAGGAGAAGAAAAGAAAGTTGGCAAAGTACCTTTATGATTGGCGATTTAATTATGGGGACGATTTCTATGAAGCCATGAGATTACTGCTTCCTCATGTACGTCCTAATGTCTTATTCTTATATGAGCTGGCTGTATTCTTTTTTCTTGTCTTTTGCACTTGTTCATGTTATATTTATCCCCCCTTTTTTTTCTTTTCAAAGCTTGACAGGAATCGATACGGGGTCAAAGAGGCTATGCTCGCTAAAGCGTATATTGATGCTTTACGTTTGGGAAGGAATTCTGAAGATGCTCAGAGTTTATTGAAATGGAAGCTACCCTCCACTTCAAAATACACTGTAGGTTAAAATGTCGTTTTTTATTCTTTACTTCGAGCGGCATGAAATTTTGATTATTTTTATTTTCTTGTGCCGTATACAGAAATCGTCGGGCGATTTCGCAGCTGTGGCATGTGAGGTGATAAACAGTCGATCCTCTGTAACAACACCTACACAAAGTATACATGATGTAAATATGCTTTTGGATGATCTTGTCCTTTCCAAAAGGTGAGCACGAAAAACATGAAGAACTTGCACGATGCTTGTGTGAGAAGTTCCAAGAGAAGAAAATGCCGATGAATAAGTCATTGCGTTCATGTAGTGAAGAAAAGAGAAAACATGCCTTGTTCAAACATATTGTTGACCTTTATACCCCGTTTGAGCAAAAGTGGATGATTCGGATTATTTTGAAAGGTACCAAAGCAGGCAGAATAAGCCATCGGATCGATATTTACTTTGCAAATGATGGAAAACGACGTTAGATTTGAAGATTGGCATGTCGGAAAACTCTGTTTTTGATGTTTATCATCCTCAAGCAAGAGAATTGTTCAGTGTCTGTAGTAGTCTTGAAAAAGTCTGCAACGACCTGAGAGATCCACATACAAATATTGGCAAGTCCGCTATCCAGCTGTTCGAGCCTTTCAAACCTCAGCTAGGCCATAAAGAGGTCCCAAAAGATGTCCGAAAAGTGTTGTTCGAAGGAAGATTTTATATCGAAGAAAAAATTGATGGAGAACGTATTCAAATGCATTTCGAAAAAAGTAGCGGAAAATTCAAGTGGTTCTCAAGGTAAAAAAGATTGGTCACGATAGAGTATCAAAAGGACTCAGCTAACCCTTTATCCAGAAAATCGACCGATTACACTGATCTTTATGGTAATGGCTCTGAGGCAAATAAGCTAGCAGCCATCATAGTAGACTGCATCGAAGCAGAAAGGCATGGTATACCCACTGTAGCGATCAAAGCTCATCTCTTTCTATTTCTTTTGTTAAAGCATTATCCTCGACGGCGAAATGATTGCCTATGACCCTAAATTAGACGTATTTCTACCATTTGGGAGTCTTAAATCCGCTGCAAAAGGTATGAGCCTTTTAGAAGACTCGATATGAAAAGTCATTGGTTGACTGATTGTGGCATAGATGACACGGTGGATCCGCATAAAGCCCACCCTTGCTGTAAATATCGCTTCTCAATAATTAGACAACCTAGTTTAACCAACGATTTCATTTGATAGTTATTGTTTTCGATATGGTTTACTGCAATGGCTTCCAGATGGCAAAATATACTTTAGCCGATCGTCTAAAGGTACTCAGAAGTGTAGTCAAAGAGAAAGACGGCTACTTGGCTCTCCTGTCACGTGAAGAGAAATCGACGTTTCAAGACATCGTCCATGCACTCGATCAAGCTATTGCATTGAGGTAATATGAAAATATTGTTATTCATGTTAGATGCATTGCTTAACCAATGATTGTTTGATAGGAAAGAGGGACTTGTAATAAAAAACCCAGGATCCACTTATGAACCGGGTGCACGTAATCCGGCATGGATCAAATTAAAGCCAGAATATATTGAGAGTTTGCACGAAAACTGCGACCTGATCGTTGTTGGTAATGAAGTGCGACTTCCGTAGTTACGTATCTCACCTCATTTGCATGATTAGGCGCTAAATATGGAACTGGAAGACGTGGCAACAGATTAGCTCAGTTTTTATGCGCTATTCGAGATGACAGAATACCTGAAAGCGAGGAACCAAGGTATGATTCCTGTCATATTTGGAGCAAAGCATGGCTGATTAATTAATTTACGTTTCAGATTCCTTACGTTTAGCATGCTAGGAACCGGGTATACCGTGGATGAATTGGATGAAATTGGGTAAATATCAACCAGCTTACTTTTCTTTTCTATTTCGTACTAATAAGCTATAGGAAAATGTTGGAAAACTTCGAACCCTATAACCCAAATAATCAGCCCTCCTGGCTTGTTCATCCAGAAAGATCGGATGAAGTACCGGATGTTATTGTACATTATGCAGAGTAAGGTACAATCATTATATGGTGCGCTTAACCAAATTCTCATTGCTGTAGATCAGTTGTGGTTGAGGTGAAGGCAACCGAGATAGTATGGGGCAGTAAGTGTGCAATGATGGGAGAAATCTATGTATGTTAATATTGACCGTTGCCCAAAAGATATGTTTGGTTCCGGAAGTACACTGCGATTTCCGCGCTTTATGCGTTTCAGAAAAGACAAATCATGGTCTGATATCATGACGTATACAGGTAATAATTCTTGTTTCACAGCCGCTGATATATAACAAGTCATATAGAAATGGTTGCTGCAAAGAGATCAGGGTATATGGGAGGAAAGGTGCGGGTACCCGCGTCCCAAGACGACTTTATGTAAGGCAGTGTTATGCAGGTTAAAGAAGAACAATTAAGATAACATGAACATTGTGTTACTAGAGGAAATAAGCACAAGCGAGCCAAAACAACAGCGTTGCAATCGGTATGTGTTTAAACGGAAAATAGGGCAAAGTTCGTTCGCTCATGGGCAACCATATATAGAAAAGATCGTATACATTGCTTGCCAGCCAAAGAGGTGTGGACACGCGAGATATCGAGAAGAAATCGAAATTGTTTGAAGACATGACATTCTGTAAGTCAACATCTCGCATATCGGCAGGGCTGATAACACTCTGTACGTAGATGTTATCGTTGGCGGAAATGGTCACAGTAAAAGCAGCCTGGAAACAAAGATCCAAGAGAATGGAGGCAATTTTGTTCAATCAGAAACCGGAGCTCAGTATATCATCGCTGGAAGTAAAAGTAAGAGACGGCGTTAATGATACCGACATTGGTATTGAGAGTATAACATAGATATTCGGGTGAATAGCATTATCAAACTAAAAACAAGAGACATCATTCAGCCTCAATGGGTAGTTGACTGTGATGAGAAACAAGACTTACTCCCATTATGCCCAAGGTAATGTAACTGCTACGACATGCTGGAATAAACATGAGCCTGGCTCATTTAACATAGATACATGCTATTCACTACGGAGCGTACCGACAGGTTATTCCGGATCAGAATGGATCAATGGGGTGATTCTTATGCCCATGACACTACGGAGCAGAGTCTACGGGAGGTCAGTAGTTAATTTTGTGCAATTGCTATCTCATACGGGGTGTCTAGGTGTTATCTCATATCGAAGTGAAACTGGATGAAGAAAAAGCAAGGCAATTGTGTGAAGAGGTTCAAGAACGTTATTTTCCCGAATTGATCCCGGGTATGATCTTTCTACGAGTGAAAGCTTACCTGGACTTCCCGGCAAGCGATGGCGATCAGACAGATGAGTTGAGCCGTCTGAGGTCGCGCGATAAGCTATGGTTGGCATCCATGGAAATCCAATTCTATGGGGGATTGGTCGTAGATCGTATTGAACCAGGCATAACTCATATAGTTATGGATGAAAATCGGCTAGGGCAACTACCGGCATTAACCGAGTCATTCAAAGGGTAAGGAGCTTGAAGTGAAACGAGAAAGTGATCTTTTAATATTTTTGGGGTTATCTAAGGATGTTGCAACCCAGATTTGTTACAACAGAATGGATATATGAATGCGTCCGGAATTCCTCTCTATTGGATGAACGCCGTAAGTCAAAAAATGAGAAGGTCAAGGAAATCAAAGAAAGCACTAACTTTTCCTTATTATGAAACGTAAACTTTAGGTTTTGAGCCGATTGCTCCAACCAGGAAACTAGGTCCACTGTCCTAACCAGTAATAACAGCAAGCCTATAATTTTCTTTTTCCCTTCCCTATCCAACCAGGCAAATTACTGTATGTCGGAATTCTCATTTATTGTCCGTTCGGCGATAATGGTCTAATTTGGACCGCCTACTTTATTTACTATAGCGGGTTTTGTTTTACGTGACATAGCGCTCGATTAATGTTTATTATTATTTTAATAATTATTTTTGTTATTAATGGACATATACCCATGTCCTTGTATGTAAATTTACCAATGTCTACTAATAGTATTTCGTCATAACCCACAAAAGCGATCAAGAACAAAATGAGATTGCGGATTAGTCTTACAATGATTGGAATAAATCCAAGTACTTGCTTTTATTTATGTGCTTCGGTTATTCATGTGATTGCCGCGAATTGTTTGTTGTCATCTGCAACGTGGTAAGGCCATTTTTAAACAATGCTGCATCGTAACACAGACGTCAGGGTTTTTTGGAAAGACAATTTTTAACATAATGACTGTGATAAGTCCCAGAGAAAGACAAATCAAAGAGATGCAACTCATTAGCTTCTAGCAGAGAATTTTTTTGATGATCGAAATTCATCTCCCACGCCTTTGCTCAGATAGTATGCGAATTAACCCGATTTGGTGTATTCTTCCAATGCTATCCGAACAAAAGAAATCGCTACTGAAAAGATTCTTTGTCGTTGCAAACTCTTGATACAATGAAACTACCCTGAGGTGTTTCTTTTATGTTTATCTTTTCCCATGGGTTGCTTTTTTGATTTGTTGGACAATGGACACGGCTGGTTGCCCCACGAGTGGTAGCTGCGGTTAAACATTATAGCGTCGGAGCCTTTGATGGCGGCTGGTGCTTCGAGTTGCACACGGATTTCGCTGAGCTGTCAAGCACACTCTCCATATCGATCGATCTCGCGCAAGTTTTCCCGTCCCGCCAACGTCGCTTGCACCGCATTTCTATCGTTTTGAACGAGCCGAGCGTCATGGATTCTGGACGTATGGGTGCTCTCCCTCATGACGTCTTGGAGAAACTGCGTGTGCTTGACCTAGAACTCGCAGAAGGCGACATCACCGAGAAAGGCTACGAGAAAAAAAAGGGATTGCTACTTAAGCCTTATGCAATCATGACATCAGTAAGCAGCATGGACAATGTGTCCAATGCACACACTGTTGCCGAGGAGATTTCAGATGAAGCATCATGCATCCATGCCAACGATCCCGATTCCCATGTCGATGATCCAGGTCCTGAGCCAAGTGCAGCCGATGTCGTTGACTTCCTTGATTTTCTGCCATCGCCGTCTCATTCACCTGTTCAGTCGCACCGAGAGATTCAGCCTAGCAACAGCAGACCTGCGCTGCAAGTGGATACCATATCCGTACACGCACCCAACCAGCCTGCATACGACCCACGCCTGCCCATTCAGACTCGTGGACAGACCCTAAATGGGGTGTATCCGTATGTTTCGCGCCATGATACGATTTCCCAACCACAGTCCCCAAACACGATATCGGGAAGTCAGCATTCCATGTATCCTGCGCATCAAAGCCAAGATACCGGATCCCCGCACCCGTTCACTCATAAACCGGGAGAATACCCATCTAGAGTTCCTTACTGCCAAGAAAATGTAGCATCACCATCTGCTAGCCTCTATGGTATAGGCTTTCAACAGCAACAGTCAAAGGACTGGACCATGCATACAAGATCTCAAAGTTCAAGAACAAACACGTTTGGCGCATCCAACGAGCTAACTAATCTGAAGAGGTATCCTAGCAGCGTACCTAATTTGGGCATGAGTCCGTCGATGGAATGGGGTTCGTATTCAGCCGAAAAAAAATAATGATTGAGAGAGAGAGAGAGAGAGAGTGAGTGAAAGTACTTAACAGCGTTGCGTTCTTGTTTAGAAACCGCTTCCACTGGGACTGCATGGCGTGCTTCTCATAGAAGAGAGCGATCCAATGTTTCGATGGGCGGTACTACCGTCATGACAATGTCTGTAGGAACCGGCTCATCCATTAGTCGTCATCGATCATTTACCCAAAAGTCCCAATCTTCTCTCCAGCGAACCCGTAGCAAGTATGGCAATAGCCACATGGCAACGCACTTTAAAGCCATTGAACCAGCGCCACAGCCGAAACTGATGGTTAATGAACCCAGCGAACAAACGTTTGTAGCAGACTTGGCTGGCAGGCAAGAGCTACCTTTGGCTGCTCGCAAGATTCCTTTTAACTTGCTTGATGGCAACAATACCGACTTGAGCCATTTTACAGATTTAGCTCAGGTGCTTCGATATCGTGCAATGAGGCATTCGAACAAGGACAATGCAGCGTTCACATTGTTAGATGGGAACGGAAAGGAAACTGGGAATTTATCATGGGATAAGCTCAATGCACGTGCCGAGAAAGTCGCTTCACTTCTTCGCAAGCAACCCGGGCTACATTTTGGTGATCGTATCGTCTTAATCTACCGAAAATCAGAGGTGCTTGAATTTATTGTTGCCTTGTTTGGATGTTTTTTCGCTGGCATGGTTGCTGTGCCTATCAATGCTGCGGAAGATCTTGGAGAGCTGTTATTCATTTTGGATTTGACAACAACACATATTATACTGACGACAGAGTACAATTTGAAAGCGTTCACGAAGGATATGCAAGTACGATCGATCGAACTTCCACCCAATGTCAAATGGTGGACAACGAATAATGTTGGTCCGTGGTACCCTCGTTCCACATCCGAAAGCTATCCCGATATTCATCTTCCAGAATTGGCTTATATTGAGTACGCGAAGGCGATCAATGGAGAGTTGAAAGGGGTGACAGTGACCCACCGGACGATTTTAGATCAATGCCGAGTCTACAAAGCTTCCGTAACAGAAGCGGATGTCACTCTGAGCGAACAGCAGGAAGTCATAGTGACGCCGAAGCAAGAGTTTCCAGAACCGGACTGTGTTGTAAGCTATCTCGAGCCACGGCAGCAGATGGGGCTGTTCCTGTCTGTTCTTTGCAGCGTTTTTTCTGGGAACCATACGATCTTCACTAGCTCCAGTATCACAGATACGCCAGCCGCATGGATCTATGTGCTATCGAAATATAAAGGTAACCATATCGTACTTTCTGTCTTGACATATCTTATGTTCACCATATCCATAGCCACCATTGCTCTCGGTGATTACACGTCTCTTCGATATATTACCAAATTCGTCATGTCGAACAAGAAACTTGTACAGAATTTTAACAGAAAAGTGTTGCCTGACCTTTCAGCATTGCGACTTCTGATGATAGAGACTACAGTTGTGCATCCTGAGCTTAACGAACATATAGCGGAAAACTTGTTAAGACAATTTGGAAACGTAGATAATCCGTTGAAGGTCGTATGTCCGGTTCTATCCCTGCCTGAACATGGAGGTTCGATCCTGAGTTTCCGGGATTTTTTAGGGCCCGTTCATCTGGCGGAACATCAGGAAGCAATCGAGCATCCATCGCCTACTCAACGACGCATTGTTGCCACTGGCGGATCCCATGATATCTGGGAGTGCTTACTGGACGCTCAAGCTGTGAAGAGAAACAAGGTAATAGTAGTAGCAGCGGGCAATGAAGTACAGCGCACCCTAGCTGAGAATGACAAGGAACTTTTACGAGTTGGATCCTTTGGCTTTGTTGCTCCTGAAGGTAATGCTACTTTTTTTTGTTTTTTGCGAATGGACTGATCTGATCTTATCATGTTTGCAGCCACCGTTGCCATTGTGGATCCAGAAACGACCATCATTTGCCCGCCAGAGACCATTGGCGAGATTTGGGTGGATGCATCCTTTTTAGCGGATGGCTTCTGGGCGCTGCCGAAACATACTGAAAGCATATTTCATGCACGACCTGTCATTGTCCCGGTCGAAACGTTATATCCGGAGTTGTACCAACAAAAGTTCTTGAGGACCGGCCTGGTTGGCACCTTGATTGGAGGTCGCCTGGTTGTTTTCGGTGCCTATGAGGATAGAGTCCGGCAGCAGTGTCTCGGGGAGAAGTTAGGTGTGGAAGAAACCTTTTTTGCAAACGACATTATCGAATCTATCCGAAAACATTTACATTTGGAGCATTGGTACGTATTCTAAGCGATAGGGCGACAACTCACTATGTTGGATAGTGTGATATTTGACGTTGCTGTTAACAACCAGCATCTACCAGTCCTTGTTACGGAAACGGCAATGCAGCCATCAGCGATCCCGCCTGTGACAGAGGATATCATGCATCTTCTTGTGGATCGTTATGGCTTACGGCCCTATGCTGTGTTGGCTGTCAGACCTGATTCATTACCGCGCCATTTGAAACATGGTCGCAATCAAGTGCATGCATTAATGGTGAAGCGAGCATTCTTATCCGGTCAGCTTAATGTCCAGCATGTTCGAATGGATGTGGATCGTACTATATTCAACCTTGCCACTGGGAATGCTTCATTAGATGGTGCTTCATTGTCGAGCATCGCTTATGAGAGGGCTATTCGATTGGGTATCATCCCTTTGTACGTGCAAAAACAACATACGGGCATGGAAAATGTGACACATGTGATCGACGAACGTACGGAGCATGACTTGTCAACATTTGCGACAATCTTGGATATCTTTATGTGGCGTACGCAACTGTATCCAGATGAGCCAGCGTTCATGACAGCAAGCGAAGGTGGCATTAAGCAATATACATGGCAGAAAATGAGTGTAAAGATTGCAGGCGTTGCTCATTATCTGGTAAAGAAAGGGTTTAAGCGTGGTAGTAAGGCACTGGTCCTCATGCCTTATGGTCATGAATGGATCAGAAGTATCTATGCTTGTCTTTCATTAGGCGTTGTCCCTGTGATAGTCGAACCACCTGATTTGCACAAGCGTGTGAAAGAAGATATCGCTTTGGTTCTTACTACAGCTCGTGAATTGAACGTGTCGCATATTCTTGTGAATGCACAATCTGAGGAAATTATGAAGCATAAATTGGTTTCTTCTGCATTGAAGGAACTGCTAGGACGAGGCGCAACCTACAAAATGCCGGATTATACCAATGTATCGAAAACGCCACGATATCACAAAATGCTCGGCGTAGACCGCGAGCTCACCATCGGCAAGGACTCTTTGAATGCTGCAACACCTGCCTTGATCAGCGTTCATTGCTCACCTAGCGGAAATACATTGTATGCCGCTTTGGGTCATGAAACCATTCTCAATCAATGTGCCGCACAAAAGACCACATGTCAATTAAAATCGCAGCGTAGCATTGTATCAACAGGCCTTGGCAGCTATCACGGTTTAGGATTATTGTACTCTGCATTTTGTGGTGTCTATGTTGGTGAGTTCTTTCTTTTCTCGGGTTGCCAGACTGCCCATTAATGTTCCCGTTTGGTTCTCAGGTTGTACAACTGTGGTACTAGCTTCAGAGGATTATCATATGAATCCTGCACTCTTCTTTGAACTCCTACATCGCTTCAAAGGTAAAAACTAAAATTTTTTTCTTTTGATCTTTGATTGTTTATGAGGGCCTAATATCCATTGTTGGTTGCTAGTCAAGGACGTTGTTGTGTCGCATCCGCTTATACAGTTTGCTCTTAATCGGCTCAATGCGAACCAGACCCGACGTATACTTTTACCAGCGCTACAGAATTTGATGCTGACAACAGAAGAAAGGACGAAGCCTGCTCTTCGTAAATATCCGATTTTTGGGCTACTGTTTTGTTTTGGTCTATCTTACTGACATCATGTCATCTAGATCATCATATGACGCGATATTTTGCAAGACATCAGCTTGAACCCGAAGCCATCAATACTGTGTATAGCCACGCTGGTAATCCTATGGTGACCACCCGATCGTATATGTTGATGGCACCGATTTCTCTCGAATTGGATTTCGAGTGGTTACGGCAAGGCATTGTTCGGCCGTTATCCCCGGATGGAGAAACACGTGGTGTTCTGTTACATGATTCCGGTATTGTCCCGAGTAATACCATGGTTGCTATTGTGGATCCCAAGACGCATACACTTTGTCCAGCCTATACTGTTGGGGAGATCTGGGTTTCGTCTAATTGCAATGTCAAGACCTTCATTGGTCTGTCTGAACCGGAGCATGCTGCACAGTTTCAGGCAACCATTGCTGGCACGGATCCTCAAATCACATATCAGCGTACGGGAGATCTGGGATTTCTTTGGAACGTCCGACGACGCGTGAACGGCCATATGCTGGAACTTCCGATGGAAGAAGAAGGACAATGTTTATTTGTTCTTGGTCCCATGAACGAAGTCATAGAGCGAAATGGATATATCCATTTTATGAAAGATATCGAAGTCTCTGTTGAACGATGCCAAACTTCTATTTCACCCGGCGCAAGGTAAATGGGAAAAAATTTTTATCAGGTGGTATAATTGAGCTGACCGAATGGAAAAAAAATATACCCTTTGTTTTAGTCTTGTGTTGCACGCTGGCGATAAAATCATTGTCATAGCAGCAATGAAAGCACCTCAGCTTGCCCGTGCAGCGGTGCCTTTAATTGTCAATGCTGTCTTAGAGAATCATTCATTTCTAGTGGATACCGTGGTGATAATCCATCCGGACCACATGCCTCGTACGCGCTACGGTGAGAAGCAGAGAAGAAAGGCGCTGGAAGCCTACCTACAAAATACTCTGTAAGTGATACATAATCTCACGTTTCTCATTATTCTTTTGATTGCGTATGGCTTGCTAATCCGGTTTTTTTTTCATTATAGCCCTGCCATTCATGTTCAGCATATCACGCATCAGCATCCACCATTGACATTATCCACAACCTATTCCTCCAGTTCTGTTTCTTTAGATAGCGAGGCGAGAATGCCTATTACAGCACATTCTATAACTGACCATCTGGAACAAGATCGGTAGCCACTAGTTTAGTGAGTTTTGTATTACAACTGTATTCCCTCTCCCTTCACTGTATCCATTTTCCCGCTTTCTACCAACCGCGAGAAAAATGTCGGTGCTTAAAGTGTTTCCCCACATATCTAATGGACACGGTGTTTAGCTATGTTTCATTTTCCAGGGCTTGATGATGATAGAACTGTCCATGATGTACCGCATGTTTCCTTTGACAATGAAAACTTTGAAAGAGATCTATTTTACTGATGTGCACAAGCGAACGAAAGAAAAAGGAACCTTCGAATTCCATACATGTGTTATTTTTTGAGGTACCAATGTTCCTCATTGGATCGGAGCTGGCCATGAGTGTCAACGGCGCGTCTATCCGATTCGCGGTCGCTCCTTCGATTTCATATTTATATTCTTTCCCGCTCGAAAAAAAATTACTTCCTTAGTGGCTTTCTTTTTGTTCCTTTTTTCTCTTTTTCTTTTGGTTCCAGTCCATCTCTTTCTCTTTCTACAGCTTATACTTATACATCAATTATATCACGACGACAGCAAAGAACATAAAGACAAGAGACAATTCATGAGGACACCTGAAGAAGAGGAGAATGAACAGACAGTTCAGTCTATTCGAACCGTATATGATGAAGATACCCGATCTGCTGCATCAACCAAGGAATCCATCGAGAGAACCGATCTACGTAAGAAAAGAATATAGAGAGATATTATGCATGAATGGATTGATTTAAACTGAAAATCTCGACCCAATGATAGCTGTCGAAGATGGAGGTTACGGCTGGCTCGTAGTCCTAGGTACCTTTATGGTACAAGTGACAAGTTTCGGTGTCGCTTCAAGCTGGTAATTCTTGGTTTTTTTATATATGTTTTTCTTTTCTTTTCTTTTGCAATGCCTTCAAACAGACGACTGACCCTTGTTTTATTTTCCTTTTAGGGGTCAGTAACGATGAGTGGAGTGTTTAAAGTTTATTGCTGACATTGAAATCTTGTTGACAAGGCATTATGCAAGAATACTATTTCAGAACTCTATTTGAAAACGTGCCAAATGCCGCTTTCCAATTGAGTTTGGTTGGTGTCCTTTTGGAAGTATTTGTGAATCTGATGGGACCTGTTGGTCAAATCCTACAATCTATCGCAGGCACCAAACCAGTCTTATTCCTTGGAACCATCCTGGCCACCTTGGGATTGGAAATGGCTAGCTTTAGTTCACAGGTAATAAGAAAAAAAAAAGAAGCAACTCGAATGTATTGCCCAGCATCTCCGTATTGGGCGTTAGTTTGACCTATCAACTTGTTTCTTTGTTCCGTCTTTTTAGATTTGGCATCTATATCTAACACAAGGTATTTGTTTCGGTGCAGGTGCAAGCCTGATGTATGTGGTAAGAGCGAAAAAAAAAACCAAGAAAATATGTATAATACATACGCAACAAGGAAAAAAAAGAAGTTTATCAACATTACATCCATAATAAATGGTATCTCTTGTTCTTTTTCTTTTTTTATCAGACGGCGATCAGTGTTTGTCCTCAATGGTTTGATAAACGTCGCGGATTGGCTTTGGGTTTGGCAGCCAGCGGTTCGGGCATTGGTGGTCTTGTGTTACCCTTCGTGCTAAGTCCTTTGAACAATTCCCTCGGCGCGCCATGGACCTATCGAATCCTGGGTTTCATCTGTCTTGGATGCGACTTACTGGCTTGTGCTTTTATCAAAGAAAAATATCCACGCAAGAAAGGTCGCAAGAAATTGAGTGATATCATTAAGCTCGATGTACTCAAAGATTCAAACTATGCCCTCTGGTGTATTGGCTCCGTCATCTCCCTGATGGGTTACTTTGTGCCTTATTTCTTTGTACCAAGTAAGTCTTCCCTTTTTTTTTTTTTTATTACGCCTGCATGGACATCTTCTCAAAATTACCTGCCTTTTGTTTTCTTTCGACTAGCTTATGCTACACAACATCTTGGCCTTGATCCCACGCAAGGATCGACATTGATTGCTGTCATGTCGGCTGCTAACTTTATCGGACGTATTACCGTTGGGTAAAGTTCTGTTCTACACCTTGCTCTATAGTTGTAATTCTTGTTCTCCATAGTGATATTCTAATCGTCTTGAACACTTAGATTTCTTGCTGATCGCATTGGTCGATTGAATGCGGACATTATCTATACTTTCCTTTGTGGTTTAAGTTCCATGTTGATTTGGACGTTTGCCACGAATTATGGGATTCTCATGGCTTATGCTGTCATCTTTGGTCTCTTCTGCGGTTCCTATTTTGCACTTTGTAAGTTGAAATGATATTGTTTTGTATAATTGGCGAAGACGTAGAACTAACTTCTTTTTTTCTTCCACATGATTCAGTATCACCTATTACCGCTACCATCCTGGAAATGGAACGATTTCCTACTGGACTCTCATTATTACTCATGTTTAATGTCATCTCAGTGTTTGGACCCAGTATTGCGAGTGGTATTCAATCTTCGCTCGCGACTGAACCATTCTTCGTTTACAAGATGTTTGCCGGTGTTACCTATCTCGTTGGCGGTGCGATCTTGGTGGTCCTGAAGATTCGCATGACGAAGAATCTGTTTGGTAGAATATGAAAATAGATATATCAATTACACCTTTTCCAAGTAGCAATTATCGCATTTGCAATATCTTATAATACAATTTATTCATACACAGCATCGGTATGCCTATGCCGGCTTTTCTTCCCAGTGATAAATTGGGGAAGCACGATAACTCTAAAAGCCTATCAAGTCATTCTTCATTATGCCTGTGTTTACTTCTAGATCTTTTTATTCGGCTGCAATAAATTCATGAACAAAAGCTGCAGTTGCGTTCCCTTCTAAGACTGCGTACCATATAGTTTTCAGCTGTGTTCACTCGGCCAAGACATAAATCATATCAATATACTCTCCCAATTCGTAATCTGTTTCTTACGAATAACTTCGCTCCATCCAATTTCCATACGAGATGCCCAGGTGTTGAGGCGCAACAGTATCCATAGTTATCCGACAGTTCAATGACAACTGTTCATCCTCATTTATAGAATGACACAGTTTTGGAATCCCGTAACCAGCAAACGTAGACCACAATCCAGCAGCTCCTTCATGCAGACGAGCAAAAATTTGTTAATATCAATGAGTTAGCCTTTGCTTTTCGATAAAGGTACGGATACTTACCGTAAATGGGTAATTATTGGAACATTCTTGACTAGTCACGGCTGGAGGCTCTCAGTAAACAAAGTGGTATCTAACTCACTTGCATATCATAAACAGTACAGAGGCGTATCTTTGTCCTCCTCATAGTCAGTATTTGAGATAGTAGACATAAATAAACAAACAGAGCAACGAGTATACGAAAAAATGGCACAGATATTAAGATCATTATCAAGGTTAATGAAGGGGTTAGATGGGCATTGATTTCCACTTGTTACGACATTAGATCGTGCAAAATATTGAAAGATTCTCATGTAATTCCTCCTATATGTCCAGTGATACGCGACCTATGGGGTATCTGATCGAGCTGAACCCTCGACAGGGAAGGATAACATCGCAAAATAACCAGTCATTATATGGAATACGTCAAATGAGCCTACTTGATACTATTCATAAAAATGAAGAGAAACGATCGCTTATCTTGATAAATGTCTTCATCGAGGAGGCAATGTAAATTCATAAGACTCTTTCTATTAAGAGATGCAGCATGGATTAGTTAAAGAAGCGTGAGAAAAGCATGATAACTTTAGCACAATCTAATCTTGCAAAATCAAATCTATCGATATCTGCGATGCGGATTGGACAGAAATACCTATGTGTTACTGGGTAAGTTTTCTTATGATTTGTTACAGTGGATAAGACCAGAATTGAAATTGCAGACGAATATGAGGTCTATTACTGACTCATAGTAGCAAACAGGCTTCTCTTTGACAAGAAGCGAGATCGAGTTCGAGATCTGCAAGCAATAAAGAGAAACGCCATGACAAACTATTACTGACAATCAAAGAAATAGCGGGACGGCTGGCGGCGAATGTACATGGTTCCTTGCATGAAAAGCTACTTCATGGTTATCTTTCCAATATATATGCCGACTTTCTGCAGGTGATAACTGAAGATCGTCTATTTACCGATTTAACAGGCGCCCAGTTATATATTAAAGTAAAAAAAAAAGCATTGAAGAGATGTACATTCAGACGTGTTTTTTTTCCCTTTTTCTATACCTTCTGTTTTCGTATTCAGCTAATGATGGAACATACGAGACATTGCGACAGGAAAGACACTGGTTCGCCTTCTTCTGCGGAAGACTCAATGACAATCAATTTGGGCAATGGCGATCTGGAGAAATCACAAGATGATCTAGAGATACCTGGCCCTGATGGAGGATATGGGTGGTTTATTGTCTTGGGTTCACTCCTTGTGCAGGTCATGACGCTTGCAGTAGTGGATGGCTGGTAATCCTAAAATATATACAAACAGCGATGATCCATTGAACTCTTCTGTCTATTTTTTCTTTTCATTTTTCATTTTCATGGGCAGGGGTAATAGAGAGGAGTAAAAGAGGGAAAAATCCATTAAAACCATCAATTATACTATTGCTACTAGGTGTAATGCAAGATTATTTTGAAGAACACGAATTCTCTAATCAAGCCGTTCAACTGACTTTTGTTGGAACGACAGCTAATATGCTCATTAATCTCTTCTGCCCGTTATCCCAAGTCGTCTGTTCGATGATGTCAACAAAAAAAGCGTTATTTACGGCGGTCATGCTAATCGTTGTTAGTCTGGAGTTGGCTAGTCTAAGCACACAAGTAGGATAGGGGCCAATCTTGGCTTTATTTCCTCTCTTTCTCTATTTTTAACCTGTTACTTTGCTCAGATATGGCACCTGTATCTCACGCAAGGAATACTGTACGGCATCGGCTCGTCCATGGTGTATTATGTAAGTCCACATACTGTATTCAAAACCGATGACTTAAATGAACTAAACCATAGATTATCATGAGTGAAATTCCTCGATGGTTCACTAAACGACGAGGCATTGCTCTGGGTATCTCATCAGCGGGTTCATGCATAGGCGGCCTGGTGGTACCAATGATTATGACGCCTCTCAATAACCAGCTCGGTGCGCACTGGTAACATTATTCGGTATTGCTTGCCAATCCTTTAAGCCTCCCTTTCCTTTTTGACTCTTTCTTCCCATGCGATATTATAGGAGCTACCGAATTCTCGGTGGTCTGTGCTTATGCGCTGGTTTGATAGCATGCAGTCTCTTTCGGGAACATCACAGACCAGAGAAAAAAGTACGAACTGCTTGGTGGAGTGTCATCCAACTCAGCGTCATTAAAGACGTCAAGTTCCTGTTATGGTGTCTTACAGACTTCTCATTCAGCTTTGTGGTCTATATCCCGTATTTCTTCTTGCCATGTAAAGCGGTAAAGCCGACCAACCTGATATGATCTAACCTAGCAAAAATGACGTCCATGATCCTTTATCCCTTCGTTTCTGTAGCTTATGCAACCTATCTTGGACTCTCTGATATACAAGGTTCGACTTTTGTTTCCATGGCATGGTGCAGCAATGCATTTGGCAGGATCTTTGCTGGGTAAAAGCATCATATAAGACAGAAACCGTTGGAGTATTTACTATTATATGTTAGCTGGCTTGCTGATTTTGTGGGACATATCAATACAGCCATCGTCTTCTGCTTCATTACAGGCTTGTCAAGTCTATTACTCTGGACGGAGGCTTCCAGCTATACTTCGTTGATGGTATATTCTGTTCTGTTTGGCTTTTTTGGAGGAGTCATTGTCCCACTCTGTAAGCTTAAACAAAACGAAGACACATACAAGACAAAGTGAAAAGGGTTATTAATATTCCGTTTCTAGCGTCCGCTGTTGTCGTGGAGATCATGGGTCAGGAAAAGTTTAAGTCGGCCTATTCACTGTGCATGTTTTTCATACTTCCTGCATTATTTGGTCCTAACGTGGCGGACAAAGTCGAGGCCGCTGCAGGGTGGAGGCCGTTCCTGAGTTACAAGCTGATAACTGGCTTTGGCTATCTGTTCTGTGCAGTAGTTGCCCTGTGTCTTAAACTTAGGGTCCGCTTGAATCCCCTAGCGAAAGTTTGATTAGTTGGTGTTATATTACCGTTTGTGTCAGTGGGAAACGGAAAAAGTAAAGGATATAAAAGGTTATTACCAAACAGTGTCTTCAAAAAAGAAACGACTGTGCTAAGCTACCAGAAGTAAGCAACGCAATTGAATACCAGCTACGATATAAAAAGCAACCGAAATTATGGACATCCATCTGCGCAATTTGTCAGCGTCGCTGTAGCTAAAAGATAGATCAACTCATTGCACAGTTGCGGCAGACTGCATTTATTAACTGCCTGTCATTCCTATTAATTTCCTGAAAGTTGAAGATGCTGGTAGGAATGGTAACCTTCATCGTCATGTGGACCCTGAGAATATTTCTTCTTCATATACTGTGAGCTCTTCTTATTGATCCGTTAAATCTTTTTTGCAGAAGCTCTTCCTCCACTATAAATCCCTAGCATTGCCGCTCATTTGGTATTAGATAAACCCGTGCTACCTCGAATAGGACAAACAAGCAGATGCCAGTACCTTGGCATTTGCAATTGTAAGTTCGCTTGCAATAGTAAAGTAAGTCAAATCTCATTTAGGCAGACCATGAATAAGGAATTGAACAATATATTTTCAACAACAGTAGTATTTTCTGTTCAGGATACTAAATATTTTTCTGTCAATGCAAACACAAAGAAATACAAACAAAGTTCAAAAAAGGTAATTGAAAAAGGAAAGATAAAAGCGGGGATGCAAGTAAGTGGGTGAATAAGAGGGGTAAATCGAGCTTTTCAACGGTTTTCAGATGTTTCGACTTGCAGCACTAATTCACGAGGGGCATCGAATCGAGGCATGATCACTTCGATGAAATGGATACGGTTGGTTTCCTTCACAGTCTGTTCCATAGCCACTTCGAATTCTTCTCGTGTGGTGACTTTAGCTTGGAGGCCGATCAAGGAGTGTTGAGGAATTCTTTCTCGTTGTTGGTTTATCTCCATATTGCCTCCCATATACTCCAGTGTCTTGTGGTAATTCCACATCTGATAATTGTTGTAATCTCTGTCTGGACCGTGGATAAGTTTCTCAATAAGGTAACCATCGTTATTCAGCAAGAGAATGACGGGTGTCAGGCCTTGATGCATCATGACGGAAATCTCTTGGGCGGTCATCTGGAAGGAACCATCGCCAACGAACAAGAATACTCTGCGTCCTCTGGCAGCGCAGGCTGCACCAAGGGCGGCACCGACGGAATAACCGATGGAACCCCAGAGGACTTGGGAAATGAAAAATGCATCTTTGGGTGCTTTCATGTTGAACACACCGAACTCGGACGTTCCGGTTTCCGCCACAATGATAGACCGAGGAGGCATGTACTCATTCACCTTGTTCCAGAAATAGCTATGGGTAATTTCGGTTCCAGGTTCGGCTGGTGCAGGTGAAGCAGCAAGTCCAAGCTCAAGTTGCTTGTTTAGATTGTCTGGCAGGGCCTCGATCACGAGAGGCAAGAGTTCAATCATATCCACCTTATCATATGTAGCTCGGAAGATGGTTGTACTGAAAGAATGGAATGCGATGATCTTGTCTTGATCCACACCATAAGAGAAGCCGCCCGTGTTAAAGTCGGACTTGACAGCACCAATTTCAAGGATAAGGTCGGCATCATGGACTTCTTTTGCAATCTCTTGAAGGGAAACTGAGCCACAATAGCAACCGCGGTAGTAGGTGGCTGTTTCGTCAACAGCACCTTTGCCCATGGGTGCCACATAAGTGGGGAACTGGGTTTTCTCTGCTAGCTGTCGGACGACGTGAGTGATATTGTTACGGAGGGCACATGCATCGACCAAGATAAGTGGGTGTTTGGCATCCTCGATAGCTCTCAGTACATTTCTGAGACATGCCTCCTGCGTCTTGACGGGATTTTTGGGTCGTTTCAAGTCCAAAGCCTCTTGGCTTTCGGCAGTGACAGTCACCTCGGTGTTGATCAGGTCAATAGGAATGGCAATGTAAGCTAAATGGAATTAAAAATGAGACCCGCTTGTTCCCGCATATATCACTTATGCGTGCTTACCAGGACGACGGCTGAGGATCATTTCTTTCAGAACACGATCAATTTCACTCAATGCGTTGCGTCTTTCCAAGTGAGTATTGGCTGAAGTGATCTTGGCGAACATTTGTTGGAACACACGGTAGTTACCATTACCCAGAGTGTGGTGAAGGATAGCACCGGACATCTGAGATTTGGTATTTGGTGTACCCACAATGTGCACAACGGGCACCATTTCAGAGAAGGAACCAGCTATACCATTCGCAGCGGACAATTCGCCCACACCAAAAGTAGTAACGACAGCCTACAATGAGTGTTATCAGCTTGACGAACAGGTTTTCGACATTATATCAATTACTTACACCAGCACCTCTGACACGAGCATACCCATCAGCAGCATAAGAGGCGTTCAACTCATTAGCGTTGTTACCCCAAAGAAGGTCTCTGTCATCCTCAATAAGATCCAACAAAGGCTGAAACAAACAGATGTCAGCAAACGGACAAGATGTTCTGCATAAATCATCTCATTTTACCATGTTGTAATCACCGGGACAGCCAAAGACGGTATCAATACCGAGTTCCTTGAGACGGTTCAGCAAGTGGGAACCGATTTTAATCGTAGCGGTAGTCATTGTGTTTTTCAAAGTATTAAAAGAAAGAAGTATTCAGAGAGAAAAGTGATTGATGTAATAATGATAGCCAAAACCGAGTTGTGCTATGCATGCTTTATATAATCGGAAATATAAGACTCAGACGTTGATTCATATGATGGATTCAGATGTCTGTCTTTGGGGCATTAATCTGATACGACTGCTGTCTCGCGTTTAATTGTGCGTGCGTTCCCGGCTTTTAGGTATTCGGGTCCGGTTCCTTCCCTACATTAAGTTTATATCATTTCCGTCTCGGCTCTTCTTTCTTGACTGCCCTCCTATAGGCAATGAAGGTATAAGGAAATGTAGCCAAGGGCAACATCATGGTGGTTGTCTTTGACAAAAAGCATTGAAGCTTTTCTTTATGATGATATGAGCCAAACAAAGTTTCGGCACAACGTCAGACATTTTGACATGTTTTTGTTCTGTGTCCCTAGCAACCGGTAAAAGTCCCATTGGATGGGTCATCGCCAGTATGCGACGGGGAATCGCGGTAATTTGATTTGAACTCAGAGCGATCGTCAGCCGATTTTGCGTTCACATCTTTTCGCTTTTGGGCTGATCGATCGCGGGTTGATTATGTCGCGATAAACAAGACCCGGCAGGTCCCCTCATCCGACGCTTGCATCGACAAACTTCGATAAGTACCACCTGTCAGGCCACACATCCAAAATATGATATCTGAAACCGATTGTCAGTGTCGGGAAATGAGCATTTGCTTTATTTTCCAATTCTTTAGGCTTGGTGTTAATTAGCCCTGCATAAACATTACATGAAACACAAAAAGAAAGTAATCATTCGATCACCATGGAATAAGAGATTGTTCATCCTATGCAATATATATTTCCCACACACCAAATACATCCTTCATATCAACTCCATAGTTATTGACATCATCGGATATTCATATTGATAACCATAGAAATACTGCTTATGTGTAAATAACACTCAATGCGGTATACCCTTTTTTTATGTACAACAGAAGCCAATGCTTGGCCGTTTTGCATGGACATGATGGTACCGCAATGGAAACGGTGGCACTCCACGTGGCTTGTAAGTGGCTTTTGAGCGTGGTTTTTTTCTGCATTTGGAGAGTCCGACAAGCCCTTTTTACGGTTGGAATCGACAAATGAGAGGAGGGTATCATGGACGATTAGGGCGATCCCTTGAGCATAGAGTTTCCAATCACTTAAGCCAGTATAAGGCTGAAGGAAATGCTGACTGGAGCACATTAGCTTTGTACGAGTACCTGCAAAAAGTCGATGTTTCAATGAGAAGAATAAAAAAGCGCCAGCTCGAAACTGTCATTGAAAAAGGTTGGATAGTCCATTTTTAATAGTGTAATAATGACATATATCTGGATACGTTTTAGTGTTGCCAAACTTTGAGACTTTGACCGGGGAGGAAGAGTACGAAGAACCGTAAGCGTCCGTCTTTTGTGCGATCGCCAATATGCCTGATCGTTCTTGAATCATGTAGATCAGAAGACGAAGGCGAATACGCTTTGGTGAGTGAAGAAGGATCATGGTTACAAAAGTGCATTCCACCTTCGCTTTTACATGAGACTGACGCGGTTGCAAAGCCGGCTCAAGATAACAATGCGATGAACAAGTCCGTCACAAGTCTATGGAATCTGAACAAACCAGCATCCACGCCCACGCCAACACAAAGCAACCCCGAATCTAGAGCAGCTACACCTGAAGTCAATGTATCAGCTACGGAAGAGACGGCAGCCACCGAAGACAGGTCTGAGTCGAAATCAAAAAAAAGAACAAAGGCAGCAACAGGGGGAAGTACAAAGCGAGCGCGAGGTGAGCATCGATCAACCAATGCATGCTGGTCGTTCTAAACAAGCAAAAAAAAATAGTGGAAAGCCGCGACGCACCATTTATCCCTAACGCCAAATTATCCGATCTTGGTGGCATCGATCATTGTGTGGAAGAAATTATGGAACTTATTGCTATGCCTCTAGCACATCCGGAAGTCTATATCCACACCGGTGTTCAACCACCAAGAGGTGTGTTATTGCATGGACCTCCAGGTTGTGGCAAGACAAGATTAGCACATGCTATTGCAGGCGTAAGGGTTTGAGCAGTAGGAGATGGGGCAGGATAAGGCTAACGGCTCAACGGTTTAGGAATTGGGTGTACCGTTTATCAACATATCAGCTCCGTCCATTGTATCCGGAATGTCTGGAGAATCTGAGAAAAAAATCCGCGATGTTTTCGAAGATGCTCGATCGAATGCACCATGCCTTCTTTTCATAGACGAGATTGATGCTATTACCCCTAAGCGAGAAACAGCACAAAGAGAAATGGAACGACGAATCGTTGCTCAGTTACTGACATGCATGGATGGTATGTTTTCGATGGTATCATTGTTCTGAGGTTTTAATGTGTGATTTCATAGACTTGTCATGGGATAAAACAAACAATAAACCTGTCATGATCATTGGTGCTACGAATCGACCCGATTCGCTGGATGCTGCACTACGACGGGCTGGAAGATTTGACAGAGAAATTAGTATGGGTGTACCAGATGAAAAAGCGCGGGAAAAGTAAGTTTTTGTATGACGTGAAGACGGAGAAGCTGATTTTACCAAGAATATTATCGGTCCTTTCTTCAAAATTACGATTGGAGGGTAATTTCGATTTTGCAGAACTAGCAAAAGCAACACCAGGCTATGTTGGTGCTGATTTACAAGCGCTTATAACCACTGCCGGTGTTATTGCTGTAAAGCGGATCTTTAAACATTTGCGTGCGACTATCATTTCTACGCAACCACAGGACGAGAGTTCTATGGACATCGATACCAAGATGACTGAAGTTACACCACCGATCCAAACGACTACTGTTGAAGAGTTTGAAGCACAATCAGCACTGGAACAACTACGGTCAATATCTGACTTTATCAAATCTCACAAGGAGCCATTGACTCCTGCTCAGCTAGAGTCGCTTGCTATCACACATGAAGATTTTCAACACGCACTTAAGAAGGTACAGCCATCATCGAAAAGAGAAGGCTTTGCAACAGTACCCGATGTTACATGGGATGATATTGGAGCTCTTTCCTTTGTGCGAGACGAACTTCGCATGGCTGTGGTAGAACCAATTAACCATCCGGAATTCTTCGAACGTGTTGGTATTACGTCCCCCGCTGGTGTTCTTCTTTGGGGTCCGCCTGGATGTGGTAAAACCCTACTGGCCAAAGCAGTAGCGAATGAAAGCAATACCAATTTCATTTCTGTAAAAGGCCCTGAATTGCTGAACAAGGTATATAAGATAAGCTTTTCAGTTGATCTTGGTAGATCTTTTAACATTGCTGTATGTAGTATGTGGGTGAGAGTGAACGTGGTGTTCGCCAGGTCTTTGCTCGTGCACGTGCCTCTGCTCCTTGTGTAATTTTCTTTGATGAATTGGACGCTTTGTGCTCTAGAAGAGATGACCAACAGGTAAATATGGCTAACCTTGATATACGTAGTGTAACCAAGTTCTAAATTATTTAGACGGATTCATCCGCGCGTGTTGTTAATACACTGCTTACTGAATTGGATGGCGTGGAGAACCGTAGTCAAGTGTACGTCATTGCGGCGACCAATCGACCAGGTAAGATACTAAGAAAGATTTGCTATGACGTTCGATATCTGAGATTATCTAGATATGATCGACCCCGCAATGCTCCGTCCTGGTCGATTGGACAAGCTGCTTTATGTAGAACTTCCCACTCCGGCCGAACGACTGGACATTTTACTGAAATTAACAAAGAACACGCCACTAGGACCCAGCGTATCGCTGGAAGAAGTTGCCAATAACCCTCGCTGCGAAGGATATAGGTAAAGCGGCCTGTAAGAAATGGCTCTTTTTTAATTAATCTATATATTTTAGTGGTGCGGATTTGGCAGCGCTCGTTAGAGAGAGTGCAATAGCCTCCTTAAGAAGCAAATTTTATGGAGCAACAGGCACAACTGTAGTCAACACTGACAACGGTGAAGATATATTTGTTACCAAGGAGCACTTTGACGTTGCATTTAACAAGATCTCGCCTAGTGTACTTCCTCATGTAAGTGTTGCAGATATGCTGACGACTCAACGTATTTTTAAACGTCCTCCGTTCTTTAAACAGGATAAACGACAGTACGATAAACTCCGAGAGAAGTACGGATAGATGTATACGTATAAAAAAGAAAAGAGAAGCCTTCTATTTGAAATAGCGGTTTACACATAATTTACAGCAAGGCTTATTTGTTACACTCCCCGTGTCTTCGCGACGCTGCTGCTGCTGCTGTACATATAGAGAGAAATATTATACTAAATTTGCCTGTTGCAGTAAATACCCAATCTAACGTTGTCTCTTGGGATATTCTCTGTAATTATCGTAAGTAAGGAATGTATCCAGCAAAAGCATTGTTCCAACTGTGGTTTTGCTTTTCATCAAAGCATGATCCTTCGATCGGGATTTTCGGGAAGCATCATGGAGCGTTGTAGGTATAAGTAAGCTCTTAAGATCGATAAATGAAGAGGAGTGCAGCAGTCGATGTAATTACAAGTATTGATAACATTTCAAACGAGATTTTGATTCTCGTAATTTTTCTACGTAATATGACGTTTTATCGGAGCTTGGATATCCATGACGCTTATCCTATATATAACAATATGAGGAACATAGAAGGTACGGACGTGTTATCTTGTTGCCTACCAACAAAGCTAGCCATAAGCCAAATCTTAGAGAAAATTCAGTCTGCAAGTCCAACGAAGCTTGATCTCGGCTGAGGGCGTCAGCTACATATTTGTTTTGGACTACATCTGCTACGAAGTTAAATTGAGATTCTCGGTAAGTATCCCAATCTTTAAGAATTTCTATGGCAAGGTCTGCGCAGAAACGGCGATGACACCACAAAGATTCATGGCCGGGGAAGCTTATTGTTTGTTGATCCAGCCAATGAATATGCTCCATGATCACTAATTCACCCTGTCGCGCCATGACTTGAAGGGCCCGTTCCAAATGTTGGACACCAGAATGATCACTTACGTTTAACTCCACCCATCGGCGTGCATGATCATATTCCTGGCGAATTAATGGATCGTCAGTTTCCATAAGCGAGAGGAGCCAATGTCGATAATTCCAGGAATAGTAATTTTTGGGATACGATGAGGATGTCCGAGTACAGAGATCAAGTTCTTTTTCAAAATCTAAATGACGATATCCCGTGTAAGTGTGAAGCCATTTTCTATTGCGCAAGCAAAAGTTAGATCGTATGTTCCTTGGTAATGAATGGTTACCGATGATGCCATGCAATTGAGCTTTTTGCATGTCTTGGTACAGTGAAAATAAGATTAATAAGTAATAGTTCGTCGTTGACATTTATATAACCGGATGAAACAAGCTTTTTTCTTTAAGAAAGAATGACACCAATCATGTGTTAACATTAATGGACGAAAACAGGCGATATCCCTAGTACCTGGTATTCATGGCTGTATAATTGTCTGGTTTTAGCAATACCATAGCTCTTGTCACCTTTTCGAGTTCTGAGGAATCGTCCGTATCACGTATTTGTACAAATCGTTCATGGGCCTGCTTTAAAAGTGTATGAATGTATTGCCAAGCCAACCCAAGCTTTGTCTCCACGACTATCAGTGGATAGTAGGCTGCGCTCTCTGGAGGCAAGTCCTCCACATTAGGTTGCATGTCCAGCAGCCCTACTTCATCACTTGGCAGCCCCAAGGATTAATATGCATCATTTCTTAAACATGCTTTACTAACATGGAACGCAAGGTCAAAGCGCACATCAACTTGTCGTAGAGGTTGCCATGATCCACCATCATGCTAACTGTGAGCCAATGTGGTCACCGAAAAAAAATTCACAGAAAAAAAAGGACGGAACGCACGGGTCCATGACAATGCAAAACGGGAAGTATGACAATTTTTATGAGTGTATTTTTTTCTATATGTGTGTGCCTATGGAGGATGATGGTTGCAATATCCCTGTACATACATCTTATTGCGTATCCATTTGTGTACACTTGACGACATTTTCATCCTTTCTCTAAGATCAAACAATAGCTTGTGTTTCCCGAACCTTATAGTAGGTAAGAACTCATTCTATGAATCTTCCCAACACAACAAACATTTAAGTTTGCCAGATAAGTTCTTTTCTCTAGCCCAATTGAGAGAGGTCTGATTGGTTAAATCGTTCACTATGTGGCTGGCTTTCGCTTTCGGATCATGCCGGAAGTCCTCAAGAACGACAGGTATCTATAATTGCTCCCGATTCACACGTTTGCTACGACTATCTAAAGGACAAATACTCTATTGCAGTTCAATCTTAAGACTGAAATGACTAATGCAATGTCTTACCAGATCGATAGCATACAGGCTGATTTAACATTTTCTTAAACTTTGTAAAGTCCAATAAAGGTGGGAATACTATGATATTTATATATCTTTGTCACTGCAATAAAAATCATTGATAAATGATGCTCCCATCAATAGAGAAGCTGCTCTGGCGTGAATAAAGGCTTCAGTAAGTACTGTTTGTGTAAAATCATTGTGGAGATTATCACGGAAGGCAGACAGTGGGTAATTCACCTTGTCGGAGTTTGCTGACTATAATTACGCGCAGGGAGAACCTCATTGCATAACCACTTCAATGAGTAAACCTAAGTGCTTTCGCTTCAACCCCCAGTTCTCATTTATTACGGATGATTGCGAGAAAATCAATTTACCTCCATTTATGGCGAATCTACAAGCACGCAATTGGTGCGTAGCACCTGCTGTAATTCAAGCTGCCTTCGATGATGCTGATTAGGCGCCTGAAACTCTAGATGAACTTCGCAGTAAAATGAAGAAGGCGCTAAATACCATTACGCGGAAATCTCCAGATAGTTTTATCAGTACACACGCGTCAAAAACGTGCTAGTTACTGGGGGTCAAAGGGATTTCGCAGAATGTTGTCAAAGCTGTTCGATGATACGTATTCAAGAACGTGAACTAGAAAAATTGTCGAGAAAACCTCGACGAGCAGATAAAAAGGCAGAAGTAGAAGGAAATCCAAATGGTGTTCTCCTTTCTGAGCTTGGATCAAGGAATTACCGTACAAGAATCCAAGAAAAGATTTGAAACAGAGAAAACTGTGAAACTGATGTATGTAGAATGAGTCATTTGGCTGTTGTGTTCACGGAAATGTCTAATATTTATAAGTCTCAGGCTGAAATAGCAACAGATCAAGAGGAGTATAAAGATATTGAGGAAGAGCTGGAGGAAGGATTCGAGGAAGTGAAGGATACATATCAAACGTGGTCAAGTGTCAGAAATACGCTTTTTAGGTCGATGCACGAAGCGGTGAGTTATCTAACGGTCTCGCTCTATATTACTTTATTTTCTTGAAAATGTAACGTTCATACTGAGCAGTGCCGTGGTGAAGAAATTCACGATTTCCGTTTCATGATTTTGAACAAAGCGGGGAGCAGCTCCTATATTTTAAAACGGCTTTTCTTATTGCTTTGCTTTCATGCTTCAACATAAAAGATATCCCAGCGCTGTGCACATTGAAGTAGTATTTTATATCGAAAAGAATTAACGATCTTCTACTGGTATTAGAATATTTCGACTGCCACCAAGTCAGATAGTAAACACGATGAATCCAGCTGTTGCGAAACTTCAGAAGCCTTGTTTTACTCCAACACTGTGGGAAATGCGAGTTCCTTCCAGTCTCCATCAGTTCCTATTGAGCTACCATTCTTGCTTAATGAAAAATAGTACATCAGAAACCACTTCCCATAGCGATACTTCTATGGAGTGGAGAGGTAAAGCGCTCATGCTACGCGACCAGGTACTCTTACTCATTTCCTTCCTGCGTAGGCTTTGATGGCTACCTCTTTTCTGTTTCTAAAATTTGATGGCGTGTACGCAGCTACGTATCAGCAAAAGCTAGTTATACCCAAACATCCATGGCTAGTCAAAGACTTCAAGCAGACTTTGACTGGACTGTTGGTATGGAAGGTAAATTACCCACTTCTGTCACCTGAGATTTAAACACACTTATGTGCTCTATCACCCATTGCAGGCCAACCGCTGAGAAATATCTACACGGATAAAACTAGCAGCGCTTCAGGCAGAAACCGAGATGAGCTTCTCGAACATGGCTAGTGAAAGTATTTCCACCCCTCCCGAAGAAGCGCATAGTCCAAACACATTTTTTTCTTTGAAACGATGAAGCATTTTCATGTATTGAATATCAACAATGATTCTAATCTTCCTAGATTGTCCCAATTACATTTGGCATAGTCTACATATTGATTCTTTTGCAACAACAGACGTATTACTATTCGTTTCAAAGAAATTCGTGATGTCCAGGTCATTAAAATGCTTCGTTTTAGTTAATAGTCTATTTGTTACATTTCACCCACTTGTCTTCTGTAAAATTGTATTGACAATCTGCTTCCATATGCATCATCACTGGCACAACCTACAAGCCATCACATATTACGGAAACCGTTATGTGCGTAGAAAATGACGCTACCTCCATGCTCCGCTTTCTTCGCCATTGTCCTATATTCCGAAACCCAGCAGCAAAGACTGAAGGGCAAATGTTGTTCTGAACAATCCAATGGCAGGTATTCACAGGGACTGACAGGTCATTGGTTCAAGAAATTATCATATTGTATGGCGGCAACGAGACGCTGCTGTGGTTCCAGGACATGACTGCTTTTCCTAGCCGGAGAGCATCGGACTGAAGCTGTTCCCAAAAAAGGAGGCAGATGCACCCAGGCTCAGAATTTCAAAAAGACACAAGCACGACAATGGCAGGTGGAAATCCGAAAGGCACGGGTTTGGATCCAAGTTATTATGAATTGCCGGAAACTATTGCTTGTTTTGAATCTATTCGAGGCCCTCTTTTAGCAGAGCTACAGCCACAGCAGAGGGATATCTCGTTCGATGCGCGCGATCTCTCCGTGCTGACTGGCCAGCTCCAACAGTTTCAAGCCGATTTCCTAGGCATCAACAATCGTCCCGCCAATGCCCCACTCCGGATACCTGCAAAGCTTTTCAAATTGCATGAAAAACGTTGTCTCTCAAAAGAATCACCATTGTACACCATCTTACTGGCGGCGTTCACGTACCGCATCAGCAATAGTTGGCGTAAATGGGACTTTAGCAATCCCTCAAAGAAATCGAAAAACAGCGACCTCATCCAATTCATACGCAGCTTTCTTATACGTACCAAAATCATTGTTCCTCCTAGAATCGCGTTTGCCGATAGCATGTCAGAAGCAACAAAAAAAGCATTGGTTCCATTAGCACGTAAAATTGAAGGTATTTGAATCCTATTGGATGAAATGCCGGTATTGATTTGGATTTTTTTTCTTCGTTCAAAGCACAAGTCGTGGATAAGGTAAAGGATGCGACCCACGTATTGTATGGACAGCTTCATCAATACGGAGGTTCCGAAGAAGAGTGGTTTCGGACCTTGGAGAAAAAGGACAGTAAAGTTTTGGTACATTGGTGGTACCATCCGGATTCGTACGATAATTGGTTAGTGCAGACGGATCAGTTTGCAGATCCTGAAGAAGCACCTGATCATGATGGACCATGGCATATCATAGCACGATGGCTGCAGGACAGCGTAAAGTTTAATGAATTAATGAACGAAGAAGATTATGAGGAGTTAGAGGTAGATTCACCGGAGCCAGAGCAAAACGAAGGTAGACATACTGTTGAGCCCCAGTCCGATGCTGTATCGGTCACTTCAGAAATGCCTTCATCCTCCGTGGCTGATGTTTTGGAGCTGGTATCAGCACCACCCTTACCCGTCCTCAACAAGGGTCACGAGCCAGAAGTGCGGATTCGAGACATTGAAAGCGAACGCCCACAGCTTGGAAGTCGTCAACGAAAGAATGAGTTTGAACCCTACAGTAATGGCGATATCACCAATATCTCGCAGTATACGGAGACCTATATAGAATATCCTAAACGACCGGCTAAAAAGCGTAAGCTGAACGAAAGTACTACGCAGAATAGCGATGCTTCTGCAGATGCAACAAAAGAAGCATCTGTACAAAAAGGTGAATAGACGATTAAGTATATTTGCTACTGTGTATGTCGAGCAGTTTAGCTGATATTGCTATGTCAGATATCTCGGCGATCTGTCAATCAGCGCCATACGATTATGATAACCTCACCATGCCCTCCTGGTTCGACATTTCCACTGTGCATGCCATTGAAAAGCTGTCATTACCGGAGTTTTTCAAGGATGAATCTGACAAGGACATGAAAAAATACAAGCTATACCGAGACTATATGATCCAGGCTTACCAAGCAAACCCCGATTACTATTTAACAGTTGCGGCGTGCAAGGCCAAATTTGATATTGACCTTGTCGTACTTGTCCGTATACACAGCTTTTTAGAACTAAATGGCCTCATCAACTCTCAGGTAAAAGGGACGTTTATGCAGGAGCATCCGTAGCTAATAGAGGCGTACTAAGGTGGATCCACGGCGCAGGATCTTTGATCCCTGTATTGACAGTGAACCGGATGCTGGTGTTCGAACAAAATCACAGAGGGATTTCAAAAACGTTGAAAATGTGAACATGCAGTACCTAAGAGACTTGATTTTCGATTCGTCGTTATCGGCAAGCGCCAAGAGCGCATGGGACGTAAAAATCGAGGATCCCATTAATCCTGACAAACGGAAATACTATTCTTGCACCAATTGCAGCGTCGATTGTAGTTCGGTTCGTTATCAGTCACTTAAGTACAAGGATGTCCAAGTGTGTATCAATTGCTTTCTGGAAGGCAGATTCACCGCCACGACGTCAAGCGGGGACTTTTTGCGTGTTGAGGACGTGGGTGATCGTGATATGACGGATGACGATTGGAATGAAGAGGAAACACTTCGACTATTAGAAGGCATAGAACGGTATGACGATAACTGGATGCTTATTTCCGAACATGTTGGTACTCGATCAAAGGAACAATGTATTACTCAATTCCTGCAATTACCCATTACCGACGAATTCCTGGCCGCCCAAACAGCAGATAAGGAGTTGGAAGAACTACCTTTTGGCAATCATCCCAATCCAGTAATGACGATGATCGCGTTTCTGTCTGGACATATCAACCCCGGTGTTGGATCAGCGGCAGCAAAGACGGCGCTTAAAGAACTCTTGCAATCAGATGATGCGAAGAATAATCATGTGGAGCCTGAAGAGAAAGAAGCCGAAGACGAAGAAATTGATATTGATGCTGAGGATCAACAGCATCAGCAGTCGGGAGCCAAGGAAGCGTTCTCGAAGCAAACAATGAAACGAGCTACTACGGCTGCGCTCCAGAGTGCTGTTGAGCAGGCTCGAAAACTAGCAAGCTATGAAGAAGAAGAGATCCAACATTGGACACGATTAGCAGTGAAAACACTCATCGATAAGTTATGCCTAAAAGTCCAACAATATGAAGAATTGGAAAATTCGCTTGGAGCGGAACTAGCCGAGCTCGACAAGCAAAGAACGGTCTTACAGAGCTCCATCGATGCTCTGAGCAAAAAGCAATTCGTCAATTCTGGGAGCAGCTTTGGTACAGACCAATAGCGCATTGTAAATGCCGACCATATATACAAAGTTTTTCTGTAATCATCTTAATCATACCGTCACCCTATTCTTTCTCCCTCTTTCTTTCTCTCTTGTTTCCCAAAGATATCTTTAATTTCCTTGGTTTATCACAGCAACCCCACCTTATCACTCGATGCCTGTGTCTCCCAAATTAGTTGACCCCTTCCTTAGTAGTAGTTGAACTAGAAATGTGAATTTTGTTCTTGTTTCCTTCATTGCTTGTTGAGGCCTATTGATTTTGCGCAGTAGGAGAAAAGAAGAATGGATATCTATTATACAAAGCAAAAAATCGTAAAACTTAAAACAGGAAACTTTAGTACTACACAACCACAGTAGTCATTGCGCTATTTAGAAGCTGTAAACCTTTCTTGGCTGTGGTCTTCTCAAATTTCGTAGTTCCTTCAAAACTTTTAGTTCTCTTTGTTTTAGCAATCGTTTTCATACAGCAAACTCTTTTACAAGTAGCAGATTTCGTCATAGTACAATGCTGCGATTTTGCCCTCACTGCCACGGAACGAAACACTCTTGCACTACTAACCAATTGTGTTTGGCAAACCCTGTGAATCTTGCGCACATCAGGGACAGGAATTGGTGCGATTTGTCAACATAACAGTAGCTAGAAATTAGCCAATTTATTTACGTACCTACTGTGAACTGCGTTTACTGACCATTTCTCTGTTTCCAACATCATAAGAAACGTTGAGTAGTACTATATAAAAACAAAATTAAAGCTGCATTTTACTGAGTCTGCGGCGTAGCGGTCTCTACCAAATCAAATGGTGTATATCTTAAGACACACTATATCACTAGCACTGAAGTCTTTAATGCCGAAAACATAGTAAATTAAAAGGTGATACCAAAATCATTACTAAGGAAACGGATATTACACAGTTAGCTGAAAGATCACCAATACAAGCTTAGTCTTTTATAAAATGTTAAAATACTGACAGCCTATTCACAGCTAATATTTCATTTTAGATAGATGATATAGTTATTTTGTAAAGAGAAACAATAAAATGGCCCTTAAATCTAGCAAACGCTTGCGCAATGATCATCCGGTTTTATATGACACAACAACCTCATTCGGAATAATTAATCTTCGCTCCTGGTTGATCAATGCTTGCTGATAGAGCGGTATGCAAGTCCCCGTTCTCTTCATACACCGGTGATGACGAGAATTGTCGGGTGCGAGGTGGAAAAGGGCCCAGCTTATGCTTTGCTCGAAAACGTGAGGATAACATGATTTCGACTAGGCTGGGAGAGTGTCGCATAAACTTCCATCCATTGCAACTTATTGAAGTACGCAGTCACGATTTGATGTTGTCTAACAAAGCATCATCTTCCTTTCCTTTTCTCTCCTTCTCAAGAACACGTTTTCATATTGTTATGAGCTCTCGCAAAAAGAGAAAGTTACTTTCAGAGGCCTTAGAAAATGTACCTATTTCAGATATATTTGAAGAAAGCTCTTCTTCTTCTGCCGTTTCCTGTAAGTGTGTTAGACGACAAGCACTGTTCCAGGAGGTTCTTTACACACCTCACATCGATGTAGCAAACCATGGTAAAAAAGGAGATGATGCAAATGAAAGTGATGACCACTTTCAACCGGTAATTTCTATCAAAAGGAAAAAGGCCCATGCTTCTTCAGGTAAAGAATATCTCAAAGATATCTGTACGACTTGCATTGATCAATTAGTTAACAAACGCACCGGTGCCCTGCAACATTCAATGAGTGAAACAAAGCCCTGCACGTCTGTATCCTTATCCTCAGGTAAGCAGAACTGATTGAGTTTTTCAGTGTTTTGACATTGCCAATAACCGTCTTTCAAAGATGTGCCTTTAGCTCCAAAAACAAAAAGACAACAAAAATTTGAAATGGCCAATAAGAAAAGAGAAGCCAAGCATCAGAAGAAGACTGAAGGAAAAGAAGTTGTCTGTGGTTCTTGCGGTAAGACAGGTCACAGTCGGGCATCAAACGCTGCCTGCGAGAACCATAAACCGCGCCGAAAGACTCTCACCCAGCTGAAGCGTACAAGCATTATAAAAACCTCTTTGCAGAATACCTACAGGAACCCAGACTTTGTGGAAGCTATCCACACTGCTGTAAGACATGTGTGAGACATCACATATGCCGGATCACTTTTGCAAACTATTATATACTACGATTACTTGAACAGAACAAGGAACTGCCTGTCGTTTCTCACGACTTGTGTTACGGTCTTTTTGCAATAGTTGCAGGAAAAGGCGACAAAGCGAGTGCGGATATAAAAGATGCATTTCAAGAATTCAAAAGTGAAGTCCATACTTTCGATCCAAGTTATTTTATGTCTCAAGGATACATGACACTGATTGCTGATGCTGCAAAGCAATACGAAGAGTGTATCCGTAACCGTGTTGTAGCCAACTTTGAGAACAAGACAATCCAGTATTTGCTCATCCAGTTTTCTGACAAAGAAGACTCGGCTTACCTTGGCAAAACTACGGTTCGGAGCGTAAAGCTCTAGCAAGGTATGCTTATACGGTGGCAACAGAGGATCCATCCAACGAATTCAAATGGCCACAATCTGTTCCGCATTCAGACGAACGGCAGAAAGCTATGGATAGTTTGATTGCTTCTCTGGACATGGGACTGCGCCCGATAAAAGACTTAACGCTCAATGCATACCCGGAGAGGTAGCTGTCATGGATACACAAAGTACTGCAGCGAATGGAGAAAAAAATCTGTATCCAAGAAGAAACACCACAAAAGTATGCCTCTGCAGCATTTGTGTATCGGAATGTAAGAGAGGTAAGCCTTCTGTTTCTCCTTCTTGCAGTCTCTGATATGATGTTGCAGTTGGTCGACACCACCCAACCTTCGAAAAAACTTTTATCAAGTCTCAATCATGCAGTGCACACATCGATTCGTCAAAAGACGCCGATTCAGTTAGGAAAAAAGTGTACCAGAAATTTTCACGAGAAGGATTGGGCAGCTGTTCAAGAGTTTGTCAAGTCTACAACATCTGCCATTGAAAACAACACTTTCTGTCCGCTGAAGTACACGGATCCGCGTGGTTGTCGTCGTTTTACACTCTTGCCTGTTTATTCATTTCAATGTCATCATATTACTATCGATTTTCAAGCGTTAGGGAAGCTATTGTCTTCCGCCAATATCATACACGAAAGAGCCGTACCAACAGCATCCGAGGCAAGGCAAGCATACTTTGACCTTATCGAAATGAAAAAGATTGGCTACGGGACACTTGATAGCTTGGAAACCGAGAAATCCGTGTTTTGGTAACTGTAAAGGTCGTTTTTCGGATTTATTGAACTGATTATATTAGGGATAAGATAAACACAGATGGTATAGATGTGGAATTCATATTCAAACATCCTAAACGCGAATCGTCATCAAAACCACTTACTCCAGCAGACTTGAAAGATATGGCAAAAGATGTACTGATTTGGGGAGTCGACCCTGGCGTGACAGATATATTTGTTGCTGTAGACGGCTGTGCGAAAGAGTCACATCGGATCAGAAAAACGAGTACTGCTGAGTACTATGACGTTTGTGGTTATAATCATGCAACACGCAAGCGTAACGAGTATATAAGCTCAAATCCACAAGCAAAGGAGCTTATTGATTGAATATTCAGCATGAAATCGGCAGATCGAACCAAAGTTATAACTTCCCTTCGGTACCGATTTCAACATCACCAGTAAATAACAAGCTTTTATGATCTTGATAAACGGTAAACAATCCAATTTCGTTGCGATTTACTCATTGGAATTTTAGGTTCTGCCAACTGAAATTCAAGACTTATATACGAAAGCAAAAAGGAGTGACGGAGATTGCGAAGCGACTCTTGGATGGAAGCAAGAAGTATGCGGTTCAACAAGTTGACAGTGATACGCCAAAATGTAGCTCAGATAAGAAAAGGAAGTGGACAAAGAAGTCGAACAAGGACGAAGAAAAGGAATCTCAAAAGCCGATATTGATTGCGTTCGGGAGCGGAGCATCATAGTCTTCAATGCGAGGGAAACTGCCTGCTTCGGCGAGAACCATAAGAAATTGTCTTTATCAGCTATGTAGGCAACGGAAGGTATTTCCTGATTAAGAGTCATAATATATTTCTCCCTAAAGCTATCATATATTTTGGCTCCTGCGAGGGTTATAATGGTGGACGAGTATCTCACGTCGCAGATCTGTCCTGTCTTTAGCAAAAGAGAGTTGAAGATGCAGCAAGAACGGCCTGGAAGCCATGAAAAAGCGGGTGCAGCTTTACATGCGGTACTAAGATGTAACAATTGCGCTATACTTTGGAACCGTGACGTTCTTGGTGCGAATAATATTTTGGCCGTTTTCAAGTATATGGTGACGAACAATAATGAGCGTCCTTCCCCTTTCAAACAGCCAGCCAAGTCAAAAACAAGTCCGGAAATGCAAGAGCCGGACCTTCCATAACTGGGAAACTAGTTAGTCAACAGAAAACGCCACAAAATAGATATGGCGCATCCATTTAAAGTGTACGTTGCCTATGAATGCAGTACTTTTTCCCGTTAGGAATAAATCTTGCATCAGTTAGACCATATATTATCGTCGGGGTTTGGGGAATAAGGTTCATGCCCCCTTTTCTCCTTGAGAGTATGAGGTCGAAGTGGGGTGTGGCGTCATAGGTTCATGCACGTTATATTTGGCTTATTCAGCGGACAGTGACACCAGGTACGCATGAACGGCTCGCGTAAGACGTCTCGCAACGGACACGTAGAGAGACACGCACTCCCCTTTCGTATGTGTCGAGATATCAGATCAAAAAAGGAAAATGGACAGGACTGGATCAACTTATGCTACATTAAGTTTATAAGGCCCCGTTCGTTTTGGTAAAAGGAATTTGAACAAGGAAAAAAGAAAAAAAAAAGGCTTTACAGGAATCTGGATCCATATATTTCTTTTTCTATTTTATCGATTTTTTCTTTGTTTGGTTTAGTGTCCAGATGACGGAGTGGACGGCGGAAAAGTGGCATTGGTATGCGAACCTGCATACGACACTTCATGAGTATCAGCTCCGGCAAGGTTAGGTTTCTGAGTTTGGAGAGGCAACAGCAAGAAGTTAGGCGCCCTCTCCCTAACGAAACGTGATTAGAACGAGAGATAAAGGAACAAGCCATGTATAGCATCAATATTTCTACACGGCAAATTCGTTGCGTGGGCTTAGCCTGCATTACCTTGAATCCATATAAGGGGGGACAGTATCCCATTGCTGAGCGTTTGGTTCGTTGTACTTGGCTTGATCAAGGCTCAGGTTGGTGTAGCGCGAGAAACTGGTTCTGGATGGGTCCCGATCATCGTCGCGCATCGGAGGTAAATAGTCATCGCTGGTATGCCACACACCATCGTCCGTCTCTACAAACTGTTCTTTCCTGCCGTTGTCCCTTTTTCGCAACCACCACCAAAGGGCACCCGCTGCCAAGAGCACAGCCACAACTAAGCCGATGATAAGGCCAACCATGCCTTTGACGCCTCCTAAACTTTCAAAAGGTGTACCCACTCCCTTAAAGTCGTAAGTGAATTGCCATGTGTCGAGATCAAGGATCTGGATATCCACCGCTTTACTTGTCTGATTCGAACCAGCAATCAGCCACAGTTGATTGCCGATCACTATCGCTGTGTGGTTGGACCGATAAAGTGCTTTGCCGGTTGTATTGGGGATGCGCCATACCCATGTCTGCGTATCCAAAAGAGCGACATCGTTCAGACAGAAACTACTCGTGGCATTGAAGGCTTCTCCGCCAAAAATGATGATCGTCTTTCCGTCGGGATGCAGCGTTGCTGAGTGATGTTTTCGTTGCGGAGGTATTTGACCCGTAGCCATCGTGTTTTGCCATAGTTCTGTCTAAAGTCCCTGAGTTCTTCTCTTTTCTCTTCTTCTGCCTCACTCTCTCACGCTCTCAGTTTTTTTTTTTCAATGTGGAAACGTACGTGTTCGTGGATCATAAAGAACGATATCTGTCATATTCGCGAGCGGGAAATTCGTAACCATGTCCGCTTCCGTACTGTTGTCGATCACGGTACCACCAAGTACCATAAGCCGTCCGTTTGTATCCCTTTCGTATTCGAATTTTTTTTAGTGTTACTTTTCGTTCGTTTTTTTTTCTTTCAACACCATCTTTGCTTTTAATGCTTTATCTTGATACCTTAATTGTGTTAATGAGGCATTTGCCCGTGCAGGTCCAGCATAAGGACTAACGGATGGGTACCATCCATTTAAAGGATCCCATATCGCAACGTCTGTGTGCCAGGTGAAGTTGTTACCGAAACCAGTCAAAAAATCTGAACTACCACCTACACACAGATGGATAGAACGGGTAGATGAGTAACGCAAAGATCATCTTGGCAAAGGGGCAAATCTCACCCCAAAAGATTGTTTGGCCGCCGCTGGTGCTGTCCGCTGCAAAATTTCGTCTTCCGGGAGGGCTGTTCCGAGATGGTAACTGTGACCAACCATTGTTTGCAGGTGAAAACTGACACACAGCTATGGACGAATCATAGCTACCGTTGCTATAACTAGCCACAGCAAATACGTTCACTGTTTGCCTCATTTCGTCCTTAAATGGTTGTGCAAAGTGAAGAATCGGACATGCGTCGGTTTGTACAATCGATGAGTGATCCACACTGTAAAAAAAGATATAAAAAAGGAAGAATACGGATCCACGACACAAAAGAAAAGAGTTTAATTATCGGCGTATGTCGTTCGTTTTGTACTTGCATTGGCGGTGTTAATGTAGTGAAACCTCTGGTGACATCGATAGATTTTAGCTGGTTATTGACTTGAGAAGTACGCGAAAAAGAGAACATCCAAATTGTTTTGCTATTTGCGAAATAGATAGCTCGACCTCCAGGTATATCAGTCATGTCTTTTTCTGTTGTTGCTGGCGATAATAATAATAATAATAATAACGTAGATGAGAAAAACAAAGCTAAAACAGGAGGGGCAGCCTCAAGGCTAAGTGGCAGGGAGAAAAGAGAAAAAAAAGCCTTAATAGCCGTGAATCAGTTTTTATAGTTTTGGCGAACTTTTTTTGGATGCAAGCTAACTTAAGCAGTACGGTCATGAAAAATTAAAAAAGTAAAATCATGTGCTCATCATTGGTACGAAAACTGTTGTGCGATCATAAAAAAATTTAATCGAAACGTTGAACAGTGCGCTGCAACGATAGTTCCGATGTCATGACATCCTTTCTACAACAACCTTGCGAAACTTGCGCTTCCTTACCAACGCAACAAAAACGCCAAACCTATTTTAACATCGTGAACCGGCATTAAATTATAAGGAGCTATGAGCGGTGTCCGTAGTCGATTAAAACACCGAGATGCATTTGATTTTACGATAACAAGAAAAAAGTGAAGTCTGATTAGTGAGCTTATTTGATGCACTGCGGAAAAATAGGGCCCCTGGTGAGGTTGTTTTGGATTTGGTGAAGATCGAATCTACCATGGCAACCATATTTCATCCTCCAGATAGAGAGAAAGGCTCAACATGTTTATTGTACAGGAATCCCACAGAAAAAAGGAATCGTCTTTTTACCGTATCGAAGAAATTGTGAAGTAGGAACTTTATTGTCTACCATAGGGTGCTATGGTATGGTCTTCATTAAGATTGGTATTGATCCAGCTATCAGTGGAGTTAGATCTTATCTCTCGTGTAAAACCTTATTACCATTAAAGTGAGAGTTTTACTCGAGTTGATCTCTTGATCGCGATATATTCCTACTAGACTTTCTGCTTTTTCGTATAAAGTGTGTTTGAGAGAGATCACGATGAATTGGAACTGATTGCTGCAATGCTCACGAATGTAATTGGCAACCATAGCCACATTACTATTGTCAAGCGCAGCATCCACTTCATCCAGAACGAAGAAGGGTGATGGTTGGTAACTATGTCAGAGAATATGTGAATCAGTCTGCTGCATAACGGTCTGTAGTACCTATGGATGGCGAACAACAGTGCAAGCGCTGCCACACTCTTTTCACCACCAGACAGCTTCTCCATGTCTCTGAACCGCTTTGTTGGTGGCATTGCATGGTATTTGATACCCTCCAGATAGGGTTCATCCGTATCTTCGAGAGTTAAATAAGCAGTTCCTCCTAGAGGATATATCCTGCTCTTGGTGAGATCTTTATACACTTGATCAATTCGTTCGGAAATGTGACTAAATGCATCATAAAAGCGCTTATATCTGGAAGCATAGTTAGATTTTTCGAAATTAAGCGCTGTATATCGCTTACCTCTTCTGTCTCACTAAAGCAAACCTTTCCTTTGCTTCCTTTGCTTCTTTACGAGCTGCATTAAATTCTTCCTCGTGCTCCTTTGCTTGCTGTTCTATGCCTTCAAGGCGATCAATTGCTTTGAGATTTGGCGCCATTTGATCCAATTCTTCGCTGCGGCGTTTGATCTCTTCCTGAAATTCTCGCTCAAGGTTTGTACCTCCCTCCGCTCGCTGTTCACTCCCCAGCCTTGAGAAATCAACTTCGACCATCCAGTCCGTTGACCGGATAGATCGTTGTGATTCGTCTACTTCCATTGCACTGCTATCATCCACACGCTATACTACTGTTCATATCTCGTAGTAAACATTATTAACAAACGTACCTCATGAGTGTCCTCCATAAGAATGTCATCCATACTTCCATGAAGCAATGGTAATTCAATATCCTCCAATTTACATTTTCGGAAAATAGCAACACGTTCAGAATGCATCTTTTCAACTTCGGTCTCGAATTTTGCCATTTCCTTCAAGTAATTCTCCACATCTTTGCCTTTGTTTTCGAGATCACGTCGCAGTTGATTTACTTCCTGCTGCTTCTCGCTTTCCAGATTTCGCTGCTGTTCTAGTTCTGCATTAAGCCTTTCAAAGTCGTCTTTCAGTTTTTGTATGTTATTGTTCAAATCCGTCTTCTCGTTTTGCGTTTGCGTCAAAGATGCCGTATCATTAGCGTACATCTTCTCTAACTTTTCCAACCGATCGCTCAACTCTTTCAGCTGTTCTCTCTCAAAGGATAATTGCGCTTCCAATCTTGAGCGCTGCGAGGAAAATTGATTTCGCTTCTCCATGACTTCCTGTGGCAAGCCAAAGTTTTGCTTTTCGTACTCCCGGATATTGATGATACCAATCTTTGCGCAAAAATCGGCGAATACTTCATCTTCTACGACGGAAATCGCCTGCTTAATTTGCTCAATAACCGTTTCGACCTCATCCAATTTTGCCTTGGCCTACATAATCTTGAGTTGTCATCATTTTGAACTATCAGGAATTGTACCTCTTGGTAGGCTTGATCACCGCTTAAGACCTCTTGTTGTACGTGTTGACCTTCTTCTTCAATGCCTACTAGCTTCCTCTCAAGGGTGGTCTAGGAGGTTGATGTTAGTATCTCCACCGCCAACTTATTGTCCACTCTCACAGTCTCATCCTGCAAAACGGCTAGCTGCTTTTCTAAACCAGCACAGTCGCTTCTCGCAATCTCTTCAGCGCTTCCCATTCGTTTATGTTTGCTGAGCTCGCTCAATTCCGCTAATAGCTTATCGCGTGTGCGTGTCAAACCTTCATAAAATATTTTAGACATTGTTGGTATAGACATGTGGTTTACCTTCCACGTCTCTTTGACTCCATTGCTTTGGTCCCTGAGCGCCGCTACGACCGCCAGTGATCAAGCCACTTCGATGGATCACGGTTCCATCCAGAGTAATAGCTGAATTTCCCATGTTAAATCATTAGTCTCTATATCTGGTCTACGTACCTCGGACGTCTTCTTTTTTCTCATAACAAATTTGTTTGGCGATTTTGATATTGTCACATACCAAGGCATTTCCGCACACGAATTGAATCACAGGTTCATATTGCTTCTCATAATTGATGATATCAAACGCCAAGCGAGCGCCTCTAGTGTGATTGCGGAATCTGTCATTGATCTGAGGTACGCGTAGTGTATTTAGAGGTAAAAAGGTCGATGAACCAACTCGTTGCTCACGCATGTACTAATTTCCAGCGTTAAGTAAACATCAGAGTAACATTGCCTTTATTTACCTGTATACATTCAATGGCGGTTTTCTGGTCGTCTACAACAATAGCGTCCATATTCCTTCCAAGAACAACCGCCAAGGCCTCGTCGTATTTTCGTTGCGTTGGGCGACATAGATCAGCCAATTTTCCATGGACACCTGTGCAAATGGTTCAATCGCTTATTTCCTCTTGAGTAGCACTCTTACCTGGAAAAACTTGCTTCATCATGGCCAAACTCTCTCTAAGTCTCGCTTCCTTGTCGGATTCACGTTGCTCAGTTTTAGCTTCCAATAACTTGCTTAAAGTTTCTTGCAGTTTTTCATTTAGCTCCACTTCTTTTTGGCTATGGCGCAAAGTCCGAACATTGAGCCCATGCCTACATGCGCCAGCACTTCGAAACTTACTGGACCGTTTTGCGTTCTTGTTCTAAAGAGACGAGCTGCTGACGTCTTGCTTCTAGTTGTTTTGTAGTTTCCTCAAACTCTGCTGTCAGCGCATTTCCGTCTTCTGTTGTCTGCCGCTTATCCTCAGCCAGCTGCAACAGCCTGTTCTTTAACTCCTCCAACTTGGATTTTTTGTGCTGAACGTTTTCATATTCTAATTTTTGTTGTCGCTGTAGCTTCTGTAATTGAGCAGCTTCGTCGACCGATCGGATACTGACTTGCTGTTTGCTGCAAACCGCAATATCCTGTTAGTATCCATCGTATTTTTGCTTTCCTAGATTACCAAGCTTCGTATTCTGCTATCTGTTCAGTTGTCAAAACAGGTCCGCTTGTCAACCCTGACGCAGGTAGAGAGGCTGATGACAACCGTATAAGGATCCCATCTAGAGATTTTACGAAACTATACCTTCGTAATCCTGCTGCACCTTGCTTAGTTTTTCTAGGTCACTTTCCAACGTGCTAACAACTTCGGTCTGATATAAGAAGATTAGATAGGCATTACCCTAGCTTCTGCACGTACTTGCTTATCATGATCACGCTTAACACGCTCACCGTTTTGTTTAGTCTGTGCTAGCTTTTTCTCTAGATACACAATTTTTTCTGTTATGCTGATCAATGCAGGTCGCTAGGAATGAATTGATTAATAAAATATAGTTTCGCGACATAGATCGAACCTGTTCATCTAGATCAGCTTTAATTTTCTTTGTCTGCAATTCTTGTTTAGTCCGTTCACGATGAATAAGAGCGCTCTGCTTCCGAGCTTCTTTAAACTTCTCTTCCAGGGAATGCTACATTGATTTACCGTAAGCAACCTGTAGTCGGGCCTGATGTAAGCTCAAACTTACCTGATCATCCGTTGCCCCATTGGCTGCAATTTTCTTCCCATTTGCTTCATCCATTAATGATTGGGTCTTTTGTTCAACATGATATAGCTTCCACAGTAGATACTGCACTACTAACTGTCGTCGTTCGTCTGCAAGCGCCTCAAACTTCTCTGCATCAGCCTTTTGTGCTTGATACACTTTGATTTCAGCTGCAGTGTTCTTTTTCTTATTGAATGCGTGTGCACTCTTTTCAATGGCACGCTCCTGTTCTTGTTTTAAGCGGTCATATTCTTCTTTAAATTCCCAGGATCTAGCGTGGTTTGAGTCCGATGTTATTCCGTGTCTAGCTTACCCGCTGATTTGCTCAATTAGCCGTGTGAGTTCCTTAGGATCCTGACTAGCTACATATTCGACATCGCCTTGGAACACTAAGAAGTTTTTCGCTTTGACCAAGATGTTTTCTTTTTCCAGGGCTTGGTTATATTCTGAATAAGGGACCTGAACATTATTGATGTAGTATTCTGATTGACCGGTTTGGCGTGCGATGCGTTTAAAGGCAACTTCGTTTCCCTGGTCGTTCTCGTACACAGCCATTACAAAAGCGCTACGTGGTGATCGGCTGCTATTGCTTCCGTTTGCATTGTTGTCATCCGTTTGTTGCAAGGCACTAGAACGATAAATCATGTCTTTCAAATTCTGGGAACGTAAATGTGCCGAATGGACGCCGAGTACAAAAGAAATGGCATCCATCAAGTTTGATTTTCCTGCACAATTGGTTAATAAGTTTGGATGAGTGTTTTATTCCGGACATACCAGAGCCATTAGGTCCAATGACACTAGTAAATTTGTGGAAGGGACCTATTATTTGATGGCCCTTATAGGACTTAAAGTTTTCCACCTCGATGCGTATGAGTCTTCCCATAGTCAGGTACAGCGAAAACTTAACGGGGTTATTCGCGTATGCGCCGTGAAAAGCTATCCGTCCCTATTTTCTGAGACGCGCTTTTTTTTGGCGTCGCGAACGCGAACTCGGCGGAGCATTAAATTAGTGTCTTGTGCGCACACTAGTCGATGATCGAGACAGAACACACTCCATTGGTGGAACGAATGTGGAACTCTTCTTCATATATCCTTTTCTCTGAGAACAATCATTTGTGCTTTTGGTATTCCTTTTCTTATCCTGCTTTCACTGATGGTGCCATTGGAAAACTATTGGTGGGTTGAACAAGAGGTATTGGAACTATCCTATCTAAACTTAGCTAGCCTAATTGAACAACCATTTGTTCACTGCCCGATATTCCTCGTCAAAGCATGCTCACAAACAAACAAAGTACAAATTTACTTGGTAAGGCAGCGGGTCCATACATTTATGAAGATGACATGTACTAATTGCCTCGGCCGTAATACGAGCTACTATGCAATAACGAAAGATGATTTTGTCTATATCAATGCTATCTCATGAAAACAAGCTTTTTTATCGATAGTCTAGATAAAAGAAATGTGAAACCAAAGGGACGAAATGCCGATATCTAAGCTCATAACCTGTCATTTTTCCTGTTGAAGTTCTCCAATCTCCAATCTCCAGTCGGAAAGGACCGCTTATGGAATTGATCTTACTATCAACTTTCATAGATTTAATTTAGGTTATAAAAAGTAGTTTTTGGTATAGTTTGTTATGGTGTAACTGTGATATGCTGTTATTCTAAATATGGGCCAATAGACCGCGACGCCCGATGTCAGATTTGCTTTGCAGATCGATTCCACAGTCTGCTACATACCACCTCGCTATGAAAAGCCACCTTTTTTAAAGACCGAAAAAAGTGTCTGATAGAAATACGTGCAGTGCAAATAAAGCACAGACTGCCCGCACTCTCATCGCTGACATCGATCAAAATCATGGGATATCGTAAAGGTGGCCGATTCAAGAAAAACCGAACTGCTGCTGCTACTTCTGTAATTTATATGCGGAATCCCGCTTCGCTATGGGAGTAACATTGTTCATTTAGACGCCAGAGAAAGCGGGAGAGGATAAGCGCGGTGCTTCCACTTATAAAGATATTGTGAAGGATAATGAGAAGTTCCGAAGTTATTACAAGGTGAGAAAATACCCTATACGTATCTATACCAGTAATTAATAAAAAAAATAGAGCCAAAATATTTTGTCAGACGAAGAATTCGAGAAATTTTATCAGGTGTTGCAGACACCACTTCCTACTACCTTCCGTATTACGGGAAGCAGAAGGTAGCTTATTCCGCTAGCTAAAGTTTACGCTTAACCGTTAAAATAGTAATGCAATGCAAATTCACGAGTTAATTGCGAAGAAGTATGTTCCTAGCATGGAAAATGTAGTAATTGATGGTCAAAAATACGATCCACCAACACCGCTGTCATGGTAACGAAACTGATTGGTTATTTCTGTATTAAATAGCAAATGACAGGTATCCAAATCAGATCGCCTGGCAGGTCAATGCTCCTAGGTCTGTTTTGAAGCGATCGCCCGAATTCTCTAATTTCAACAAATTTATCGTGAGCGAAACAGAAGTCGTACGTATATTTGATTATCTAGGAGGGCGATATGATATAATAGATATTTCCGATAGGGTAATTTAAGTAGACAGGAGGCTGTCAGTATGGTGCCTCCTCTTCTGATGGACGTTCAGCCGCACCAATGGGTAAGCAGTTCACCAAGTTTTTGTTGCTTTGAACTTATATTGTACAAGGTCCTTGATATGTGTGCCGCACCTGGATCGAAGACTGCACAAATTATTGAAGCAGTTCATGCTAATGATAAGTTAAACGAAATGCCAAGTAAGATAATTATCTGACAGTGAATGGTGATTGACACAAGGATAGCTGGTCTTGTGGTGGCAAATGATGCGGACTACAAGAGAAGCCATATGCTTGTTCATCAGTCCAAACGTTTGCAATCTCCGTGCTTTATGGCAACAAACCATGACGCTTCGCAGTTCCCTAATGTCCATGTTCCTGTGAGTTGTATAAGCGCATTAATGGATACTATGATCTTATAGCATTCATATTAGGTAAAAGGTATCAAAGCACGACTTCCTTGGCAGTTTGACCGCGTGCTCTGCGACGTACCTTGCAGGTTAGAGCTTTTAAAGTCCATCTGGACCATAGCATTTTGACCGACATGCATATGTAGTGGTGATGGAACGTTGCGTAAAAACGAAAAGATTTGGAATGAATGGTCACCTGCTTCAGCACTTTCTCTTCATAGGTAAAAAAGATGAAAAGTCTACTTGCGGTATTCTAAGACTTTCTTGAACAGTGTGCAAGTGCAGATCTTCTTGCGAGGAGCTCAGTTGACGAAGCTTGGTGGCCGTATTGTTTACTCAACTTGTTCATTCAATCCTATCGAAAATGAGGCTGTTGTTGCTGAAGTTTTACGGCTAGCTGATGGTAAGATCAATTTTGGCATGGAGTAAATAATAATGGTGTGGTCAGGTGCGTTGGAGATCAAGGATGTGTCCGACCAGCTGCCTGATCTCAAGAGGAAGCCTGGATTGAAAACATGGAAGGTAAGCGAATACACTTTGGTAGCCATTTGGATGAACTGTGGTTCTGCAGGTTATGACTAGAGAAGGCCAATATATCTCTTCCGTTGATGAAATTGAGAATGGCCGCCAACGCTTCAAGTTCCCGAAAACTGCTTTCCCACCTGCCAACGCTGATGAGTTGCATTTGGAACGATGGTAAGATTAACTAGCTTTTATGTATGTGCTTAACGCACTTTTTTTTTGATAGCTTGAGAATTTATCCTCATGAACAAGATACTGGCGGTTTCTTTGTTGCTGTTTTTGAAAAGGTCAAGCCAATGACTGCTGCTGACCGTGCATACTTGGCGAAAACCCAAGGCATACAAGTCGATGCTGAAGAAGTTCAAGCTGCTGAAGCTGCAGATGAATCACTTTTGAAATCGGTGGAGGTACCTTCGTCTGAAGAACAAGGAGACGAAAATTTGGAAGAAACCAAGGAAGAAAGCCAAGTGGAAGTCCCCAGCAAACGTGCTGTGAGTGATAGCAAGGATAGCCACATTCAGAAGAAGCCCAAGAAAGATGTGCCTGGTATTAAGGAGGCACCTTTTGATTTAATGCAGCCAGATAACCCTGATATTACTGAGATTAAGTAAGTATTTGAATGCAGCATGCAAAGAGAAGTGAGTTTCTGACATAGAATGCAGAAACTTTTACGAAATGGACCCCAGCTTCCCAACTGATCAATATCTGCTCCGATCTGAAGAAGCGGCAAAGAACCGCAGTCTTTATTTTGTTTCTAAAGCGGTCAAATCAGTTCTTGAAGCCAATGATGTAGACCGATTACACATTGTCAACACTGGTGTTAGGCTTTTTGTCCGTCAAGGATCACTGTTAGAAGGCGGTTCTCCTTTCCGGCTTACAGCTGAAGGCCTACCTCTGTTGGATCAAGTTATCTCGGATCGTCGCCGTGTGCATATCTCTTACGCAGAATTGAAGACACTGCTGACAGAAGCCTTTCCCAAATTGGAAGAATTTGAAAGTAGCACAGCTAGTCAGCTGGAGAAAATGGGTAACTGCCTTAAGAACGCTTTATCCTTACAGTCTTTTCTTAATATATACAAAACGTTTATTAGAGTATGGCTGCTGCATTTTCCATGTTGACCTTCCGGCTGAAGGTGACCATGCGTAAGTTTAGGTACAATTAAGCTACACATGATTAAACTTTATATAGTCCCGGTTGGGCATCGTCCATGACAATGCCGGTATGGCGAGGCAAAGCATCCGTCAATGTGCTGTTAAACAAGCAGGATAAGCGGCAAGTACTTCTCATTTTGCGTTCATTCTAATACTGACATCGTTTAAATAGGTCACTGTGTCAGCGAATCTTTGGCATTACCCCTGCAACCACCCCTGCCCATTTGCAGCAAAGATCTGTTTCAAATCAGAAGAAAAATGAGGATGATAGTGTACCAACAACATCTACATCAGAATAAAATGATATATGTTATTGAATAAACCAAAAACTCATGCCAACATAATGACAATGGTTTAAACACTACGTTACCTATACGACATTGAACAAAAAGAAAAAAGGAGAAATTGGAGTGGTCTGCAAATGACCAATGTGAAGCAATATGATTCGTTACCGAATCCAAAGCCGAGCAGAAATGCGTAACAATGCAGCAATCAAGCGATCTTTCGGAGTTTAGATCTTTTTCATGGACTATCTTAAATCGCACCCCCTTTTTCTTCACTGTACGCCAAGTAGAGAGCTCCTCAATTGTTTCTTGCATGAAAAGGATAGCTTCTATACGATTTTATTGGTTAGGTTTCCTGTGACGAAATGAGTTGTAAAGAGCGGTTACAAGTTCCCCAAAAGTAAAACGTGCTGCTTTTAAAACGGGCGAGCACCCATTGCGTTCTTTGAATCCTCTTCTTTTTGTATGTTTTCACGCCTCCGTTACAGAAGGTGAACATTGATCTCAAAATAACTGTAATATGCAAAGGCGTCGTCTTAGGAGTTTCTCTGCCAGTTCATTACACTCTCCCGCCCTCTTAAGCCGCGGATTCGCCAGTCTCAGGGGAGCTAGCAGTCGTCGATCCACCAATTCTCTACCATCCTCACCTATGCCTGCCACAGACGCAGCTACAGAGACGTCCGATAACACATCCTCACTTCATGTACGACTGGTACCCAACGTAGGACTTTCAAGTCGTTGTTTTGTATTTGAAGTCATTGATCGGGTGCTTCAACCGGGAGTTACATACAAAGTCGGACGATATAGTGATCGAAACACGATACCCGAACGGATATCTTTCAAGAGTAAAGTGGTCAGTCGAAGCCATGCGGAGCTATGGGTTGAAGATGGAAAGGTGCGTAGGCTTTCGTTCAGTTCTTTGATAAATGGACCGTTTATTTATGGTATTATTTGCGTTTGTTAGCTACATATTAAAGACATTGGTTCTTCCAGTGGGACTTTTCTCAATCGTGTCCGTCTGAGTCCACCAGGCAATTCAAGTACAGCGTATGAAATAAAAGATGGGGATCTTGTCCAGCTTGGTGTTGATTACCAAAGCGGTGACGAGCCAATATACCGAGCTGTTCGGATACGAGTGGAAGTCAATCGGCCCAGCCAACCAGCGTATCATAGAGCCGCATTCCAACAGCTGCGACAGCACTGGACTGTTGATCAGACCACTACCAGCGATATCCAGGAATGCTGTATTTGTCTTTATGCCATTGCCCCTTTCCAGGCCCTCTTTATCGCCCCGTGTTCTCACGTTTTTCACTTTAAGTGTCTGCGGCCAATTGTGTTGCAGAATTATCCTGCCTTTTCCTGTCCGCTCTGTCGTGGATACTCAGATTTGGAAGCGAGTGTTGCCGTGGAAGTGAGTGATGTCATGGAAGCGTTAGGTTTGGAGGACAAGCAAATACTATCCTCTTCATCATCTCCTCCCGCACCATCTCCACCATCCGTCATTCAAGAAGAGGAAGAACCTGAAGAACAACTAGACGCATCCGCTATTAGGGAAAGAGCACAAGCCATTGATATGCAAACAGAATCCTCTGGTCGTACTGACGGATTTCTGTCGGCTACCCTTGTCGGATCACCCACGTTTGAAGAAATATTATCAGCATCAAGTGGATCAGCATAACAGGAAATGAATGCCCACAGTAAATTAGCTTATTTTATGTTGGGAGGAGCTCAAGCATGGTGGCACGGTCAGAAAATCTTTCCTGCCCCTAACTATAGACCTATTTGCGCTGAAAAACCATCATTTATAATCATGCCATACAAGACAATTCATCCTTTGTATACTTGCATTTTCCCCTTTTTTTTCTTTTTGCTGTTATTATTGGTATGCATGGCAGACTATGCTTGTCGACCAAAAAACACGTTTAGCGTTGCACCGTTCAACAATTGAGTGCATGCGGTTGATATCTCAACGAAATATATTATGAAATCACTAACAGCTCAAGCAACTCATTGAAAGTTGTGTTCTTCGCTATAGACAAGTACAAGTCCCCTACAGAGATATACGAAAGCCCCTACGATTCTTTTTCTTTCCGCCGCGTTGCACCAAATATACATTCTCTATCGCTTAAGATGGGAGTTCCCACCGTTTAAGTTTAGTGTAATGGAGATCAAAACGATAATTTGATAGACAATGTACAAAATTTTTAGTTAAGTGGGAAAGGAGAACAAACAATTGTTTGTATTAAGCTTGTAGAACAAGCAATACCAATGCTTTTTCTTAACAGCTCCTGAGAGGAAGCTTTGATGATATTGGCAGTTACACGGGCTGCTGTGTGCTAACACTAAAGTATACTGATGCAATGAATAAGACGGCAACCACAGTGAACTGAAAAGGTACCGAGACATAACACTTCCTTAGTCTCAGTTTTTCTAATTGTTACAGTGATTGTTGTTAGAGCAAGCTAGGTGTAATTTTTCCAGCAAAACTTTAGCTCTCAACAGCCTTCAAATTCCTGGTGGTGCTTTTCGAATATCAGTTCGCTGCTTTACCCATTGTGTGTCCGCTTGTGCCCATGTATCCTTTATAGCTAGATGTCTTCCCAATTATAATAGTATTAATTTTTGGAGTTATAATGTATATGATCAAATTGCACTTTTATCTGAAGGTGGAAACTAACAGCACGGTTTCTTAGAGCAAAGAGTTGGATGGAGCTGACTTTCAGATACAACCTCTGTACCTAAATTTCATAGTCCGACGGTCGTGTGTAGACACCGTCACGATACATGCTCTCGACACTGGTTTGCCATCCATTGTTCCTCACGTAAATTACACTATTGATAAGTCATGGCATCTGCAGGTAAGAGGGTGCTATTGCTTGGAAACCGATAGATATATTCTAACTCCAAACTTAACGGCTGTACATGAAGTGTTCATATTGGATGTGAAAGGGAAAGTGCTTATTTCCCGCAACTATCGGGGCGATATCCCTATGAGCGCTGTGGAAAACTTTATGCCACTCGTAAGAGACATGATGAGAGAAACATTAAGCTTATTTTGTATCAATAGGTGTCCGAAGCCGAGGATGAGCATGTACCATTGCCTTGCTTCACTCATGAAGGCATCAACTACCTGTACCTTAAGCATAATAACCTGTATCGTACGTAGACCGAAACGCACAGAAGACTCGCTCACAAACGACCGGGGCTTATGTCCTTTTTTTCTTCGCTAGTACTCGCACTGACGCGAAAGAACACAAACGCCGCTGCCATCATGCTTTATCTACACAAGCTCACCCAAGTGTTCGCTGACTACTTTAAAGAGCTAGAAGAAGAATCGATCCGAGATAACTTTGTGATCGTATATGAATTACTAGACGAAATGATGGACTTTGGATATCCTCAGACGACAGAACCCAAGATTTTGCAAGAGCAAGTTAAAAGAAAAGAAGAGGAAGGGATATTAAGGGATGGCGAGTAACGTTATTGTCTGCAGATATATTACCCAGGATGCGTATAAATTGGAGGTTCAGGTACGACCGCCTATGGCTGTTACCAATGCTGTATCATGGCGTTCAGAAGGCATCAAGTACAAGAAGAACGAGGTCTTTTTGGATGTGATAGAAAGCGTGAACTTGCTGGTAAGGCGGAATATACGATAAATGGAAGGGCTATAGCTTAGACTTTACAAGGTGAATGCGAACGGAAATGTTTTGAGAAGCGAAGTTTTGGGCGCTGTCAAAATGCGCTGTTTCCTGTCGGGCATGCCCGAGCTACGACTGGGATTAAACGACAAGGTGATGTTTGAAGCAACAGGAAGAGGTGCGCACAAAAACTGGAGTTAGCAATGCGTATGTTACTTAAAAGAGCCCTTTCTTGATAGCCAATACATCAGCCAAAGCCATTGAAATGGAGGACGTTAAATTCCATCAATGCGTCCGACTGAGCAAGTTTGAGAACGACCGCACTATCAGTTTTATTCCTCCTGACGGCGAGTTTGAATTGATGAGTTATCGACTCCCGACCACCGTAAAACCGCTCATTTGGGTGGAAGCCGTTGTAGAAGTTTACTCTGGCTCACGCGTAGAGTATCTGATTAAGGCGAAGGCCCAATTTAAGCGCAGAAGCACAGCAAATAACGTGGAAATTGAAGTCCCTGTACCGGATGATGCAGATACACCTAAATTTAAGGTATTATAGCGAACCGAAATACAGGAAGGACATTGTATATAACATTTTTAATATAGAGCAGTAGTGGATCCGTTTCATACAAACCCGAGCGTTCTTGTTTAGTGTGGAAAGTCAAGCAATTCCAAGGTGGTAAAGAATTGATCATGCGAGCCCATTTCGGTCTACCCTCTGTTCAAGCTGGTAAGTATAAACATAACTGGATATAAATCCTTGCGGAAAAACCTGACTGTAACTGTTTTAGCCGAAGAAACTGAGAAGCGACCGCCGATCAATATCAAGTTTGAGATCCCTTACTATACAGTATCTGGCATTCAGGTGCGATACTTGAAAGTGGTAGAGAAAAGTGGATACCAGGCGCTACCATGGGTTAGATATATCACTCAAAACGGAGGTAAGAACAGTTGTTAAGCAAGATCGGCTCCTCTCCTAATACAACTACCTTGTTATAACTATAGATTATCAAATGCGAATGCCTGAACGACTCAAAGCCAAGAAGAACGTCGGAACATACTAGCTCAGATCATACGACTCAGGAGCAAGCTATTGACCCCATGACTTTTTGTAACTGCACTATGTAAACCTGTTTTTGGTATAAAAATTAACAATGATTGTTTGGACATACAGTATGAAGAATTTGTCTGTGCTAAACGAATATGAAGTGTATCCTTCATGCAAGGGATTATAGGTCCTTGCTTGCCAGTTATTTTAGGTAGAAATATGATTTAGACATCACGCCGCTGAAAGGGTGAAATGGTGTATTTGGCTTACGGGTTAGTTGGATTGCAACGTCGCGACTAGTTCACTTTGGCTTGCAGGCGAAAATGACCGCCAGTGATAAAGAGAAGAATATTGAATACCTGTATCTGTTTCACATTTGTAGAGCCATTGATGGCCTAATTACGTTTGTGATGATAGGCACTTTTTTATTTGTACTCTTTTCAAAATAAAGAGCCTTGTTTAAGTATATTGTCACAATTACCAATCGTAACACCTGCTAGACTTTCCAAAATCAATATTCTGTCGCCTAGGCAAGAGTACATTTACGTGGGTTAAGGTTGCACAAGAAACGAGGTCATTTTCAAATCCCGGGGATTTGTTCGATGACACACGGGAAATGTCTAGCATACGGAATATCCGGAATCCACTTAATTCTGTCCAAACCAGCCACAGCTCCCCTTCCCCGTTCTCTCAACAGCATCTTTTCGCCATTGTTCAAATAGTACTAACCTAAAGAGACATCTCCGTCGTGCCACTTGTCCTATGAGAAATGTTATATCGTTGGGTCATTGGGATGAAGGAATTTTATAGAATCCCCTGATGGTCTCTTTTTGCGTTGATAATTTTCAAATTCCGTAAACAATAATAAAAATACAGCCCAAAAGCAGATATCCTTTCCAGCGAATTCTGGTTTTTCTTCTTCTTTTTTATATCTATCACACCGATGGCAGAACGTCCGCCACCTCCCTATACGCCTCCCGCACCTGCCACCGTCTTTCTCTATCGAGACAATGATTATGAGTCGGTGGATGCTGTTCAGTATTATCATAAGACGGACAAACAGAAACGGACATGGAGATATATAGCCATTGGAGTAGGCGTAGTTATCGTGGCAACCATAGCCGTTGTGGTGGGTGTCGTAGTAAGCCGACAGCGCCCATCCTATCAAACCAGTGGCATAAAATCCGAGTCGCCTTACGCCAACCTCACTCGGCTTGTTACGGACACGACGATACAGAACAAACAGCGTATCTTTGTCGTTGGCGATGTCCATGGTTGCATTACTGAATTCAATCGTTTGGTGGACACCATTCAGTACAACCCTGAAACAGACCAACTGATTCTGGCAGGCGATCTGGTGGCTAAAGGACCCGACAGCATTGGTGTGATTCGACGAGCCAAACAGCTAGGCGCCATGTGCGTCCGAGGAAATCACGATGACAAGGTGGTCCGGTTAAAAACCTTTGAGCTTCAACGAGGGGCCAAAGCCATGTTGCCACCTAACGCTGTGATGCCCGAGGGCGATGTGATGGATCCACTGAAATTCAATAATTATCATACGGAAATTTCAAAGTAAAGGGGCAAAAAAAGAACAATAAGATGAATGGCATCTAGCTAAGACTATAATGGAAAAGGATAAGCAAAAGAAAAGCTGACTTAAAACCGATAGGGCCATGACGGAAGATGACTATAATTATTTGGCAAGCTGTCCGATGATCCTTTATTTACCCTTATTGAATAATTCGGTCGTGGTGCACGGTGGGCTTCTACCTGGTCGGGAACTACATAACCAAGTACCTTATGATGTGATGAATATGAGAGATCTTGACAGCCATGGCCAACCCAGCGCGAGCAACAATATTGGCGAATCATGGACAAGAAGCTGGAACGCAGCAACCAACCAAAGCATGCGTGTTTATTATGGACATGATGCAAGCCGTGGTCTGAAATTAGCAGACTATACTTACGGTCTTGATAGTGGTTGTGTTTATGGTCGTCAACTGTCAGCATTAGAAGTGAAGACGAAAAACTTGACGCAGGTCCAATGTAATCAATATAGCCAATCGGGTCTATAAGAGAAATGAAAAAAAAAAAAAGACTCTGTATCCTGTGCTTTATTGCTTTTATTTCAAAATTAACCGACCATTACCAAATTCTTTTTCTTTTCTTTCGTATAGAAGAAAAAAAAGTGTTACATGTATGTATCCTAATATCAATCATTAAAACAACAATCGGAAAAAAAATTATGACTAGACTAGAAAAAACATTCTTGATCTATTTTCTTTCGCTTTAATGCGTCTCTCCATTGTTATCTTTTTAAACCTTGTAGGTAAGGACGTCATCCTTTTCCATAAAGGAAAACAAAAGTCTATCGAAATAAAAGAAAATATAAAAACGAAACAAAAACAGCGCCAGGGATAGATCTGTACTGCGCTGCAGCAAGTGCAGTGACTTACCGAGCGTTGGTTAACCCACCTGATCCGTCGCATATGGTGGGTGTGGCGGTGGGTGAACAAGTGTATGCCATGGAGCCTGATCCAGAGGTGTCGATGTTGTACACAGGCCAAGCACCAGGACAGCTTCCCTATCGCTATGTGGTCATGGACACGTCGAAGACCATCCTTGATTTTGAGAGATTTGAACGACCAGCCATTGAGCAAGCAAACATGACATTTAACGAGGTTTTCGGCCGACCATGGAATAAGCTCAGCCTATTTTCTTTACCGCAGATCTATCCGTTCGAACCTAGTGATCCTGGTCTAAGTAAGCTCTATGACGACGGTACCATTGCCACACTCCACTTCGAAGGCAATGAAGCCGACATACGCGAGATGCACACCAATAAAATGGAGAAGAAGCTATCCGTCTCTGGAAAATTAAGTTATATCAGGCAAACTATTCACAGCTGCTGTCGGAAGTTTTTTTCTTTTTTTTCTAACGCTCGTTTCTCATCATAGTCATGATACAATCGAGGAAATTGGTCATGTTGAAATCAAGATTGGAGGACACTCCAGTCGTAACTGGGCCAAGGTGCCGTATAAGCTCAAAATAGATCCGGCTACTTCACCTCAAGGTCTATTTCGCCGCTGGGAACTCAAGCTCAGACCGGGTGCCACGGACCCCACCATGCTACGGGAGAAGCTCTACGAAGATATGTTGCAATCGATTGGTGTTCTTGCCCCACGAGGTGCCTATGTCAGGTAAAAAGAATTTTTTTTTTCACGGACAAAGTGGGAAACACCCATTCTCTCATCATCTTTCTTTTGGTTTCGAAATGTTTGTATCCATCGTTAGGCTTTACATGAATAGAACACCTGTTGGACTTTACCTTCTAACCGACGATAGTGGTTCCCCATCGTAAGAGTGCCATAAGAAAAAGAAAACAAGATGATCCATCAAGCACACCCAACGTTGTATACTAACCAATAGGTCCAACCATAGGTATCTCCGGGAGACCATCCATGGCGGTGACCCTCATGTACGTATGGGAGAAATGATCCAGGGCGACGCTGGAAAAGGCGATTACGCTGCTAATTTAGGTTATCGTGGTGATGATGAATCTTCCTATGATGACAAAGTGTATGAAGTCAAGCTAGACGAGGAAGATGATGACGATAACTCCTCCATGGCGATGAAGCATCTTATTCAGTTCATGCGATTTATTGCTAGTTACAAACCGGAAACTATCCCCGATTCGGAAGAGGCGGTTAACATCTGGCAGCCCAAGATTGATATAGTGCGTTATATACGTCAATTGGCTTTGGAATGGATTGGCGGCAACTGGGACGGTATCCAATACTGTAAGTTTTATAACTGTCCTCTTTTCTTTTTCTCTCAAAAACTCATGCTTGGCTAAATATATGTTACATGAAAAGCCGGTAATAATTTTGCTTTGTATCGTCATCCGGATACGGAACAGTATATCATGATTCCGATGGACTTTGATTATACGTTCGGGAACGGGTTGGAAGAAGACCAACGTAACTTAATGACGGCAACGTCCTGGCAAGAATTTACAACTGGCAGGAAGACGCACTCCTATCTGTGGGAGAAAATCAAGGCGACAACTTACTTACGAAGAATGTACGAAAATACGCTAAAAGAAATCAATGAACGAGTATCGAACCCAGATATCTTGAATAAGCGGGTTGAGAGTTTAGCCTACCTGATCCAGCACGACGTAAGCTGGGATCGCTCCTTGGAGCGCATGACCGTCGGCTTGACCCGACCATGGACTGGCGATGATTTCCTAAAGTCACTAGACAAGGGGATGGACGACGAGGACGAATTGATTGGTCTCAGAGAATGGATCAAGAACAAATATCAAGCCATTCTAGTCGGTCTTTCCCAAGAGTGAAGACTAAGAAGCAACCCTTTAATCATTTTTACTTTAGAGGTGCTGTAGATAATGAATAAGAGCATCTCTGCTTATTTCATGGTCATCATAAGAGAAAAAAAAAAAAAGAGAAAGAGACAAAATCAATACATAGACAATCCAAACCATTTGTGTTTTCAAGTCTATCATAGCTCAAATGCGAAGGGAGTATAAACGAGATATCGATCAGGAAAAATACACCCATAGAAACTGCTGCCTTCGGAATAGGAAGGAACCATGCCGATCTCAGATCGGTCAGTTTTGGAGTGGAGTGAAACGGTCCCCGCATAAACTGGGTGAGGGCTGTTTAATTGATCTGCAACAGACAGCTCTCTCTCTCTCTCTTTGAACACCTATGTTCAGACGAGCCATACACTTCGTTTGACTGAACAAAAACATGAACGACCTTTTAGCCAATCTTGAGGTTCATCACACCCGTGATGTCTGGTACATGGTCATTGCAAGTTTCCTGCGATCGCCTTACTTTGCGTTGGTAAATGACCACTCTTTTTTCTATCCTAGGCTGCCGTCATGACCGCTTTAAACCGCCCAGAAGACATTCCTTATATATACGAACGCTTGCCTACTTTAAACGATAGACAGGCCTTTGTACGACTCCGAGAAGGCATTTTTAAGCTTTTCCCTATCGTTGGTTATCCAAAAGTAAAGTACTCTTTGTCGAGGGCCCTTTTTTTCCCTTTTTTTTTCTCTCTTTGTTCTCTAAGCTTAATGCTTACCCTTGCTCTTTTAGGTCATCAATGCCCTTCAACGATTGAATGAAGTCGTTCCGGCATCCATCAAAGGTGATCTGACGGGTAGTTCACGGTAAGATAGGAATTCTCTGTCTAGCTATCTTTTTATTGAATTTCTGATGCATAAGAACGCAAAACAAATGGGAAGACGTCCTAGCACAACGTGAGCGTGGCCTTGCCATGTTTGAGACGACATATGGCCAACATTCCCAGCGTGTCATGGATTCTCTACAAGCATGCCATCCTGACATGGCAGAGACCGCCATCACTCACTTATATGGGCCTATTATATCGGATACAACCGTCCTGTCTACGCAGGACACAAGTTTAATCTATGTAGCCGGATTGATGGCGCAGAACCTACCTGAACAATTGAAAGGTCATTGGTATGGAGCACAACATCATGGGGCTACAGTCGAGGCTTTGGAGGAGGTTAGACGATTAGTGGAGCTCATGTGCGGCTATTATGGAGTTGGGCTGTCGTCTGGTGTGCAATAAATGCATTGTTTCTTTATATCACTTATTCATCTTCGTCATCTGGGATAGTAGGAGGTGGATACTTTTCCAACGAGGCTTTCATCTCTTCTGGATATTTTTGCGCAAGTTGAGCTTTCATCTTCCTAATAGAAAAACAAAAAGGATGAGCCAGTTTAGCCTTTTCCCATTCACAGACTCAAAAAAGACGAGACGAACCTGAGTTTGTTGAAAATACTATCGAGATCGCCCTTCATCTCTTTAAGAAGCTTGGTATGCGATTCAAAACGTTTATGCACGTCTTGATAGCGCGCCTTGCTGAATTCATTAAAGGCATGAAGGTTCGATTTCGTGGTATGATAGACTTGCAGACTAAAAAAAAACCAAACGGGTTTTTTTGATGATGCACATTAAAAATGCAGACATCGTCAAATAAGCATTGGTTTACCATTGTTCCTGCTCTCGTAGGATATGCTGAATGTCTTCGTCATTCCGTGCATCCAACAAGCTATTAGCCAAGTGTTGTGGTGAGGTCATTAAGCGTTTTGCTTTCTGAGAGGACAGAGACCAGATTTTTGGACGCGAGCAGGTCGCACAAATTGGAGGGCCGGCAAGATCCGGTGCATGCATTAGCCCTGCTGTTGACAAGCGTTTGCGTCAACTACCTTGGACTATGGTCACTTGTCCAGTCGACCGTCCTCCCAGTCTATACCCTGCATTTTCGACGAGTTCTAGAAGGATCTTTCAATCCAACTCTCCGTTACATTTTTTGCTCGTCCTAGTGAATAGGGTCATGCAAAAAAAAGGAAAACATAACTTTTTTTTTGCTTTCCAGACTGGTTTTGGGGACAATAAGAACACGTTGTGTGCCGCCTGTAGTTAAAAAAAAAAGCGTGGTGATCATTACGTGGTAGATTTCTATTTTGAAAAAGAACACGGATAAGGGCTGCCGTAGCAAACCCGATCCATGAATGTAGGGAACGTTGGCCCGAATAAAGCAGCATGTATGCAATATCGGGAAGGATGAAAACTTTTCGGTACCTTTGCCGTAACTATAACCTTTTTTCTTTTTCTTTTTTTTTTCGCGTTGCCGAGGAACCGTTGGGATGGAAAACGTTTACTCCAAATCGAACCTACTGTTATAGGTAATGGATATCTCCCGAAAAGAAAGAAAAAGAGTATGCACTGACACCCTACCCGGCAGTGATTCCTTTCACAGGAGCAGTAGCGGTCCCTTATTCTCTTGAAACTGCATAAGGGGGTCTATTATAACGAACGTTGGCATGTTGTTTTTTTTTAACTTTCTCCTAAGTTCATTTTGATTCCGGTTCATCCTGAGCGCGTTGTTTTGTAATTATATTAAGCTATTACTATCTGACATTCCCAAAAAGAAAAGTTAACAGGTTATTGTCCGGAAATAGGTTTGGATTCTATTCAATAACCACTCTCGGGAAGTTACTGAGCGAATTCAAAACTTTTTGTAACCCACTGTGTCCCTCCGTCCAACCTAAACGCCCCCGAAAACAACCCAAGAACGGTCCGAATGGAAACAAATACTATTTTTCTTTTGTTGCTAGTTTACTGTAAGTTTAAGATGAAAAAAAAACTTTATGGATACATTTCATACTCTGGAAACTTTGATTTTTTGCTTTTCCAGGAAGAGTTAGGGTGTGGTGTCATTTTTCATCTATGCTCTTTTACTGTTATTCTCTTTTTCTTTCATCCGTTTTTTTGTTTTGACGATGAGGCTGGATCACCAGACCCTGTTGCCTTTTTAGATCCAAAGTTCCAATGTGCTTCATCTCACGCAGCCGTTCCCTTTCTTTCTCTGGCTCTCTCAGGTGATAAGAAACTTGAATTTATCTACGCCGATCACCTCTTTCCCTTTCAGAAACTTTCCGTGATGGAGTCAATATTTTCCTTTTGTTTTTCGCGTGACTCCGCTCCATAACAAATACTAATGTCTTCAGTACACTTAATTTACAGTCTTGTTGTGTTCCCGAGTTAAGAGGCCAAAAAGGTTGGGGGGAGAGAGAAGGGAAAGTGAATGGGACAAGGATGATAAAAATGCGGCGGAGAAGAATAAATTCATAGTGTGGCGTAACAAGCAACGAACAGCAAAGAGAAAAAGAAAAATATAGGTTGTTTGTTTACGTCTGCGTGTGAAAAATAGTATGGTCAAGGAAATATCCGCCCCGGTCTGGCCTAAACAAAACAATGAGAATGTTTGTACCCATTGCTGGAAAGTAAAAAAGGTTTTTGTTATGTCACAAAATAACGCGGACAAATAAAGCACATCCGGAGAACATGCATTATGTTAGAGACAGAGAGATGGGACAAATAGAGACACACACACGAAGGAAAAGAGGACCAAAGTCAAAGTTAACAGTAAAAATCAAAAAATGAAAAATATGGTGATTCTTATTGAATAAGTTTTTGAAAGTTATTTTTTTTACACAGTCTTGATTATTTTACATATGTACATCCTTAAGCTTTTTCATTATGGTTATTTTTGGAGGGGGAGGAATTGCTTGTTTACCAGCCTCTAGAAGCGAGGACGCGCCGGGTTGCACCTTCGTTAACGACTCGTCGCCGCCAACAAGGTAGAAATCCAGAATGGATGGATGGATCTAGAGGATCACCATTTTCAATGTGCCGGTGATTGAAAGTGATACAAGTAAGCTTTTTGTTTCGCTGACACAATTCGGAAAGTTGGCCGAGCATGCGTTTGCTGACTCCCTCGCAGCCGACTAGATGAATATGGGTAAGCGTGTGACCATGGTCTGCGAGAGCTTGGATGGCTTGATCCGTTATGGAAGTCCAGTTCGTAAGGTCAAGGTTCTGAAGTTTAGATAGATGGGTAATAATCAGTTTTACTGTGTCATTGGAGACGTCGTCGTTTTTGTTGAGTAATTGTCGATAGGCAGGCATATCTGGCACCACATCGTACTGATTCAGCAATTCAATCAAATCGTCCAATGGATTCATTTGGCTGAGTGCAGCGTGGTTGATATGCAGCTGGGCACGTTGCTCTTGGCGATGGTGTTGTAAAAGGCGGAGGAACATGCTCTTGGCACGACCAGCATTCAAGCGCACGAGATTCGGGCAAGAATTGACAAGTACTTCGTAGTCGGCATGCTGTACGGTCCCAATGCGGCCAATATCCAACCATTCCAATCGCGTGCTACACGTCTGAGCGATCTCACGGACGGAACGTCCTGTCAGCCGATCGCAGTCGCTCAAGCAGATTCGTCGGAGAGTATTGCCGGAGGTCCGCACTATGCTTGTGACACCATAATTCGACAGACGAACGCATCCACCCAAGTGCAGATGTTCAAGAGAGATGCATGACTTGGCTAAGGACAGCAGACCGTTGTCTGTGACGTTCCTGCAGTTTTTAAGTGTCAGCTCCCGTAATTTGGGTGCGCATGCGGAAAGGCTAATGTATTGCAGACTCTTGTCAGTGATATTGACGCATCCTGAAAGCTTCAACTCGCGAAGGTTGTCACAGTAACGAACGATGATACGCACATCGCAATCAGTGATGCGGCTTCCCAATCGTGACAGACAGATGGATCGGACGGACAAACCATACTTTGGCAAGTTAACCGGAAAACTGCGGGACATCCGATGATGACAAACATCCATGATGGGTGCAACATGGATGGTGGCGGAGAGACGTGATGATGACGGTGATGATGGTGATGACAGTTGATGGTCAAGGGGATCTGGGGACGTGGGGGAATGACGGCAGATGGGGTGGGAAGGAACTGGGGCTTTCCATAGGATCGGTGTCACAAGGCCATGCCATTGCGTGCAGACAAGTGTGCAGTGCGATAAATCGCTTTTCCGGCCCAAGGCAAGAATTTCAAACACCATCACCAGCACTTCATTTGGTAGGTTACTGATATGGCATGGACGACGTTCCAAAGGTTTTGTTCGTAGCCTACGTGGCATTGGTAAACCGCCCTGGTGACGGTGTGACGATGGTATGTACTGAAGTCGGCGACGGGCTAGATCCTCTTTTTCAATATCTGAGGCAACTTGAATTGCAGCATTGATATAGGACGTAATGCTGATGGCGACACGTAAGAAGAAATCGATCCATACAAGACAGAATTTAAGTGGTAAGATAAAGAGGTTTTTCATGCCGGAAAGGGTATATAAGAAATTAAGTGGAAGAAGGATAAAAAGGAAAACAAAGGGCGAGATTTTTATAAAGGAAAAAAAAAGGCAGAAAAAAAATATTCAAAAGGTTAGGGGGAATTTTTTCAGTTTGGGGGGGGGGTTTGGAAGGAAAGAGACGAATGAACATAATTTGGGGGGATAAAGAATCACATTTCCTTTTTTTTTTGCACGTATGAGATCTCGTCTCCATGGTGTTTATTTGCTAAGAAACTGCCCATTTTAGTTTGTTGTGCAATAAACCTTTTGACATGTAAAGCCAAAACTGAACAATGATAGTGGCGGCAATCTGCCCGGCCTTCGTACTACCTCTCCACACATGGATCCATTCCTTTTCGTCTGCTGGAACTCATGGCAAAGTAAAAAGGACCCCGTCCCGTTATTTACGTTCCAAATACGTTTCAGCAACAAATATAAACATGAAATTAAACAAAATCCTCCCCCATCGTGATATTACCAGTCATCCTTTTCCCCGCTTCTCTCTGACTCTCACTCCCGCTCTATCTCATCCTTAGCTTTTTTTTTTGTTATTTTCTCCTTTCCTCCGATCTCGGGACTTTTTTTCCCTCAGCGCGCCACTTCCTTGGTGTCCGGGCAAATGATTCTGATCGGGGATGCCTCCGTTGCTACACAAGAAGCTGTACATAAAAAAAAAGAAAATACTTTTTGACAGTTTAGTAAAGCCCCCAAAAGAAAAAGTCTACAGATAGCTTTTCCATTGTTCTCTTGTTTGTGTGTGTACAACCGCCCCATTGTTGCTAGACATTATTTTATAGAGAAATCTATATAGCACGAAAACTCACCATTACCATTGACTGCATTATCCATTTGATAAAGCAAATCAAAAAAAATTAGCTTTTTTTTTCTTCTTTCTTCAAATATCCTTGAACGTTTCGAGTCACATCTGTTTCGTAGCAACTTAAAGCACAGAATGGATGAGCACGTCGCCATGCCTAACTGTAAGGAACCAATCAGATGGTCAAATGCAAGCAAACCTGTTTTAAGTGCCAAACGAAGAATGACCCCCTGATCTATAAACATCATCATCGTCATCATGTTGCTAATCCATTCCGTTCTTGGAGATGCGCTCTTATCTTTGACTCTTCAATGCTTTGCTAATGGTGAGAAATAGCCTTGATGGTTACACGAAGTAGAAGTTGTACCAACCCAAGATGCCAGGAAAGACGATCGCTTTTTCACGACGTTGCTGCTGCATAGACCAAGGCCAACTTAAGTGAGAGAATGCGCAGAGTGAGGTCAAAAAGACAAACAATGATGCAATTACAACCTCAATTATTTTACGATCTGCACGACAAGTTATCCATCTACCTTAGTTTTATTCAGATGTTACACATTTTCTTAAAGATATCCAATAAATCAGAGTTTATATTTCAATAGGTGAACAAAGCCACCCTCTGGGGTCTTATGACGAAAGATAGAACACAAAGTTTAAGGTCCAAGGAAAAACTATAAAACACTTCTGCGACGGGTATGGACAGTAGAGTGCAGATAAGTTTGCACCTATGTTATGCAAGTCGTCACGTAATCTAAGACATAAAGGGGGGATGAGCAATCAGCTTCAGCTTCAGCAGCAGCGGCAACAAACAGCAACAACAACAAATGAAAGTAATAAACGTAGCCAACGTAGACTACCGTTTACATTTAAACCCAAACTACGTATTTTGGGATAACACAAAGATGACTCGAGACCTGCGCCCACACATTCAAAAAAAGTGTGGGGTTCTGATCGGCATTATCCATTTTAATAGTTATTTCTTCTGGATGGAATAAATGATAATCAGGCAGAATACAAAGCAATAACAAGATCAGATAGGATTGCAATGTTTTGTTGTCTCGGATAGTGCCAATGAACAAAACTACCACAAGGGCCTTTCTTACTGATAGACTTGAATGCGCATTTTATTGGCCGCTTTTCAACCAGGCCAAGGTGTTACAAAAGTCCATAGAGAATTCGATACAGGCCACGCGTAAAAAAAAAAAAAATTAAAAAAAGAAAAGAGTGGGGTCCTCTTCAAAGTTGTATAGTGGTAACTACATCCTTTCAAAAGATGCACATTCATCCTTTCTGCTTCCGCGCATTGACCATACATTCCGTTGACCCCCAACTGTACGATTTTAGATTAAACGAATCTTGACAAACTCCACGGTGGAAAGCGATGTTTGGCGTATTTTACTTCATGCTTTTCCTGAAACTCATAAAAAAAAGGTTTGCATAGAGATATTACCATATATATTCTAATCCTACGCTTTTGTTATTCATTCCAAATATATCATTACTTACTTACCTGTACATCTCCAAGCACGTCCACGAGGCCGAAATCAATCTGAGTTTGGCAACTTCCTTCAAACGGCACATCTCACAAGCAAAACATTATTTAGCATGACCAACGCCTAATTGACCACCTGTGGTATCAAAAACCAATCTGCCCTTTAATTTGTGTGTATCGATGATCTTGTTCTCTTAAATGGGCCAGCCTTGCTATTCCAGACACCTCCATGGGTTACATGAATTTTCAATGTCAGCAAGTTTCAAAGACAGACTAGATGTCAGTACCTGCATCTGAGCCCACTTCTCTCCTCCTTTTCACTCATCACAAAGCTGTTGGCAACAAAAATGTAATAAATAATATCAAAAAAAACTTATATCCAACATTACCTATTTGTATGTCTAAATGATGATGTTTTGCGGAAAAGCCTGCACCAATGCATAGCACCAGAACATATCAACAGGAGATCAAAATTGCATTTCATATAATGATCTTACATGTCATTACCTGATGCCAAGTACTATCCTTTTTCTTTCCTTGGTATTCTCTTCATGTCATTTAGACAGAATGAAGGGCATGTCAAATTTACCATCCTTGGATTAGGATACAAGGGATTCATTAAATATCAGTGATTTCTTGCATAACACCAAAGGATAGGACAGGGACATACGGGGTATGAGAAAGTGTAATGCCCAGACAATTATCCCGTCTATATTTAGTTCTAGCGACAGGAAAATAGTTTGTATGTATGTCTATGGAAATGGCTGCTTCCTTCGATCCGTTTCTCAATGATCGACCGCGCTACTGTTGACATATATTTGGTGAACGCTGTCAAATCCTTGCGCATGATAGACGTTAACCGTTAGTACACAGTAATAAGAATAGCCACGTCTCGCAGGGTCTTGATCCATTTGATATTTTACTTCTTTCTCGGAAAGGACATAAAGAAGGTCTTATCAAATCGGTCGACTTGTGCAGTACATTGACAAATAGCCTCAAAATTTCTTGTTGGGCAGTGTTCATGATATGATAATCCAAAAGAAGAGACGCTTGATGCTTTAGATGGGCGGATATTTTCTGGCTTTCCAAGCAATTTGTGTGTGTGACCTCATTTGCAACCGGAAAACGCGTGTGATTATTTCAGTTACGCGTTTTTGGCTGTACGCGTTTAACGAGACCTTACGTGTCATGTCCAAGTTGCAACAGGAGATCATCGCTTTAGCGAAGAAACGCAACCATGCACAACTTGTCCGTGTCCTTAAAGAACATTCCCTCGATGAGGTTTGCCATTGAAGAATGCATTTCGTTTGTCTGACGTTGACGTTAGATCATTGCAACGATTCACTCTTGCCTCGGCTCCCACAGTAGCAACAATAATGACGAACCGATTTTGCTGATCAGAGGAACACTGATAGGTATAACATCACACTTTGTCTTCAGTTATTTCTAATGTTTTTTGCTTTACAAAGGGTCTCCCGCAAACGGCGACCAAGCGTGTATGCAGCGCCGTGCCGTTGTCCTGCAGCAAGTCATTGACTGGCAAGTCCCATTTGATTTTTTTTTTTCATGGTATTAAAGAGATTTTAACGCTGGGGTCTTTCTAGGCTTTCTGCCGATGAACGCAACAATTCCACCATAGATATGAAGCTAGCCTCAAGTTTAGTGAGCTTGCTGTTACCAGAGGTACAATATATATAAAAACCCTACCAAGGCGATGAATAGCTGAAATCATCACTTCAAACAACGATAGATAGAAACCCTGCCTGAGGATGTCATATACGAGACAGGACTTCAAATCATCAATGTCGTTAAGGAGCATCGACCGGTACAGCCAGTACTGTTTGAGCTTGCACCGAAACTATGGAACACATTATCACTGATCAACGCCAAAGAAAGAGTTTTCGACCTCAATGAACAGATATTATCTTTGAAATGGTATCCAAATGTAGCTGTCAGTCTTGCTTCAGTCTTCAATGAAATCGAGCTGACAGTCAGACAAATGGAACCAGTTGTTAAGCGTATGCTGAGGTTAGAACTGTTTTTTTTTTCATCTCATCCATACTCCTTTAACACGACGTTCCTAGACAACTTGGAGATCTGGGCTATGAGGAGACTCCACCTTTCGTATACCAATTACTGTTGCTGTCCCGCAAGGTAAGCAAAGAAAGCTTCGAAGAAGGAATCCTGCTCATTTTGGTATCCATAGGGTTATAAACAGCAGGTTATAGCTGGAATCTGTGAACATTTTAATAAATTGAGTAAATCTTCTAAAGATCATTCGGCGTCAAGGTGTGTTTTTTGTTGTTTTGATCACAATCGCGATGTTCACTTTTTTTATTTCTTTTTCCTATCACAAGAGGTCAAATGGAAGGGACAGTGATGATCCATCTAATATTTTCTATCAAACAAGATCAGGTAACAAACTGAGCGAGATTTCCATATTGGTAACAGCAAGGGTCTATAGGAGCTTGGGAGTGAACTTCTGAAGTATATGCGGTCGGATAAAACACATCTATTCGAGACGTTTAATATGGCATGTCTATTATCAGCTGCTCGTATCCACCGATTAGAAGAAGTTGTAAGTATCAGAGAAATCTTCGATCCATTACTAAGTACAGCTACAATAGATTTTTGATCTTTTAAAGAAGTCCATAGTATCTATTTATAAAGAAACAGATAAATTAAGAAAATGCGCATGGGTTGCAGGTATGGGAGCCTTATTTTTGGTTAGAATTCATATTGAGAGCTACAGATTTTGCAAGAATCGACCATGAATGTGTGGAGAAGGTGCTGATGGATGTCGTGGAAAAATCAGTATCTGGCTGGGATCAGATTATCCAGAGTATCACACAGTTAGCGATGATATTGATTGATACGGCGAATAGCCAAGGAAGCACACTGAGATCATCCAGTAAGTCTTATCAACTATTTACATTAGATGTGTATTCATGGGTTTTCTCAGATCCTGCTTCTAGCAGAAGTAACCATCTCAGATCAGGACCGATGGATAAGGTGGCTTCCGTTGGTGTACGCGTCTTGTTTAGAATGTTTCAGGTATTGACGAACCTTTCGGGCGTCAGTTTAACATAAGTTGATGCAGCTGCACGATAATGTCCGATCGGAAATATTGGAGCAGATTACATCACGTATCGTGTCTCACTCCAACAGCGCTGCGAGCTTTCTGGAATTACTCAAAGAAGTAATAAGCGAGTTACCCCACGTTATGGAGGGCTATATCAGCAATGTATGTCAAAACATGCATTCTTTTCCGCATGACACTGATATACATATTGTTGCCACCAGTTAACTAGCATGCTGGATTGTTTGTTGTTTCTACCTTATTATACAGCTGAAGGCTTGATTGAAGCCGTCCAGCCAATTGCTAGCATGAATGAAGAATTCCGCGATGGGCTGATGCTTGTTTTACGAAAAAGCATGTTTGCAAAGTAAGACTTGTTCGATGATTTACAATTTCTTAATACACATTGTATGTAGGGATCTAGATGGACGAAAGATATCTGTGAATGGATTTCTCTGTCTCTTGCGGTATCAAATCTCAGCAGCTCAGCATGGAAAGGGTCGAAGTTCTATGAAATCAGAAGTTGTGGCGTTCGAAGTTCTCGGTACCTAGACCCATTTTGTTTTTATGCGCGTCTAACCTTTCATATGGTATTAGGCATACTACGAAGATGTTTTAATCAGCAAGCTGAAATCCGGGCAGATGCATATCACGGCCTTTGCGCCTTAGCACAGCAGCACGATATATTGACAAGTGATGTTTATGACATATTTAATACTCAGGTATGCAGGCTAGCATACTGGTAGCTGTATGAAGATGCACTAATATATTTGTTAGTTTTCGAAAATATATGAAAAGGATGTCAACGTGGCGTCCCCGCTGAAATTGGATGCATGTGTGGAGAATGCTATCAATGGTGGTTACCCAAAGTTGCTTGAGCCAGCCCACATGCTGCTAGTCAATCTATTGCAAACACTACGCACGTTATCCGATGAAAACAAAAATGCTGGTAATTACGGAACTACTCACGTAAACAGAATTTAATACAAACATCTGTAATCCTCCAGGTATTAGTTCGTCCGACACCAGCACCCGTGACCAAATCGCGTCTTTGACTTTTAGATTAGCAAAGGCTGATTTGGAGGATTTCGAATTGGAGAAGACCGCCAACCTTGACATGGGTACGAATCTCGGATTACGGAACAACATGTATGCAAATATATTGTTGGGGGTCTATGAGGTACAGTGCCCACAGGAGCGATGCAGTTATCAATGGTGCTTTGTTTAGGCTGTTATCGAACACGAGTTTACAAGCAGAGGAGATTCCGTTGAATCGTTTGAGACTATCCTAAATTTGTTCAAGAAACGAAAAAACATTATGAACCTTCTTCGAGATCACTCCACAAACGCAAAAGGTTAGTAAACAAATGTAACACGCTGTGCTCTAATGGATATTTCACGCGAAGGCCGCAAAATCTCTATACCACATGCAACCACCACGTTGTTTACACTGTCTTTTCTAACAACGATTACACAAACAATGTTTTTACAGGGCGACATACAAACACCTTCGCGGACTTTACGATCCGATATCGATTTCATTCACTATATTATTTCTAGCACTCAAGCATGTCTACGCATGGTTAGTCCTAGTACAAATGGTATTTCTTCTAATACAGAAGCTAGATGATGGACGGAAATGGTAAAGATCGGAAGGATAGCCATTTCAATCACTGCGCAGACCTGGCACGAGTGTACATGCACATATTAATTACGGAAGATTCCGATAGTAGTTTTATCAATCATCAGCCTAAAAAGGTACCAGCTGTGATCGTTAAACTCTTGTCTCCTAACTATGTGTCCTTGTTTAAGGGTAACTCCGCTCTCGGATGTATCGTGGATGCCATGAAATCTCTCTTTGATGCTGTGGCACAGATATGGCCCGATAAAATGGTCCACTTTATGTCAAAACTATTACAAGTAGCCAACTCCTCAGAGGACATCTCTAGTAATCGCAGTAGTAATTACATTGTATCGAAAGTCTTGATGCAATTTAAGGTAACTTATGCTTATAGGTAATGGTATAACTGCTTACCAAATGGCCCATAGGAAATATTGACAAAATATTTGTCGGACCGGGTACCTTTGCACAAGGAAGCTGTCGGAGTTATGCACATTGTCAGTTTTCTGACGGAGAAAATGGATCGAACCGCGGAAGATTTTTCTGAGCATAATCAAGCTGCCGTTGAGTGGATGCAAACATTTGCAAGAGACCGACCACTTGAAGATGTCGGACTTGCAAAAGAAATCATATCTTTGCTTATAGCACTATGCGCCGAAATATCATTATTCGATATTATTATTGAATTTGCAGAGGATGTACATACATTGTATGGTGACATAGAAGCAGTATATGATAGTCAGCAAGAGGAGCAGCGAGTGAATAACGTCTTGATTAACCCCAAGACGTCTAACGTTGTCGCGATGCAAATATTAAGTTTTCTTGACCAGGCATTCGATGAGATGACGTGGTGCATAGGACATTTTAAACTATACAGTATACTGGAAACAAGAAAATCACGTAGTCACCTAGCTGATCTCGCCTTAGTCTCTAGTGAAGACCAGGATGTGGTCTATTCCTTTGAAAGTCGGGCTTGCAAACGTATGATATCGTATCTTTCAATAACAAGCGAGCTTACAAAGGCTGTGATGACTGGAACTCATGCCGAAGCTTTGATCAAAGCTTTGTCAAAGTTGTATAAGATGCTTACAGCATTTGTCCAATATGTAAGTTCTACGCTTTTCCCTGTATGAAAATGACTAACAGCAACTTTTAGAAATTATCTAATCCTCAAGTTATCTCTGCTGATTTCCAAAATGTAATCAGATTAGCAGGGACGGGAGTGACAGACAAAATGTACAAGTTTTTAACGATCCATGGTCAAAACCAAGAAGACAGCGTTACAGAAGGCTCCAAGAAAGGCAAAGGAAAGGGTAAACAAATGAGCGCAAAAGAAAAGGTAAAAGGACGAGGTTAGCTGGAAGGTTACAGTTAGTTTACAATGCAAGCTAGGCAAAGATCCAAAGGGAATCTGTCCTGATTCCAAATCTGATCTTCGTCGTGGAGCAGTTTGAGCGTCGTTTGATCCAACTGACCCGCAAATCGAAGGTGGACCTAATGCAATATATGAAACGCAGTACTTCTCGAGACTTCAAGATCAAACTTGAATTTATACAAGACGAAGATCCTGCAGACGAAGAGGAAAATTTGAAACAGGTTAGCTAATAACAAATGGTTTTCCTCAAATTGCTAAGACTAGCATACTAGGGTATGGTGATCGACGTAGATGAAAATGACGAAGAGGAAGAAGTAGGAGAAGAGGAGGATCAACATCCTCAACGCAAACGACAGCGTAATGCTTAATAGGCCTAAATGTACAGTCCTGTATTGCGTCCAAGAGTTGACTCTCATTCGTTACGATGTTGATTTTTCATGCATTGCGAAATTATTATTGGGAAATACTTTGTATTTTGTCTTTGTCTATAGCACTTATAGTCGGTCGTTTGTGCACAAAAAAAATTTAATCTTTCTTTGGTGGCTTTCCCAGAAGAGAATGATGGATATCAATGGCTGGTAACCGCGCCATCGCCGCACGACGCGATTCTTGCTGCAGTGCGAGGCTAAAAGAAAAATAGTTGCATTAGACAACGTCAACTAAACATCCAATTGTGTTCACTTACTCCATAATGACCAATGATGCCATGGCTTCCACGATGGGTACAGCTCTGGGGACGACGGATGGATCGTGGCGTCCTCTTGCTGCCAGGGTGCCCCAGACGCCGTCGTAGGATGTAGTTTGCTGATCCCGTGATATCGTTGCTGCTGGTTTGAACGCGACACGGAAGTAGATATTCTCACCATTCGAGATACCACCTTGCACACCTCCGGAATTATTGGTGAGTGTGCCAAAAGTTCCGTCTGACTTCTTGACGAAAGCATCGTTGTGCTTATGTCCAGACATTTTCGTTCCGTTGAAGCCCGAACCAAATTCAAATCCCTTGGTGGCAGGAATGGACAGCATGGCATGAGCCAGTAGGGCCTCCAGTTTGTCAAAGCATGGTTCGCCCAAACCGATGGGACAGTTTCGGATAACACAAGTAACAGTACCTCCTACTGAATCTTTCTCTTCTGATTTCTTTGTAATGACATTCTTGATTTCTTCAGCGGTTTCGGGATGGGGGCATCGCGTGATATCAGCATCGACTTGTTCACGCGTAATTGTGTCAAGGAACTCATAGAATTCAGGCTTAACATTCTCCGTTTCTTCCAGATCACGAACAAAGGGCATGGCTGCCTTTCCAACACTAGATGTGAATGCCACAATCTCGACACCATAAGCCTGCTTTAAATATTTCTCGGCAATAGCTCCCCCTGCCACGCGGCCGATGGTCTCCCGAGCCGAGGCTCGACCGCCGCCTGAAGACGCTTTCAGTCCATATTTCTGAAGGTATGTGTAATCAGCATGGCTCGGACGAGGATAGACATCGGTTTCACTATAATCGTGCGGACGTTGATCCAGGTTTGGCACCTGCAGACCGATCGGCGTGCCCAGGGTAACACCAAATTCTGTACCTGACATAATGGTGACTTTATCTTTTTCATCGCGCTGTGATAGTTCCAAAATAAAGAAAAAGAAAAAAAAAAACAAAGGAAAGAACAGTAAGGAAAAAAGAATCTTCTTTCTTATTTCATGATGGTTCGACGTACGGGTGTCGTCAGCTTGCTTTGGCCAGGTCGTCGTCTTGATAACTGTGGCTGTATATCGTCTTCTGTCAGTGCCATTCCCGGAGGCACTCCGTCAACAATGGCACCGACTCCCTTGCAATGGGATTCTCCAAATGTGGTGACACGGTAAAGCTTACCGAATGTACTCATGTCGTATAGGAAAATAAAGAAAGTGAAAAGCAAGCAGGTAAGGTAGGGGAGAAAAAAGAAAAAAAAAGGCAATCTGATTCGGCAGTCACGGCTATGGCCAACGTTAGTGTGAGTCATCCGACCTTCCAACTGTCATTGACAGATACAGTGCTTACAAGAAGCAAAGTCGCAGCCAATCAAAATTAATGTCGCTTGCCAATGAAAAATGATGTCACAGGTCAATCAAAGTTGAAGTCGCCGGCCAATCAAAATTAATTTCGTTTTTTCAGAAATGGAAGTCATATTTTTAGAAACCACGTCGCTTGCTGAGCGTTTGCATTGGCACTCGAAAAATATAAATTGGAGACACCTTTTTTTTTCTTTTTAAAAAAAAACCTAATTTAACAAGTTTTTATGAGCACATTATTTTTATATGAGGATGGACATGGAAATGTCGTTGATGAGAATGGTGGTCCTGAATCGATGGAGTACATTGTTGATCAGAATGAGTTTATTGTTGAAACCATTGCCACTCATACTGATTACTTGGAAAATGCAGTTTCTGATGAGTCTTCTTCGACTTGTCCAATGTTAGTAGAGAAGTCAAAAGATGAAGATGTCCATATGAAGGAGGCGAACACAAAACGGGACTACGTGCGTTATACCGTCCAGGATAAGGCCACATTTTTCGATCTGAAAAGTGTCTTGAGTGCATCAGCTGCAGCAAAACAGTTGAGCATTCACATTCGAACAGCACAGAGATGGGTTAAGCAGTACAATAAGTGCCCTGACAACATTTTTGACAGTTGTAACAGAGTAGGTCGTAAGTGTATTCTTACAGATGAGCATAAAAGATCTATTGTCAATTTCATTGATACTAATCCCTCTGCCGCTGTTGATGAAGTGACCGAATATTTATTGAAACGGTTTCATGATCTTAATGTTTCTCGCAGCACAGTTTATAATTTTATGAGACGTGAATGCAACCTTTCGTTGAAAAAAGCCGATTTCCATTCTATTGAAAGAAATAGTCCAGCAAAGATTGAGGAACGATACAATTGGGTTTGTCAATGGGAAACGACAGACATGAACTTCCTCACGAATTGCGTGTTTCTTGACGAGTCTGCTTTTGATATCAACATGAAGCGTTCGAGAGCTTGGTCTACAAAAGGGTACTCGTGCTATTGTTACCCGACCTACAACGAGAACAAACACAGCGTCTATACTGGGTGCTATCTCTGCTACAGGTTTGATCGCAGTCGGCGTAAAAAAACCAAGACCAGCTAAGAAGAGAAAAGTTGATGGATATATAAGCGCAAGAACCGTAACAGGTCACTACATCTCATAAAATTATAAACTGTGCTGCGAGAAACTTTAAGATCATGAAACCGTTTCAATAAATATTCGGTCACTTCATCAACAGCGGCAGAGGGATTAGTATCAATGAAATTGACAATAGATCTTTTATGCTCATCTGTAAGAATACACTTACGACCTACTCTGTTACAACTGTCAAAAATGTTGTCAGGGCACTTATTGTACTGCTTAACCCATCTCTGTGCTGTTCGAATGTGAATGCTCAACTGTTTTGCTGCAGCTGATGCACTCAAGACACTTTTCAGATCGAAAAATGTGGCCTTATCCTGGACGGTATAACGCACGTAGTCCCGTTTTGTGTTCGCCTCCTTCATATGGACATCTTCATCTTTTGACTTCTCTACTAACATTGGACAAGTCGAAGAAGACTCATCAGAAACTGCATTTTCCAAGTAATCAGTATGAGTGGCAATGGTTTCAACAATAAACTCATTCTGATCAACAATGTACTCCATCGATTCAGGACCACCATTCTCATCAACGACATTTCCATGTCCATCCTCATATAAAAATAATGTGCTCATAAAAACTTGTTAAATTAGGTTTTTTTTTAAAAAGAAAAAAAAAGGTGTCTCCAATTTATATTTTTCGAGTGCCAATGCAAACGCTCAGCAAGCGACGTGGTTTCTAAAAATATGACTTCCATTTCTGAAAAAACGAAATTAATTTTGATTGGCCGGCGACTTCAACTTTGATTGACCTGTGACATCATTTTTCATTGGCAAGCGACATTAATTTTGATTGGCTGCGACTTTGCTTCTTAAAAGCACTGTATGCAAAGCAAGCGGGGCTTACTCAGATCATCTTGACCAATGAAGTTATGGCTTGCCTGATTGTAGAGCATTATCTTTCCTCTATGACGATTGGTTTTTTCCTTTTGCGTACTGCTGGTTTTTAAAATTAAAAAATGATGTATTAACGATGTCTCGCTATGAATACATGCATTGCTTCAACATGATGAAATTCCTATTAGATTTAGTGGGAGTAGAATGAAAGCTTGAAATGCATCTAAATGAAATCACTGCTTTGGAATGGCAGCCAGGTGTAGAGGAGAAGAAGCCTATAAAAGTAGCTAAACCGGACATAAAGAGGGTTATGGATCTCGGTACCTCCCGGTCTTTTCATAAGGATTTTCAGAAAGCTACTGTGGTTCTTCTACAAGAGTCAACAACCGAGACTCAAATTGAAAATTGTAATTACGTTAGTTAATCTTCTATAACAAAATTAGAATGGTGAATCCTGCATTTATCCATCAGTGATAAAGGCAAACTAAACTTGCGGACACTGCAGTTCAAAGGACGTTTTACCATGGATAAAATGTGGGTAAAACGTCAAATATTACCCACATTTTACTCACATTTTACCCACGTTTTACCCACGTTTTACCCACCTTCTATACCTTTATTAATTGGATAAAACAGTATGTGTCAGACGTAATTACATTAATGCTATTGGACTAAGTTGTATGCATTGAAGGTTAACGTTAAAGATTCTATTCGACCATGCCCTTTTCTTTAAGCACTTTTTATTGGATTAACTTGCTTATAATGATACATTCTATTAGAACTAATGATTCTTATCTAGTCTTTCCGATTGGATGCTTTTTTTGTAGCATGCATTATTTTAGCCAGTAAAACACACTTCTTTATTCATATACAAGGACACTTCTTTAGCCATATTTATAGAGAAAACAAACATTTTTATTTTCCTGGAGCTATATAATATGATGTACTAACTAGTAGCTAACTTTACGCTTGAATCTATATAATCTTACCTAATCACTAAAGGCTAAAGAAGCATAGTTTTTAAAAATGACAATTAATAAAAGTATTAAAAACTAAAACATAGTAACGTACCTAAGCTAGCATAGCAATAACGAATGGCAGCATTATATATAGGCCTACAAAAAGTTGCCTTGATGAATAATCAAGTTACAATGTAAAAAAGTATCTGTACCATTAAAAATGTATCATGTTTCTCTGTTTCCGTTTCTTTTCTTTCTTAAAAAAAAGAAAACTACTCTATATGACAACGAAAAAGTCAAGATTAGTTACATTTAGGTCAGTCAATCAAAGTACCTTAGTTAAAAGTAAGAAGCAAGCTTCCCTATAGTATAGTGATCATGCCGGCTATTAAGGAAAAAAGAATGAGATGCTGTCAAATGCAGATAAAAGCTTACCAGCAAAGGATATGCTTCAAGTCAAGGTTGTATATCATTAGGATAATAGATCAACAACGTTATAAAAGTGAGTTTGCTGATGAAGAAGTAGTGAAACGCTATGGAGCAAAAAAAAAAACCGAAGAAAAAGTTTGTGAAAGAAAAGGATGAATAAAAAGGAAAACGCAGATAGCTCTGTAAAAAAGAAATAAAAAACTTTAAGAGGCGCGTGATAAAACTATTTATGCAGTTCTTGGGAATCACGCATACATTGTCATACCCTTTTGTTTTATATTTGCTAGTTTGTTTTCTCTTCTGAGAAGGTGGAGAGTAAAAACATTGAAGATTACTCCCCCCATAAGAAAGTGGGTAAAACTTCATATATTACCCAGGGGTAAAATGTGGGTAAAACGCTTACTCTACCGCAGTGGGAACTAGCCAAAATACAGCAAGAACATGTCGTATCATCGCCTTGAAAATGAATGCTCTTTGGAAAGACAAGGGGAAAAATCAGCGGAGTACCTCAAGCACGAATGTGTCTTACAAAACTGCAGGATCCAAGAACTGTCATAGCTGGTTCATCCATTGAACAAATGCATCAAGTTACTTGTACCTTATATCTGAGTTTGTATTCACCATATCCTATGGATGAGAGGGAGTTTCGAATCTACTGAATCATATCTGGCGACCAACATGCTCATGCAAGACTAAAGATGGACTTTAGAAGATATTACTCTGGATGAGTTGATAAAACAGCACCGAAACAATAGCAGCCCACATCTTGATGACTTCCCATGGTATGTTGCCCCTCATATTGAAGTAGCCTTATTAGTGTAGCAAAAGGCTTTTTCTTGAAAAAGAAAGCCTAGCTAGACCCCTCAAAACTTATTGTTTGGAATTGGAACTTTGTGTTTATTTTGTAGAGACACACACACAAAATGATATCACGAATTTCTGACTGTTATACGCTAAACGAAACAGGGCTTTATTATTCAGTTTTTCTAAAATTATCAGATATACATATGTACATAGGGTGAGGGTATGATATGTGTCGATTTGTACATGGGGCAGGAGATATGGTGTTTGTATGTGTGTGACTATTTAACGAGAGTCGCTCAGTATGACTTTAATCATTTTCTTTTTTTTAATCAATAACGGATATCTCGTCGTAGAAACGTCGAGATTTCTCTAGCTTCTATTCTAACTCTGTCTCAAGTATACTGAATCCGTCTTGAAACGATCTAAAAATAATTGGATAGGCAAATAAGATTACTGTATGTTAGGGGAAAATGTCGTATCGAGTTGTGCAGAGGCCAAATCCAGCTTTGAGTATTACACGACATGTATTCTGACTCTCCCGTACAAAACGTGGACCAAGGAATGTCATGTTTTACTGTTGTATATGTAGGTGAGAAAGAATAATAAGAGCAAAATAAGTTTCGAGAGACAAATAAAACTGAAGTACGGGTGAATCCAACTCAATTTAACATCTACATTGAAGTCTCATGATATATCTACTTGTGACAACAACCCAACAGCAAAAATAGGTTCCTCTAAAAGGGTCGATACGTAATGTGATCTTTCCATGATAAATCAGATTCTCACGAACATCTTCTTATACGTTTCGATCGCACCAACACTTCAACAGACTAACAGTCGGTCATCATAGGAAAAAACACCGTTAGATCGATATCTGTCGTCTGCGAGTTTCTGGTGCTTTGTGAGACACGGCATAGTGAAATAAATAGATAAGAAACGCGTCTCTGGATCACCCACGCGCTTATTAGTGTCATGCGATGCGATTTTGAGTTACCTAGTGCCTTTTTCCTGCTTACAATTTTGAATCCAGGAAAAATTCGAACCGTTTCAACTCTCAGAAAAGAGATTATTTAAATGCTTTCCTTCAATAGAACTGTTCTAAAAAGTCTTTTAACGATACTGTTAGATCAGAATATTGGGATTTGGAACCGCTCAAACGTCTCGCAATTTTAGTGTCGCGCTCCAAAATTATTAATGGTTCTATCCACCATACTTTTCAAAAGTTGGCGTGAATCATGCATAGAATTGGTACAAATGTTCTATGTTGACTTTATCTTTGCTATATTTTAAAAAAGGTTCCGGTGTTCTGTGCATCTTCCCATTTAACTGCCACTCATCCCATGTTATAAACTTGTGATTTACATTAAGTTGTCTGCTTAATACAGTTAAAGGTCTTCCATTGTATTGCTTTTTTAATACTTAATGTAGCACATTGGAAACGTCTGATTAGCTATGCATGGTTTTCACTTATGATAGATGATGTCCCATAGGATGGGGGTACATCTTCTGTTGTTGTACCCCAACTGGATGGATTTTCCCCCATTGTGAAGTCGAGAGTCCCTCCATTGGCAAGCATATCAAGTGATAGCCAAGAACGCGTGATATTGTTACCATTTAACTGGAGATTTTGGATGTAGTTTTTCTCCGGAGCCCCAGCGGCATTGATGTGTAGTATGTTCTTGTTTCCAAGTTGTATCTTGATGGAAGAGAATTGTGGACTACTGACCGCTAAACCATCGACGCCAGGGATCACCGGATACAGGCCTAAGGATGCCCAAACATACCATCCAGACAAAGAGCCAAGGTCATCGTTGCCTGCAAGACCGTCTGGCTGCGTGCTGAATGCGGTTTTCATGATCCTTTGGACCACTTCCTGAGTGTGCGAAGGAGCGCTAGCCCAGTTGTATGTCCACGGTACACCAAACGTTGGTTCGTTTCCCATATAGAAGTGTGGTTGTTCGGTGCCTGCATTCAATTGAGAGAAAAACTGATCCAGCCTTTCTACTACTTTTTCGTTTCCTCCTAGCTTTTCTATTAAATCTCTGTAATTATGCGGTACCATCCATGTGTATTGTTCTGCGTTTCCTTCCACATAGTATTCATCTGTGGGTTCAAGCCAACTACCGTTGTAGTCGCGTGGTGTAAGGATAGGGGGTTGTGCAGAAGTGTCTATAAGGTTGGCCCAGTTTCCTGAACGCTGCAGTTCAACCTTTGCAAACTCCGTATCACCCAGGGCTGCTGCAAAACGTGAGATAGCAAAGTCTGCACTCGCGTATTCAAGTGTTGTCGACGCTGAACCATCGGCTTCTCCGGGTCCGATATAGCCTAGCTTCAAATATGAGGCACGACCATCGGCTGTCGTGATACCTTGGCATGAGGAGTTTGGATCGTTGGTCATCGTTTTCATATGGTTGAGTGCCCCTGCCGTATCAAAATTTCTTGCGCCAAAGGCATAGGCTGCAGCTATCATGAGCGAACCAGAGTCTCCAGGCATGGTTCCCGTTTCCACGTTGTAATTCACCCAACGTGGGATAGCCCCACATTGATCTGCGTCATTTACTAGCGACTGAAGCGCATCTCCCGTCTCCAGAGGGAACAACCATCCTTTGAGAGACATCAACGAACGGTAAACATCCCAGCCGGAAAAGGCAGTGTATTGGGCTTTCTGACCCTCTTTCACTTGATATGTTCCGTTATCGAAGCCAAGATACTGTCCATTCACGTCGCTGAAAATACTGGGTGCCCACTGTGTTCGATAAAATGCTGTATAAAACTTGACGAGATCGTCGCGGTTGTCGCTAGTAACCTGGATTCTGTTCAGCCGTCGGTTCCAGACAGTATCCGCATCCTCTTTCGTTTTGTCAAAATTCCATAATGGGTTCTCGGTGTCGAGATTTTCCTTCGCATTGTTGGCGCTTACAAAAGAGATGCCGAGTTTCATTAATACCGTGCTAGCTGACGGGAACTGCATCTCCGCTTTTCCTTGAGTAATATTTGAAGATGGCAAGAAAGGCTGGTCAAATTCTGCATAGAAATAAACTTTGACGGGTGTTCTGTGGTGACAGAAGGTAACGCCCATTGTGCTTCCAGTTAGAGTGTTGTTAGAAAGTACGGTGATTTCTCCCTTTGTTTTCGCTATAGTATTTGTACGTGTCGCATCGAGTACGACAAAGGCAGGTTGTCCAGGCGGGAAAGAAAATCGTCCAAAACCAGTGCGTAATGTGGCTGTTAACTCAACTCTAACTCCATTATCGAATAGGACTGAATAGTAGCCTGGGCTTGTACTCTCGTTGCTATGACTGAAGCTGGGTGGAAGCTTGCTCAGATCGGTGGTTGCTATCACAGGAAATTCGCCGTCATTTCCTTCACAACCTGCACCACTCATATGCATAAAGCTAAAACTTTCGATGGTATGGTAGTCATAGTAGTATCCAGCTGGCGATCCAGGTTCTTCTGAGGCATTGGTAGTCGGTCGCGTGTTCGTGTCGGGGGACCATTGCACCATACCGAGAGGCAGGCCTGCTGCGGGAACAACGCTGCCAGCTTCACCAGAGACTACAGGATCGGGAGCATTGCTACCAAGCGTGCCAATGAATTGATTGACGTACTGCGTCAACGGAAGTAGATTGTCGTCCGATTCTATGGCATATGATGCTGAAAAGCTTGTGAACCCTAATACAATTACTGCGACAAGGGATGAGCTTCGCATTATCCTTTCAAGATATGAAAAGTAGGCAAAGATATTAGATATATATAGAGCAAATAATTTTGATAATGTGATATAAAAAAACTTTTTTTAACAGGAATGTAAGTGTTTCTTTCATTTATCCAAATCAGGCGAGTAATCAGATTCGTTGATTATTTCAAACCTTTCAAGGAATAATCTCTAAGTAGCGTCACTGTTTATTCAGGATTCAACAAACATATTGCCTTGAAAACATATATCCTCTTTCGCGACCACATGAAAATAGCTAATTGTCTTGTGCCAAACTTGTCTCTAACACCCTTTTTTCATGGGCGTATAGCTGCAGGGTGTAGCCAGGTTTTTGAACTAGGTGCATCTTCAAGTGCCACTTTAAGGTGCCATTGTATCTTTGCTGTTTAAACTAAATCCAGGGGAGGAACATAAGTATAAACGACCAATTGATGCTGGTTTCACCTAATGTTGTCAATGAAGAAAAGTCGCGGAGATCAAACCATAACAACTGCAGCAAGTCAACTTCGAAGGATGCGATCAGCCAATCTATATATAGCCTGGTCGTCAAAGAGTATCCTATTTCCCGTTTTCCTTTCGCTTAGATCGTCGCTGTATCTTTTTTTATGTCTCCTCCTTATTGTCTACTGTTTTGTTTTGACATATGGCTTGCTTTCTACTGCTGATAAAAGTCATTTATTTATCAATGCCCAGATACCCGGTTTTACTTGTCTAACTGCTATGATCACTTCGTCCATTGTGCTTTGCGTAGACTTGCATGTATATTTATAGTAGAGAATGTCAGAAAATCACATCAGTAAAGTCTGCCAACTCCAGTTTGTCCAATCGGTTGCATACTGTATGTCGTAGATCGCTCTCTTTCATATAGAACTAAGGGAAATGATCCGAATTTCCCTTATGAATTGGTGTAACTGCTGAATGCCGACGGCTTAATCCACGCATTTGAGGGACTCTACCTGCGTTTCAATTGCAATGCACAATTTTGCTGACAGTAAAGCATTTCAGTATAGAAAACAAATCATAGCGTTTCTGTCCAAAGTTTTTATCCTTAGCACTTTTGGACAAACTCACTATTTTCCAGAGATAGAAAATATGGATTTAGCCTGCTGTCAGTTGTACGCAATTTATCCTAGTAAAGAACTTGTTACATTATAGGAAAATGATGCTAAGTAAAACATATCAGCACGAGTCATACGAACAATAGAGGTACATTGTCTCGCTGTTACAGATCTTACTCAAGAAGTTTTCCATGTGGAACTTTTGTGATATGTTCCTATCAACATTTGTTTTATTCTTCTTGTTTCTACCCCACTTGCCTATCAAATAAGCTATGAGCTATAGCGCTATCCAAAGACGGAATCACGTGTAGTGTCGGTAAACTCTTGTCCGGGAAGCCTTATTTTCCGCCCATAAATTTCAGCCCGCTCACCGCCAAGGTTTTGCATCTATCGCCTGTTTTATCTCGCTCTCCAGACTCTCGCAAGAGTTCGATTCTTTTCCTTCCCGACTAAGCTAGATAAGAGAAAGAGAGAAGAGAGCAAAAAGAAAAATAGGAGATAACAGGCAGGACAAACAAAACAAAAGCATATTTGTACTTACCGGGCGGGTTTATCATACGACAGCTATTCCTTCTTGCTTGCTTTGGGAGAGAGGTACTCTTTACTACCGGTATTGCTGCTAGTGGAGCTTGCTTTACTTAGACTGTTACAACACACTGTCGTCAGTAGCGTCGTCATTCAGAATGGCCATAAGCGTATCCTCTGTCTGCTCGCAACAAGAACAATTACCCATAGAATGCATTCAGTCCCCACGAGAAACCAACTCTCATGCTTCCGCTACGCCATCTTCAGAACCAGAATCTCTGGTGGCAACTCATACCGGCGAGACTGATAGTACGTCAGGAGAACCGGGATCAGTAACCCATGTTAGACAATTGTTTGTTGCCAATGTAAGAATTTGATCCACATGAAGGGGTCTAGTACCGGCTGTATGTCTAACCATGGAGCACAGCTTCCCTTCCGTGTACGATGGCAAGATCTTAAAGACTTGTTCCGAAAAGCTGGAAATGTACAGAGAGCTGATGTTGCACTGAGTTACGACAACAGGTCGAAGGGACATGGCACTGTACTTTTCGCAACAGTACAAGACGCTCAGCACGCCATAGGTGAATAAGTTATACAATACAGGATCTTTATTCACATACACTGCCTTTTTTAGATATGTTGCACAACTACAAGTGGCAAGGACGAGTTTTGGAAGTCCGGGAAGATCGTGGATTCATCGAACCACATCGGCTCCATCACCAGCAGCACCAACTGTTGTCAAGAAACAACGGAACTATGACGCAACATCGTCGCGTACAGGAAATATCCCCGTTCATGGGTCTCTATCTAGCGCAATCAGAGGTATTTCATTGTGGCAGGTACTCTGTTTCCCTTTCTAACTGTGGTTATTAGTTTGTACCACCTATCAATGCAGGCAGACAATTGTATGTCGGCAACGTAAGATTGGCAAAATTACTTCCGTAAACGTGTTCTTATTTTGAAACTATCCATACAGTTGCCATTTCATTGCCAATGGCAGGATGTCAAAGACTTATTTCGTAATGCCGGTAATATTCTCCGTGCGGATGTAGCACAGGCACCCGACGGCCGCAGTAAAGGTTACGGAACAGTCCTTTTTGCTACTCGCGAGGATGCGAGAAAAGCAATGGGTAAGCTTCTTTGCGCATAAGTTCCAGAAAGGACTGAATGATATATCATTATATTAAGTCATGTACAATGGATTCGAGTTCCATGGACGTCAGTTACGTGTTCATTTCGATAAGTTCGCACCGGGAAATGCTTTATCGAATCAACATTCGTTTACATACCCGCATCCACCGCCACCGACACAATTACAGGCATCGCAGCAGGCACAACCGCCGCGTTACGCTGCAATGGATATCCAGCTAAGGCCGCCATCTATCCCAGCCTTTGAAAGCACTAGTACATCCTACATGTCATCAATGTATCCTACTGCGGCAGCAGCTGCAGCATTTTCAGCAATTCATGGAACCTCTTTGCTACAATCATCCCAGCCATCTCATCGGTCCTATATGGAAGAGCACAACCAATTAGGGTTTAATTCGCTCGTCGACCCATTCCCACCGATGACAACAGGTTACCCGCATCCTCCTTTGTACCCCAACGCACATCAACAGGAAAAAAACGCAGTGCAACTTTCTTCAGATTTACCGAACAATGTGTTTGGTTCCCTAGGTTAGGAAGCGCAACACTATGAGGTAATAATTTAATGTTTTTCAGGTGTTTGCAAAGGTGAAAACAAAGGGTTTGGCAATGTGGATGTTAGCAGCAAAGTGGATGTGCCCCCAACACAACAGAGACCATTACTATTTCCGTATTCACAATCCACCAATCATCAAGCTTCGTTTCCAGTATACCAGTGGAACCCATCACCATCATCTGACCCTGTCACCCCGCTTCAGGAAGAGCCAATAACGAGTAGTCAATCACTCTATCTCTCCTCTCCCAGCACGATTCATGCGACTACAGGGACAGCAGCCAGCGATGGGGTGGTATTTCTTACGGATGCAATGAACTCGATGGGGTTAACAGATGGTTCAGCTGGACTGACCGCGGGGAGAAAGGAATCGATGGATAGGCTACTGGATTCATCCAACGGTGTGTGGCATCCGCTGGGCGGATTTAAGATGTGAGAGAGTGAAGGAGAGAAACTTGGCAGATTAGGTTTAGTCCCGATAATTAGTGTTTTCTTTTTTTCGTTTTCTTCTTTTTTTTTTTCCTTTTTTGCTTCATATATTCGCAGGATGTTGCTTACCATTAATTAAATTATTTCTATCAGTCTACATCTATCCGCTATCAAAACATTAAAGACTGGAAAAATAGCTATCGTGGTTTCCCAATCATACATTGGTTTAGGTCTTCATATATTCAAAAGCCTACCGTATACAGCAAAAGCAAAATATCTGTGTTGAAACTTAGCCAACCGTCAAGTTCAGTTACCGGTCCCTCAAAAGCTTCCTGTTGGTTGGTTTCACAGGGTCCTTTTTCTTTCATAATGTGGCTTGGAATGAGTCAACAATTGTTTCCAAGCATTTTCCTCTATTCTCTCCTCTTTTTTTTTTTTTTTCTTTCTTAAAAGACACTATGCATTTAACTGTGTCAAAAGAGAACGTGCCATATGGCCTACTTGCCGTTCTTTCTGCCTATCCTCAACTGAAAGAGAAAGTTGCACTCGCTGCCGGCAACGAAACGTCATTGAAGGTTGCCAATGTGGAATTCATCGGTCAGTCCGCTGTCATTCGTTACCTCATTCGCGCTGGTCAGCTTTTGGATGAACAACAACCAGAAAACCAGCAACAGGCTCGCATTATTGATTCTATTCTGAGTAATAACTATGTCGTTGAGCAACACAAGTTCTCCACTCAGCCCACCTTGGTGGATTATCTGGCATGGGGTTTAAAGGCCCCTACGGATGAACCTCTTGGTAAAGAGGCCCTTGCTCTTGCTGCTACCTTGTTGGCGCAGCAGACAGCTGCTGAAGTGACTGTACCCGAAATTCCCAACGTGAATTCTGATCCAAAAACAAACATTATGGATGTCTTCAAGAACGTGATCGCTGGTCAACTTTCCTCGGTTTCCGGTGTGGACGCATCTCTTATCTACGAAGCATTGGATACACCTCGTTCGCTTGAACATGGTGATCTGGCTGTTGCCCTTCCTCGCTTGCGTGTGAAAGGCAACCCCGCCGCCTTGGCTAAGGAATGGGCCGAAAAGTTCCCTCTCAACGATTATATTGTTGCTGTGAACCCTATCGGTCCTTTCTTGAACTTTAAATTGAACATCACCAAGCTGGTGCAAGGTACCATCCAGTTGGTGTCTGAAAAGGCTGAAAACTATGGTCGCAATACCTTCGGCAAAGGCAAGACTGTTGTCGTTGAATTCTCCTCGCCCAACATTGCCAAGCCTTTCCACGCAGGCCATCTTCGTTCTACCATCATCGGTTCATTTATTCGCAACGTCTATGATGCCAATGGCTGGACTGCCGTGTCCATGAACTACCTCGGTGACTGGGGCAAACAGTACGGTAAGCATACCCACAATGACAGTGATACAATATCTTGGATCCATTTACTTACGTGGGCGATGACTTTTTAGGTCTCTTGGCTATTGGTTTTGCTAAGCACGGAAGCGAAGAATTGTTGAAGCAGGATCCTATCAAGCACTTGTATGATGTGTATGTTCAAATCAACCGTGATGCTGAAGAAGACCCAAGCATTCACGATGATGCTCGTGCCTACTTTAAGAAAATGGAAGATGGTGATGAAGAAGCTTTGGCCTTGTGGCGCCGTTTCAGAGACCTTTCTATTGTCAAATATCAGGAAGTGTACGGCCGCTTGAACATCAAATTTGATATCTACTCTGGAGAATCTCAAGTTTCCGAAGGCATGGGTCGTGCTATGGCACTTCTCGAGAAATGCAATCTATTGACAGAGTCTGACGGAGCCAAGGTAATTGAGCTTGGCAAGTATAAGCTGGGTACAACCGTCGTACAGAAGAAGGATGGAACAACCCTTTATTTGACGCGTGATCTTGGTGCTGCTATGGAGCGATACGAACGATTTAACTTTGATAAAATGGTCTATGTCGTGGCATCTCAGCAAGAGCTTCATTTGAAGCAACTCTTCAAGACTTTGGAACTCATGGGCTTTGAATGGGCTAAGAAGTTGGAGCACATCAGCTTTGGTATGGTGCAGGGCATGTCAACGCGTAAGGGTACTGTGGTTTTTCTTGAAGACATTTTGGATGAGGCAAAGGAAATCATGCATGATGTGATGAAGAAGAACGAGAAGAAGTATGCTGAAATTGAGGATCCCGAGTTTGTGGCCGACACGATCGGTATCTCTGGTGTTAAGATCCAGGACAACGCGGCCCGTCGTATCAAGAACTACGAGTTTGACCGTAACCGTATGTTCAGCTTCGAGGGTGATACTGGCCCCTATATCCAATATGCCCATGCCCGTCTCTGCTCCATTGAGCGTAAGAGCGGCCTGAAGGTGAACCACAACGCGAAATTGGAACTCTTGACGGAGCAAGGTGCCATCGAAGTTGTCCGTACCGTTGCACAATACCCCGACCTTGTCAAGGGTCTCATGAATGGATATGAACCTTGCAACGTGGTGACATACGCCTTCAAGTTGGCACACGATATCTCCGCCGTCTTTGATCAACTGTGGGTCCAGGGTGCTGAGCCTGACGTAGCCGATGCCCGATTACTCATGTACTGGTCTGCTCGAGTGACTTTGGGTAACGCTATGCGCTTGTTGGGTTTGAGACCTTTGGAGAGAATGTAAAAAAAAAACAAAACAGAAACGACAGAAGATGAAAATTCAACTCGAAAGTCACAACCTTGTTTCAATCATTTTCTTGTACAATATCCATTTTATTTTTTTTTCTCATAAAACAAAAAGAAACAAGTGTATTATAAGGCGGGCCCTGGGACTTGTTTGTACGGATCTGAGGATAAAGAAAAGTGAAGGATAAAAAGGAACACTAATTGGCTTGTGCATGTGTTATGCTATTCTGTGGTATGTTGTGTACATTGGGGAAGATGAAAGTTTTTGCATCTGCTTTACGAATGATGAATTAATTAGAGGGGAGAAAGGGGGTATTTGATCTAAGCACCCGCTGTCAATGTGCGTTCCAACAAGATTCGCAAGTATTCCGATACAGATTCAGTGGGTGTTCGGATTGTCAATCGATACATCTGTAGAGAGAGGGGCAATGAGTAAATAGAAAAAGAACATCGGTAACAAAAAGTCGAAAAGGCCCTTACATTTTGCTCTAGGTTCGGTTCCAGCCGTAACAAAGCACCCACTTTGCCGCCTGATTTGCCAGCATCCAACACACCTGCTCCCACAAAATTGCTAGGGTTAGGATCCACCCCTTGTAACAGACCGAATCGGTAGCCTTGGAGAATCTGAGTCACTGTGGCCAATTGGATAGGCACTTCGCTACGGAAGATAACTTGGTTCTCCCGAGGTGGTCCGCCAATTTGATTCCATCGTTTGAAAAAGTTGCCACCATCCATAGAGTCGATAGGTTCCTGGAACTTCGTAAGCACGATGGGTAACTTCAGATGCAGCACCTGGACTGCATCAGTTCTGTAAGACAGATAGATATCAGGAGCGTCACGGAATACATCCGTGCATTCAACCTGGATCATCCGCTGAATCTGCGAACCAGGTGCAATGCTGTTGCCTTGTTGATCCTGCGGAAGCTGGAACGTCAAACTGTCATGAGGTCCAACCTGCAGTATCAAATCAGCCATTGTATTGCCCGTCTTGTTGGTCAAATACAACGCAATACGACCCAGATGACCGTGATATTCAGTTTTAACCGAAGCTTGAATTTGACCATCTTCATACAAGACACCCTCTCGATGATATTGTAGCCGGTTGAAACCCAGTTCGTATCCCGCTGCCAAAGGCACGTTTTCAAAGGAGGGAACCACTGCTAATTGCTGCGTTGGCAAGTGATTGCTGCTGTTGTTGATGATGTTGTCCGTGCTATCGTTCAATGTCAGTGCACCAAATTGTAATAAATCAGGTTCGGCAGAATAGACTGTAGGCGTGGCTACAGGGGGTTGAGCACGAGGGGTGGAGGGGCTACCGGCTGCCTGCGAATCGATTGAGTTCATGCGCATGGATGCCATTCGTTTCAATCCTTCTTGTCTTTCCAGGTTCGCTTCTTTACCACCAATCACCCATACTCGTTTGTCCTCTGTATCACCGTGTTTTTCATTTAGCTTTAGCAGCAGTGTCGATTCACGTTCAGGAAAGGGTGGCATTTCTTCACAGACGGTCTGTAACATGTCATCTGTCGGCATGGTTGAAATAGCTAAATATTCACATGCACGTTGCTGTAATTCCGAGTCTAACACGTAGCGGTACTGGTTGAACACTGTCAAGACCTGGCCCTTAATTTCCGGGAAAAGATTGACAAATTTAACATAGGTGGTCAGCAGTAATGCACGAGTCTGCAACGAACAAAGGTTGAATTTCGAATGTACCGCATTGAACTGTTCGATGGGACTGCACCCTGGATAATTGGCAATCAAGTGGCCAAATTCTCCTAGAATGTATCCCCCCACTTTGACCATCGTCTCATTGTATTGAGGAGAACCCAAGTAATTCAGAACGGTCTTTGCTGCATACTCTTGCAGTTCCTCGTTATTGGTAACAATCTGTACGACACGGAACCAAACTTCCTCGCCGACCTGTTCTCCAGCTGTCGAGATAAGCTGGAGAATAATATCAACGTACCACGAGTAGGCCGTTGCAAATTTTTCAGCCAAAATGGCGATCTTGAGTACCATTTCCTCTCGCATAGCATAATCGGCCACCTGAAGGTATCTTAATAGTTCAGAGACAATCGTTTTGGCATTTGAAGTGTCGCACATTGAGTACAAAAGATCCAAGCCTCGACGTCTCACACTGATATCTTTGTCGCGTAAAGACATAAGGATTGTTTCTTGATGTCGTTTGATAGGTTCGAGTGAATCGACGCACGCTGCTAAGTGAGCCATTGTCTCCAAACCAAGATATCGCACATTGGTTTCCTTGGATGAGATAAACCGGCCAAGAAGGGTTGCAGCTTGGGCGCAGATGGTTGAGTTACTGTCCAGATGGATGGCCAAGTTGATGGCCTCAAACAAAACCGCATTCTGTGCATTACTGTGCTGTACATTCTTTGGGGTGTCCTGAGAATTCGTAATGATGATCTGCAACAACTCGCTGATATCCGATCGTAACTTTGGATCATCTACGCCGTTCACAAAAAATTCAAAATTAACCTAGAGTTAGATCAAAGTTATGTTTACCAGGTGGAGGGTAGTATTGCAGGAGTCGAAGACATTTGACCTGCAGCCATGGTGTGGGCACCTTGTAATAAATATAATCAAGGCTGTAATCGCGGTCGACCAATATCTAACCCAACGATGAGCATGTCTTCGCTTGCCAATTATCGCCAAGGAATTTACGACTTACTCTTCTCAACCGATTTACAGCCTTTTCATAACATGCAGCATATTCTACAGGATAGCTTTGTGCCAAAGCGAGCACCAGAGTGGTTACAGAAAGAGCGACACCCTATCATTTATGCGCTGCCATTAGAAAGAGGTCCATAGAAAAGCGCATCACATACCAAATCATATTCGTCCATCAAACCAATGATACGGTCAGCCCAATCTGTAACAGGAATAACGTCGGGGTATTTACGGAACAAACGTAGCAAAGTCAAAGCAGCCTTTTTCTTTACGAAGCTTTTAGACGTCCTATGCAAAAAAAAAAAAAAAAAAAAAAAAAAAAAAAAAAAAAAAAAAGAAAAGAAAAAAAGAGAGAGATAGTCAGCTATGCTGGGTGAAAAAGTATCATCCATCCGACTTACGGTGAGATTAATAAGCGATGTACGTCGGTTGCGAGGGATTCTGCCATTTCGCGTCCACCAATGTTGGCAATCGCGTGAAGGGCCAAGCAATTGTTAATTTCGTTCATATCATCCAAATCCTTCTTGGTTGAATTCACCACGAGGCGAACCAAGTCTGAGTTTTCATGGAAAAGCAGCGTGACAGCCAGGTAACCCTAATCTCTTAATATTAACATACGTGGAATGGTGCTCTGAACTGCAATAGAAACGTTACAATTTGCTTTTCACTGTATTTCATACTCGAGATGAGATTGACAGCTTCCAGATGACCAAAGTCGATGTCCCAACCGAGAATGTACATGTACAACAACTTGCACACGTACTTTTTCTTTTGGTAGCCGTTCAGATTACCCTCTTTGAACTTAGCACGAATGTTTGCCATCTCTTTATTGATGCGTTTCTCCTCGAGTTCTCGCACTCGACAGTTTCGAATGTCGGCTAATATATGCATAAAAAGAAAAAACCCATAGCAGTTTAGTTGTCAATGATGGATGTTATAGCAGCTTAGATCCTGTTACCGATGAACACCATCAGTCCTCGCATGGACGACATGATGAGTAGGTCACTATTTTCGATATGAAAGAAAAGAAGAGCAAAAAAAGAGGAGATGGTGAACGCGGGATCTGAATTTTCAATAAAGCGGGGATTGAACCCGTTGTAACAACGCACAGGTGTTCGTTCTCCCTGTTTGTTTCTTGTGATTGTTTGTTTTCTTTCGGGAATGTTTGAATTGTTCACTGGGCGTACCACAAGATCGGCACCATAGTTTATGCAGGAACTCATATTGTCTTTTTTTGGCTTACTGAATTCGCAGTATAACGAACAATATGGCGACCGTATGCTTACACTATGATTTTTCTCTTCGTTTTCTTTCTAATACATAGACTTTTATCTCAAGTTTCCCTCACGGTAAGGTAAAAACAGGAGTGTTATTTAGCAATGAATTTTCCCCATTTTTTTTTTTTTTTGCAAGCGATTGCATATTCATCTGGCCCGCCTATGAGCAAAAAAAAAAGGCCATAATCCACCATCCACCGAATCAATCTAGCAATGTTACATGGCAATAGTCATCGTGGATATCAACAGGACGAGAATGAATTAAAAACAACATAAGCTAGTAAACCATATCAATTTAAGGTTAGATAATGTAAGAACATCGCAGAGTTCCAAAAAAAGTACCGTAAAGGAAGATGAAATGTTTACCGAAACAAAAAGGCCATTCCACGCTTCGCCAGCCTTTCATAGTGGATGGTATGCTGCATTATTGCAAGACGCGTCTTGATTTATAGTAGTATTAGCTTACCATATTCTCGTATAAAAACTTTTGTGATATGAAGAGCCTGAGGTTCAGGAAACGCGTGCGCCCCAGCACAAAAAGTAAAACGCGGCGTTCCAATTTGCTAGTGAACCAAAGCTTCATGATTCGACTTGACAAGGAGGTGATCCGATGCGCAAAACAAGTCTATAACCATCTCGGTCTCCGCGACAGAATATGTGCACTTAATGAAGGACTTCCGATCCTTCCACCAGAGCTTCAAAAAATGCAGGCATTATGTACTGCGGACAAGAAAGATCTCCTGTCTGTGGTGAAGCTTTTCCTTCAATGGACTCCTCCGCACGGCATCAGAAAAGATCTCACAGATCTCGAACAGCGATTAGACGATGCTCTGCTATTGATAAGCAGTCGTAAGAGTATTTTCGTGTTAGACATCGGCATTATTCGTGTTGATGAATCTTTTTAATGGCAGCTGACATCGATCTGGAAGCGGACGATCCGTCCCATGACACTGTGGCAGGCAAGCGGTCATTGTCCGCATTGGATGTAGACCCTGACACTTTACGAAAAAAGCGTCGAACGGATGGTGAAAACAACAGTGAAGCAGTTGATTACATAACGCCACCTTTAGAACCTACCACAGTCGTGATCCACGAAGTCGATGGCTTCAACTCTTTATGTAGTCCACCCTCTTTGAAAGAGTGTGAGAGCAAAGCTTCATGGGCAGTTTACTTTGAGATGGCTCGATTTTTCATGCTGTGTGAGGTCAAGTGGCAGGGACTAGCACCGGATATTTTGCAAAAGTTTCTCGACGTAGGCTCTGCAACTCCTTCCCAGCTTTTTCAGACCATGGCTGAATGGAACGATGCTCAACGTGGGCTTGTCGGCTGTGCGACAAGTCATTCTTTGTTGGAAAGATGTAGCGAACACGTCTGGGCTTATCTGGAAACGACAGAAACGAATAATCGTTTGATCCACTATTCGGGTGCTATGGCTCTTTTCCCGTCAAAGCCGCCCATCATCCATTTACGTCCACCAAGAGTGGGAGCATCGAACCGGTTCTTTCGTAAATTTGGATCTCATCGATTTTTAGAACTAAAACTCAATAAGGCTACGCATCCAACAATGATACGGGCTCACAAAGATTTCTTTTTAAAACCGTTTTCGCTCATGGATCGGATATACAAATTTCTCTTTGTGAAAGACGACACGGTTGTTTTGTTCGCTACAGAAGGCCCCGGACTGGAACCGGTCAGTATACACCAGGTTATTAATTGGCACATTCCTATCGAGGAGAACAAGGATATGGCGATGAGCAAATTTGCTAGTCGAATGGCTTTAGGCTACAGCAATAGTATCCCGACCGTTGTCTTTGATCGAGAGAATATCCATTATGTAGACGACATTCATGCGAACAAAGGAGGGAAAGATGAGGCATGCATGACAGATGGATGTGGCATCATCTCCTGCGCGGCTATGCGAAGATTAACTGGTTTCCAGGAGGAGGATCAGACGTGGTGTGCAGTGCAAGGACGTATTGGTGGGGCTAAAGGGATTTGGGTGATCTCGCCCGATATGGATTTTGATTCTGGTGAATGGATAGAAATTCGCGCATCTCAAAATAAGTTCCAGACTGGTATCAGTGACGACCCAATTCACTACACGTTTGACCTCGTAAAGAAATCGATTTGTATATATCCATCCAATCTGAATACGCAGTTCATCCAGTGCCTGGCAGATGGCGGAGTTTCCGCATCCGTATTTATTGAGCTATTGGATGAGTATCTTCAACGACTAGCGACGGTTGTGACGAATAATAGAAATATCAGAGTCTTGCGTGACTGGGTTGCAAGGTTGGGTAACATTATGCGGATTCGAAGTGCACTGGAAGAATCAGAGAGAGCGGAAGAAGAGAAAGAACCATCGATAGCGGATGAGGACTATCTTGAATGTCGCTCGAGTGGGGGTGAATCATTAGATATTGGTACAGCCGCAAGTATAAATGGTTATTGGAAACAAAGCAGTTATTCCGGGATCCCAGCCTCTTTGCATGAATCAACTGTACGCATGCTTGATGCTGGATTTGATCTATCCAACCCTTATGTCGCGAACAAAGTCACAGTTATTTTCCGCGATGCGATGAGGGCGATAAGAACCAAGTATAAAATAGAAATCGAGCAATCCTGCACAGTAACTTGTGTTCCGGACCCTACTGGGACATTGGAGCCTGGGGAGATCTTCTTACAGCTGTCGAAACGAAGAAAGGATGAGAAGTCTGGTATACGTGCAGGGCAGATTCTGGGAGACGCGCTGGTCACGCGAAACCCATGTGGTCTGAAAAGTGATATTCAAAAGGTCAAAGCAGTGGATTGTCCTGCGCTACGGGTATATACAGATATTGCTGTTTTCTCGGTTAAAGGAGAACGATCGTTAGCAAGCATGCTAAGTGGAGGCGATTATGACGGCGATATTGTAAGTGTGTTTTCTACGTGCAAGATCTATGACTCAGATTCGGCTGGTTGTACAGATCTTTTGTTGCTGGGATCCTCGAATTGTAGAACCATTTCAAGCGTCACCTGTGCTAGTGGAGCCGGCCAAGGTAGAGGCTGCTTTTCAAAAGTGCGAAAGCACCATACAAGAGGAGGTCACGAGGCACAGTGAGGTTAAAGATCAGGAGCGAGCATTGCAGAACTATTTTATCTCGGTGGGTTTGCCGGATGGTACATTAGGTCTTTATGAGAATTGGCGAACGGTGTTAAGTGAAGCTACGTCTTTGGACAATGAGGATGTTATCTACCTTGCACACATGTGTGCGAAACTAGTAGATGCACCCAAGCAAGGGCTTGAACTGAAGCCAACGGTGCTCATGCGGGACCGGAATGATTTTGGCCGGATGCGGCAGCCGGAATGGTTTCAGGACAAGCGCAGTCGTCAACGTGCTCAAAGTCTTAAAGCGTATGACGAAGTGGGGAAAGACGCAGGTACCCGCAGTAGGGACTTGGTGACAGCGATGGATTATCTGTACAACAAGTTAGTACAGGAAACGGATGCATTCATGAATTTCTCGAAAAGTATATTTGTGGAAGAAGATGTGATTCTCAAGGACCCTGACCTGGCTGGGCCATGGATGAAATTGCAGGAAATGGCTGAGAAAACTCGGGATGATGCATTGCGCAAGGATTTAGCCGAAATTCGGTCTGCCATTGAGAAGAATTACAACGGCTATATGAAGGGAACTCGTCATCTGTGGATGCGGCGACAAAAGAAAATGGATAGTCGACTAGATCCTGCTCGGCCAACTGAATCTTTTCTGGAAGATCAAAGTCAGTTTCATACAGGATTTGAGTTAGAGGATTATTTCGCACAACAATTTCATAAGCTACCAGAATCGTTCAGTTCGGAGTTTTTAAATTTTGATGTGAAGACCAATCATGGCCAAATGGTGCAAAAGATCAAGGCAAGTTACGCGTATCTTTTGTCAATACAGTCCGAGAAGTATTCAAAGTACTGTTATGTGGTTGCGTATGACATACTGCGGCGAATGAAAGCAGATGCGTGTACCCCCAAGTCGCACAATGTCAGTGAAAGTATCACCCCGAGCATGTACAACGCGCTGAATCTGGATCGCCGATGGATGCGACGATTAAAGGAGACCAAATCTTCAACCGATTGTGGAAACCACGTTCGTGTTGCGCATGCCAATAGATCCTGAATAAATCCAAAATTGTACCTTATCTTTTTTTTGCTGCTAAGAATTGGCTTATCTAGATGGTTGATATTTTATCCGTCAGTGGAAAATGGGATCCGCGGAGAAAGAATCAAAGCATACAAAAACTGAAAATTTTTTTTCGGGCTTCCATTCCCTGTCCACCATCAGCGGAGTTGTTCGGTGAAAGAAACAAACCAGTTTTTCTCACCCACTTATGGCCGACTCGATCGTCATGGATAACAAACGAGCCCCCTTCTTTGACCAATCAGATCGATGTACCTGATCTACAAAGAGAAAGTAATTAGTTACACCACTTCCTTGTTGGATCGGATTTCAGCCCTGTAAAAAGAAAAAAAAATCAAATTAACACATTCGTTTCAATGAGAAAGGAGAGTAAAAAGAGTTCGATTTTCTTCTTGGAATCGGACTTCAGCCATCTCTTTTTTTTTTTTTTTAGTTTCCCGCTAGCCGGGGGGGGTTCGTGTCAATAGCAACGTTCTTCTGTTCGCTGGCCTGTCCGTTGTCGCAGTAAATGAAGCTAAGGCCTCTCGCTATATTTTGGGTTTTATGCTCTTGTACGACCTTTCATAGAAAAACGACACAAAAAAAGGCGATGGTTGGGAAAAAAAAAGGCAAGTTTTCTTTTCCATCACTCTTTTTTTTCCCTTCAGATCCTTTTCAAAAAAGGCACAGAATCGACGCTATCTTTTCTCGCTCATCCTTTCCTTAACCCCTTCCTTCCCCACACCGCTCCCTAAAAAACAACAAGAAGTTATACTCTCATTCAGTCAGATCCTTCCACTTCACAACCACTCCTCTCTTCTAGTCTTTTTTATCTTTTCCTTTTTCCCCAAAAACATCAACCAACGACCTTCTTTTCGTCCTTGAAACAAAAACAAGCATAACAATGGAAGCAACCGATTTTGGTTTTGACGAATATATCATGCCGCCTACTAAGTACGGATGTCTTGATGCCCAACTGTATCCTTCCGGTAAAGACAGAAAAGCACAACAGAGCATACGTTATTTTTTTTCCCTAGTTTTCTGGTACTAACGGAGATGAGGCTTAGGGTTCAATTATTACTCAGGTAATGAGATCACTTTTGATCCAGTATCGTATGTACCTCAGACGCCTGCCATGATGATGATGCCTACGCCTGCTCTTGGTTCGTTCGATTTGCAACCGTCAAGCCCTGATTCGATGTATTCTCGACTCTCACCCGAGAGTTCGCCATCCTTTACATCGCCTGCAACGTCGAGCATGAGTCCTGTCAGCCACCACAGTAGCAGCAGCAGCAACAACAACAACGATAACAATAACCACGGTCTCGCCAGTCCACCGACGGGCACTACAGTTGCAGTGACCCATCCGATCACGGAAAAGATCGAAAAGGCGAACCGATTGCCAGAATCCTTTTTGCCAGAGTTCCATCAGTACTCCAAGGAAACATATGAGAACGGCTCCCAAGGCAAGAAACGAAAGCGACAGCAGCGAGATGATGATTCAGCCGGATCTTCCTCATCCGATCCAGAAGACGATGAAGGTTTGTCTGCGGCCGAGATCAGACGTCAGATCCATATACAGTCTGAGCAGAAACGACGTGCGCAGATCAAAGATGGTTTCGATGAGCTTCGTCAGCATTTGCCAGGATGTGCAAACAAGAAGATGAGCAAGGCTTCTCTGCTTCATCGAAGTAAGTTTTTTTTTCCTTTCCTTCCTTGACTAGAGAAGCATGATCGATGAATATAAGAGTGTTGACTTATTTTACTCTCTACTTTTTTTAGCGGTTCAACATATGCAACATCTTAAGCGCAACCAAGCTACATTGATGGCTGAGTTGGAACGATTGATTAGTGAAAATGAGCAATTGAAAAAGTAAGAAGGAAGAGGAAGGAGGAGGCAAAAAGCAAAAGAAGTCAAGTGTATATTGATGTTTGGGGTCATTTTAGGTTTCAAGAGTCTGTTCTTCAGAAACAAGCCATGGAAAGAATGTATCATATGGGTACTATGTAAAAAATGACACTGTACAGATATAGCCCGTCTGGTTAACCTGTTCAACTGTTGATCTTCTTACCTTTGTTTCCTTTTTGATTCTTCTTCATTTCCACCATTCATACCCTCAAGCTATTCGAACCCTCAAGCTATTCGATCCCCGTTTGATACCATCTTAAATCTGCTTTTCTTTTTATTTATCTCTCTTTGTCTCTCTCTCTCTCTCTCTCTCTATCTATCTCTCGCTCACCGCTTTCTTATTCTATAGGCAAAAATACCTTTGTGATATCTTCCATAGACACAACGTAACATTGTCCCTTATTTTACGATGCAAGCACATATTCGTCAAAGCCGTTGCACATAGTAATTATTTGTTTTTTCCCCCTCTTTTTAAGGTCCAATTTCTTTTTTTTTTCTCTTTATGTTTTCTATGCAGTGATTTATATAAAACGAATTTTTTTTTCGGATTCTTTCCATCTAGTTGTAATTTCCTTTTTAGATCATTTGTCAGCAATTTTTTCCTGAATTTGTGAAGGAAGTGCAAATCGTTCCAGTTTGGTTACAGAGATGGCTTGTTCCTGAAGTTGGGCCGCTGTTCCAGCTTTTGCTGCACGCTAACAATTTATCTTGTGCCATTGGCTAAATGTTTGGGGCCTGAATCCTTTTTCATACGTACAATACAAAGGTTGTATCTTGTTTGCATTATAGATGTAAATAAAAGAGAACAACCGGTGAATAAAATAAACATCTGGTAACACATCGCTAATATCTTTCCCCAGTTTTATCTCGCAACTACTTTCTAAGCCTAAAATCGTTGTGGATATCCAGTGCAACCTTGGCAATCGTTTTAGCATAATGAAATGGGCTTTTGGTACATTTACACATAGATACGCTCGTCCAGCGAGACGACTAGCAATTTTTTATTATCTAAAGGGGGTGGAGAAGATCCAATAACATAGGCCAGTCATCTCTTCGGTGGCAGAGGTGGTGGTATTTCTTCACCTGCGCTACGTTGGGTAACGCTTGATGGAGTGCTGAATGCAGTATGAAAATGGTTGAGCAGAAACTCAACCACGTGGATTTTCTGAGTCATCTCTGCAACGTCGCGATGCTCATCTCGGTTGCGAAGTAACGTCGGTCCAAAGACGACAGCTAAGTTCTTGGTGGACATCAAGTTTGTCTCACTCTCTTGCCGGATCCTTGCGTCAATAAAAATTTAGAGACAGTTTCTCCATACATATGGTATCTTACTTATCAAGGTGCTCCAGTAAGTATCTTGCTGTATTATAATGTTCCACCGGTAGACTGTGTAGTAATCGTTGGAATTCACGTAGTTTTTCATGGTAATCTTCCATCACTGAAAAAAAAAAGTTAGATCAATCATAGCCATGAGGCATCCGAGAATCATTTACTTATTGCGGCCATGAATTGTGAATGTAATTCATGCGTGAATAAAGGATTCGGTAAATCGCGGAAGTACTGCTTTAAAATGCTCGTAACAGCGCAAATATCATTACATTGATCCTCATCGCACATATCTATCGGATGGCCTTGCTCAAATGCTTGTTGAATAAGTCTCATTTGACCTGCTCCTCCTGATTTGCGGTAAATCCCTTCAAAATCCATCCCTAACAGCACGTAAATAATCTGAGGTGAAACCCGATCTTTTACCTCTCGCTTCTACAGCGCCAATACAACATTCGACAACTTGAGGCACCGTTCTGTTTTCCGCTTGTGCCTGCTTCCGCAAATCGTTGCCAAATATAACTACTGCTATCCTATTGTTAGCCATCGTAACTAAATTACATAACGCGAAATTTCCTACGTTTTGGTGTGGTTGGGCCTTCGCTACTTTGATAAGCAGTGCAGGTAGGAGAAATATTGGCCGCGCATTTTGTATGACAAGCGACCCCGCATCCTAATCGGATAGAACGGCATTAATGAATTGCGCTGCTGAACATCTTTCCTGTCTGTATTACCTTGGCACTTCAGTTCACTAACGCGACGCATTTTTTCTGCACACACATCGCATCTTACGGGCCGTGTGAATTTTGTCTGCTGTAAACTGTGCTGTCCTAGTGCAGAAAGAGCATGATCTTGTTCCGTCTCTGGGGCAATACTATCATAAGGCACCGTGACAATGGCATCTGAGACTCCATCTGTCTTTTTCGATCTGCCTAACATCCCAAATACATTTGCTCGCTTAAATTTGAACAGTTTTTGAGACTCTGATGTAGGTGGAGGAGGAGGAACACTGTGTTCACCTGATCGCCGTCCAAAGAATCTCTTAGCTTCCGAGGCAGCATCAGAGCTCGAACCACTAGACCGTGTTGTGTGCGTTGCGCTCTCGGCATCGCCGGTAGAACTCAGGAAACTGGTCCCTGCCATGACGGCCATGGCTTCTCGCTCACGCTCGGAAACTCTTCTCGAAATATCGTTATTCATCGAAGTCAGTTCGGCATTTTTGGTGTTCAGCATCACCATTTCGTTGATGATTTCGTCCCGTGCCTCACCGAGTCTAGACAATGCGTTCTTGGCTGACTGTACATCTTGTTCGAGCGATGATAGTAATTGTTCGTAGCTCTTTTGAAGGGTCTCCAAGTATGGAATAGTTGCTCCATCGCTATGAGTAATACATTACACTTTTGTATCTAATCACAGTAACTGAACTCACGATCGCAGAAGGTTTCGGTAATGTTCAGAATATTCCTTGATCTCTCGCATAATGCTGTCTCTTTGCTGACTTAACTCAGTGCAGGTCTGCTTCAATTCTTCCCGTTTTCGATGCAGACTCCTTAATTCGTCCTTCATCATCGTCCCAAACCTTTCTCCACCAACAGCGTACAGTTCCTGAAAATACGACAACTCCTCTTCAAGCCTGCGGTTAAGTTCATCCGTTTCTCGTCGCACTTTGATTGTAGCTTTCAATTCCTCTTGTTCTCTCCGTGACACAGCCTGAATGGTTTATGTCAGCAATCATTTTTTTTGTTCAATTGCTTAACTCACCCTGAATTTGCTAAACTGTTTTTCTACTTCGTATAGACGATTTTTCGTGATCTCCAATTCTCGCTGCAGCTCACATAGATTTTCTCGGTCCCGTTGACCTGGTGAAGATGGCTTTTCCGAGCTTTTGGGCGATGTAGAGCTATTGTTGTCAATATCGGTATTCAAGGAATGGAACGTAAGGTGTGATCGTGCTGATTCTTCTGAGAGTTGAGTACGAGCAGGACTTGGCATATTCTCGGCAGATGAATAGGTACTAGTACCGCAATCCGACTCGCTAATTTTTGTATCTGTTAGTTCTCTAGAGCCTAGTCAGAAGTGAGAAGCGTATAAGTTATCTACCTTCATTTTCTAACTGTAATTACCTACTCATCATCTTTTCTGGATTCTCTAGGGATTGATTATACCGCTTGCTAGACTCAGATAGGTACTCATTTCCAACATCTGATATATGTGGGCTCTCCGCATTGCTATTTTCCGAGCTGCTTTGTGTTTCTGTTGATCCGTGCGAACTAGCACTCTAAGTAGTCCAAACAAAAAGATATGATTGTCGGCTACAAGTGAAACGTCACAAACGCTTACAGTTCTTTTCAATGAACTTCCGTTCAGTCGATGCCTCTGTCTTTGTGATGATTTTCGCTCTGTTTTCCGTCGTTGGCGTTGCTGCTTACGCATCTGACATAATGTGCAAAAAATTCCCTAAAATGATGGTTATTAATAGAGAGTATAACGCCAAGTATGTACATACTTTGTCGGTCTGGGTGAAAACGAGATCTTCTATTTTTATGTCACATTGGACGCAACGAAAACAGTCGGCATGATAAGCTTCTTCACCTGTATTTCTTCTTTTAGTCAAGTGCTCTTTTCTCTCTGGCTCTTTTCTTTTGTTCTTGGCTTCCTGTACCGTTTCATTTTTCGTTTGCCTCTTTTCCCTATCGTACCTGTCATAATAGCTTCATTTCTGATTGTTTGATGACACGTGTGACAACTGTAAGAGCAGTCGTCACATATTGCTCGACCGTCCCGCAACACCAAGAGGTTGCAATAGTTTTCTACCAAATTGCTACACTTTGCACAACGAACGCTGCAAGGTTGCATTCCATATATTAGTTCACGGAAAACCAAATAACCGCGGTATGAAAGGTGGCTCCAAGAGAAAAAAGCAATAAAAAATAAAAAAAAAAAATAGAATAAAGTAAAAAGAAGAGAAAAGGGAAAAGGAGAGGTATGAATGGCAAGGTTAACTTGAAGGTTATATTGTGACGGCATGACAACAATTGCCTTCATCAACGCCAAGGGGGTGGGAAATGTAGGTAATGCATAGGAGCTTTTTTACAAGAACATACCAATCTGTGAGGCTTTGACCACGTTGAATGGCAACTTCGTGGCATGTCAAAGGACTATTTTGATCATGTTCATTAGAGTTCCAAGCCCCTATTGAGCCGCCTTGACCATCCATATCATATGGACTAATTGTAAATGGTGAGTAAAGATAGTCAAGTAACAGCAAGCCTAAACGGACGAACCTGCAATCCACAAAACAGATAGAAAAAAAGAAAAAAGGATATGAAGACGCATCATGTCTCGGGAGTATTTATAGTTGGCAAGATCTCTAAAACCTGAGCAATGGTAGCTTTCCATCGCATATCGAGAACGGGGTTCCAAGACTGGAGAACACAGAGAGACAGCAAACAAATAGGATCGGATTTTCGGGCATATTATTTGCTGTGCATGGTAATGCAAGGCATTTTAGGCAAAGAAAAAGTGAAAGGAGGTGCTATCAGAAACCCAAACCAGTCGAAACGGGTCAAAGTCCTCATAGCTTTTTTTTTTTTTGCTATTCCTAGATTTTTGCCGACTATTTTATTGAGATAACTATCTAGAGATAATCAGTCTTATTGCTTTGTCAAAAGCAAGATGCAGGGTAGACATGCATTTCCCGTTGAATCTCCTTTGACAATGGATAATGAAAAATGCAAGCCTCACTAAGAGTACTCTCCGTGCTCAAAACCGTAATGGGTTCGTCAGGAAAAGTAAAAGACTGGAATAAAAGCTGATGGGCAGCTTGCACTAGATAATTGTTACAGTTTTCTATGTAAAACTAGCATAAGATGAATGACTTGTTGGGACATACCATTCCAGGTCTCAAACCTTTTTATCATACATACTAGAGTTTCAATTTCTGCATCCATACATATCTTAATGGCAAAAAAGAAAAATGACTCGACTTAACATACCAAACCTGTAAACAGGATATCCCCTTCAAGGTTGAAAAAGAGAGGCTCAGATTGGTTTAGCAAGATGAATAAAAAGACGGAGTGCCGAACTTTAACTATATTGATCTATAACGATGTCCGCCGCTTTCTGCTTATCGGGCCATTACCTCCTGCGCAAACGTCAGTGCTCCTGAGAATCTACGCATGCCTAGATGCCACAAGACGATCTGAATGATAAGCCATCGGTTAGCAGCCATTGAGCAAACAATTGACTCGAATTGATCAATTTGAAAGGATGGGTTTTTGCGGGGTACAATAAGAGTAACATGGTGTTGCACAAGAAAATTACGTTCATGGATAAACCTAACTGATGCACAGACGATGTTTGCAGGGAATGCTCTTCCTTTTGATGCATATATTTAGTCTGACCTGTTCTGGTTGGAAATGAAATTATGTACTTTACCCTATCAAAGCTGCTAATGCTTGTTATGGAAGCAATTGAATGTTCAAGAATAGCGAAGAATGGCAGAAACTGTACTTATCAGGCTTAAGCAGAAAGTGACATGAAGGCAGCGGACCAATCTAAGGAAGTTTGTCGTTCGCTTCAGTAAAATACAAATCAGACTTTCAGCAAGAGACAATGCATAACAAGCAACAGGAGCAAGGATACCATGAAGCCATCATGTATCTGTTCTTAATGACGTTCAGAGCCTGGCATTGGTTCTTGTGTGTCCATTGCTCATTCACACAATCGAGGCCTCGCTTCCTTTCTATAGGTTTGGCCCACAGTGGGTTGCAATGAAACAAGCTGAGAGAAAATTTTAAGGTTTTTTACAAGTCGCATCTGCGGAGATACACTGCACTTCCTTTCCCTTCCGAATATGTCCACTGCAGGTCAGAGACATACTTCCATAACTCCAGGAAGATTACGAGTAAGCCATCCGGTTAAAACGAACTTCCATTTCCTTATAATAGCTTTACCTGCATCCAATAGTTAAAAATAACAAACTGCCTTCTGCATGTTCCTGTCAAAAAGCCATACCTGATCATAACATTGGGTGGTACGCTCACTGTAACGGCAATCCATGAATTAACAAAATTGTTGATTCCCGTTAGACCAAAAGTATCATGTTACTATTTCCAAGCACGGAGAATGTCTTCAGAGTGAACCTTGCGAACTTATGGTGACTTTCCATACCCAATTGTTTGGTACTATCCAATTGGATCTCTACGACTCGTATCTTCTTCTACCAGATAAGCACATCGGGAGAACGGAAATCCGGTTAAAAAGCCTGGAAGGGATGCCTGAGACATTTACAAGTTATTATGAGGTTTGGCATAAGAAACTGTCTACCGGAGCGAGTTCAGTGGTTGGTAGAAGAACGGCGAGAGTCAATAACTTGGGTGCACTACAAGCAAGCATCTCTTATGTTTACCGATGCATGGCGCAACTACAAAATGATGCAACAACAGAACTTGTAAACCCATTCGATAATTTGCCAAAACGTTTGGCTGACATGCGAGCTTTGGATTCGCCGGCTGGATCGACCAATTTATTGCTGCAGGAACAGCTAGAGACGGAGTTTCGAAGGCACCTGCAGTTTCAGCGTGAGCGCAAGTCCGCAGGGGTGTGCTTGCAAAAGTACAAACATGAACATATAGCATACCTGGAAGACCATGACTACCGTGCCGAATCTGATTATGACGAGGATGAAGAACCAGAGGAAGAAGACGACGATGCTTATTTGGCACGGCCTTTGACTGTTCGCAGAAGACCGAGTCGTGTTCGTGATATAGACAGGAACAAGGATTCATCCGCTTCTAGCGGGCGTTCACTACTACAGTCCGATAGTCCCGGTTCAATCTCTACCGTTCACGAGCCATTACATTCCTCTGAACCCGATAGATCGATAAATAACACTAGAACTGTTAAAATCGCTTCTAAAGAGTCCCAGACAGACGCTTCGCTCGATGCGAGAATAGTAGGAAAGGACACCAACGAAATATTGCGTACGATAAAGAAGATGATGACAGCCTTTGTGAGTTTTTACGCTATTTCCAGTGTTGTTTAAACATGGTATTTACTGTAAATGCTTGCTTAGGGTCAAGGTTTCGAACTTTCCAATCTTCAGGTACTAGCCGGAATTACTGTGCTTGATAAGTTTTACGGTGATTTACCTCGCGAACGCACGAAGAGTTATATGAAGGACCTCTCAAAGATTGAATTGGCATCCTATTTTTGGAATTTTTCCCTAGCGTCTTACGGATGGAAAATGCTCAACTTTGTTGGCAAAGGAAACGGATATCTCTCCGATGCGATGCGAAGTCATTCTAATGCTCTTTCCGTGATTGAGCATCTCTCTATACCTAAGGATGATCTTCTCGCTTATGAATTTGAACCAGCGGAAGCATTTAGGCAATCGTATTATATCGCTTTAGATCGTAGAACAAACTCTATTGTTCTTGGTATCCGTGGGACCATGGTAAGTCTTGCTGATGCGAGTATATTGCAGGAAACTTACAAGGAATTTTCAGAGTACTTTCGATGCAATGACCGATTTAGTGTGTGAATACGAGCCTTGGAGAGGTGGGCTAGTACACCAAGGCATGAAGGTAACCTATAACAGGTTTGACTGATTGGCTCCATTTAACTCCCTATGTCTTTTTAAAGTCGTCTGCTATGTGGTTTTTCCGTTATGTAGCTCCTCAATTGATGGCTTATTGCAAAGAACATTCCGCGTCAGCATTGTATATCGTGGGCCATAGTCTTGGAGCTGCCACCGCTGCTATTTTGACCATCCTGCTGATTGACTACATGGATGAATTCCGCAATGAAACGAGCAAAGACTTCGTATTGAAGTGCTTTGGTTACGCCCCCGCATGTTGCCTTAGTCTTGAATTATCCGAAAAGTACAAGGTACCTTACCTATAGACCAGGATAACATGATTCCTAACGTATTTTTGCTAGGAATATATCCAGTCTTTTGTGTTTGCAGATGATATTGTTAGCAAACTCAGCTATGGATCGATGATGGATTTAAAGGAATTGATCATTGCTAGTGCGGAGGCATCCAAAGATCTTGGTACCAGTCAGGTGCTGTGGAAAGGCGATATTGATAAGGAGAAATGGAAGAAGGCGTTCGAAAGAGTTGCAGAGTGCCGTCGTCGAAGTTTGGATTCCATGGCTAATCCAAGAGTAAGAGACTGGTTGACGGTTCGACATGCCATTTACATTTTTTTCTTTTCCCTAGTTGTATGTTGCAGGCAGCGTTTACCAATTTTGGCTGGTTTGTGTTTCAGCAATATGCTTGCACATTTGTCTTAACGGTAGCTCTTTCTTAATATAGCAACCTACGCCAAATAATCCAACTCGAATTGTGATTGAGGAAGCCAACGCTAAAGAAGTATCCAAAGAAATCATATTACAGAAGTCGATCATCATCGATCATTTGCCGCATAATTTTGATGTGGCCTTCCGCCGCGCACGCGAAGCACTAATGATGGAAGGAGCAGAGAAGATATCAGGAACCCTCGACGGCAACGATCGTTGCGAGACGGAACCAAAAGCCATAGAAAGGAAGATGGAAAACTATGATAAGCGCGAGGAAGAAAGTCGATCGCCAGTAGCAGATGCGATATGGGATGCAGTAGCGAATCTGCAGCTTCGGGATACTTCTAGAGAGCGTGGGGGCGAGGGTAACCTTTTGGAAAGTGGCGTGAAGCGTTAGTAGGAGAAGAAATGACGACAGTGCCTGCTAGACTGATACCCTCAGAACTATTTAATGCCGATATATCGAACGTAATATATTCAGAAGAACTAGTTACATGTTACAAGTTTTAATTGGAAACTAATAATGTTAATTACCGATCATCCTTTTTCTTTTGCCGTTCTATGACACTTTCGGTATGATAGGCCTGATGTGATTGACCTTAAGCTGTTATGCCCTGATTTGCTTGATCAGCGTCTAAGCAATGTCACTGTGCATATCATTTGTCAATGGTTGTCTGAACATAAAGTGTTTCTCAACAAAGCAACAAGGAATTTTCGTACATTTTACAACATCATTGTTTTACTTGTTTTTCAGGCATCTTACATATTGCGTAAGACGACGTTAGTTTGATGGTGCGTAACAAGGAAAGAAAACGGTTTCTGTATTAAGAAGGAGAGGCTTTTGGGAGTGGCGACCATCCGAAGCAAACAAACAACGCATGCCTTTTGACGCCTCCTGTCCCTTTCTTCTCCTTCTCCTCCTGCATTGATATCAGATGATACCAACTTTGACCGTGGAAGGATATCTTTCTGCGACCTTTTCCGACCAAAGATGAGTACAGCACTGCAACACTGGGAAAGGAAACTTTGTGGTGCCCGATATGACATATAAAAACGTATGTGCTGTTCAGAAGTTGTGCTGTTTCTTCGTCCCTCTTTTCCTTCTCTTTTCTTTGCTTTGGTTCTTTTCTCTACGTCAAAACACATTACGTTGTGGGAAATGAAACTCTGGTTCACCTGTTTCGTCGTCGCTCTTGTCCTTCTTTTCTCCGTGCAATGCACTGTGATCTTATCTGCCAGTGTGGAATTCACAGATTATACGGACAATCGTCAGAAAGCAATGCTTTACATCCCAGATATTACGAAACGTGTCGCCTTGTCTATTGAAGGCCCCATGGACATTACAAAAAATGAATCCAAAGGTTCCATTGCAATAGATGATCCAAAGATACTGCAAGGCGAATACGCACTCAACTTAAGCGATGATTCAAAGTACTTAACCTTCATCCTTTTCCGCGGCACTATACCAATAGGCAAATATACGGGTGGTACTGTAGCTTCTAGCAAAGTTTCTTCCCTGAACGGCACAGCAAAGGTGTATCAAACACAACAATAATTGTACATAATAAAGAGCTTTATTTTGATGCTATCGAAAACATCGAGTCGTTTAGAATTCTGCTTCTGTTGAGGATAATGGAATCTATTCTTTGCTTTCCACTTATAGTTCTGATATTATACAGATTCAGTATCTACAGTTCATGAAAAAATACAAACAGAATATAAGGAAAGCATATCGCGTTTCTTTTTCGTGAATTATTGTAATGTAGGTATACTTTTTGATCTCTATTATCCTAGCGTTGTTCGCTTTCCAATTCCTTTAGCTCCTTCACCAGAAGGCAATTGACCAGTGCGTCCTGTTACAAATTCATCGTAAATCATTTGGAGCCGCAATTGCTCCTCAGCAGTAATGGATGGCCGAGTTCCTTTTAAGGATTTCTCCAAGTGCTGTCGAGTAATCTCAGCTACATGTTCATTAGAAGAATGAACGGTATCTTTGCTGACCGATTCTTCGTTTCGCTTTTCTTGACCAAGTACACCTTTCTTAATCATCGCCAACTATACAGATAGACGGACGTCGTTGTTAGAGGTTATTGCTCGTACAGATATGTTGTTCGTTTCGCATTGATTTACCCTTTGTGAAATCTGCCCTTTCTCCGCTAGCGTTAATGCTTTTGCCTGTGCTTTCTGACCGACAAGCACAAAACCTTGTGCCTTTTCTTGCTGCACATCCTCTTGCTTATCTTTCTTTTGTTGCTCTCGGAAACTATCGATGTTGATTGAGCCATGAATGGCTTCCAGGTGCGCATTGTACAGAAATCCTTGTAAATCTGCGCCAGAAAAGCCTTCCGTTTTGCCTGCAAATTCTTGTAATTCCACGTCGGGAGCGAGCGTCATCTTCCGCGAAAGTGCCTCTAGAATCTGATACAGGTTCGCATCAATTTAAATGAATGAGGAGACCACTTTATATATTTTGCCTAACCTCTAATCTCTCCTCAAAGCTCGGCATGCCGCAGAGCAAAGCCTTATCCAAACGACCAGGTCGGAGCAAGGCAGGATCAATCAGGTCAGGTCGGCTATCATGGTTGATTAGTGTTTCAATCTAATAGTATTGCTAAAGTGCCATTCTCTTACCTGGTAGCTGCTAGAACATACACACCATCTAAGCCCTCCGCACCGTCCATCTGCGTCAACATCTGATTGACAACACGGTCCGTTACACCAGTGCTGTCATGACCTCTATTTTTCCCATAATAATTTAGAATACAATCAAGTACTGATGGCGGGTACGAATAATTTACCTTCTGGGGGCAATTGAATCAAACTCGTCAAAGAATAAGACACAGGGCTTGGCAGCTTGCGCACGCTCGAAAAGGTCACGCACTGACTTCTCGCTTGCACCAATGTATTTATTTAAAATCTCGGGACCCTTTACACTGATGAAATTTAGCCCACATTCCTTTGCAACAGCAGATGCCAGTAATGTCTTTCCACATCCCGGATAACCATAAAGTAAAAGACTAGATATCTCGCAATAAGTAAAAAGAACATCTACCAGAGAGAAGCTTACCCCGATCTCAAACGTAATGGACACTGCGAAAATACTGCAGCATATTTCGTCGGCCATTCCAAGGTTTCAAGCAGAGCCTTGCGAGTTTCGTTTAGTCCTTTTTTTCGGGTTTCAGCACTTAAACCATAGCGAAAGTTAGTTGACAAACCTCCAATATCTGACCAGTTAACACCAGAGCTTTGGAGCTTCACCCCACGCAATGAGGATGGTACAAATCCTTCTCGTGCTTTCGTAAAGTCCTCTTGTATCAATTCAAGACCACTACCACCCTCTCTTGATTTTCCATTCACACTTGTTTTCGATTTGATACTGCGAACTGCGCCTTCGTGAACTGCACGCTCGATGAGCGCTTTTAGATCCGCAGCTAGATAACCTTCCGTTTCGGAAGCCACAGATACCAAATCAATATTAGCCACGCTTTTAGAAAGCACCGCAGGGCCATGAGACATAATAGCATGCATAATCTGGGTAAAATAAGTCTCATCTGATGCTTTTATAAGAAAAGCCAACCAACCTCTTTTCTTTCGTCGCGCGAAGGAGGGTTTAAATGTCGTAGTTCGCTGAACATATGACTAGTAATCAAGGAAGGATGGACAGATTGCTGCTGTTGCGAGGTTGCTATAACCATAATGGAATGCTGTTTCGTCATTGTCAATGCCTTCCTCGTAAACAACTCTGCTAAATGCCTTGAACGCGTCGAGTCAGCATGCTAAGCTACAATGTTATACACCTTTATTCTGCGTGGATGGCCTCTGTTTTACCTCGACTTCTGCTGGAATCAATCTATCGATATCATCCAAAAAGATGAGCGACGGTGCGTGCCATGCAGCTTCATCAAACCAAAGCTGGAACAAGTCTTTCAAAGTTGGAACACGTTCCTCTGCGATTTCAGCACAATTTATCTCCAAGGTATCTTAAGAATGGAATACATTTGTTAGAACGCACTGCTCCTCATGAGATATAGTCACTCACATATTAAGGCAGATCGATCATCATGTACAGATCGCATCAACTTCTTCACAAGGCTGGTTTTACCTGCACCATGTGCACCCGTAATAAGGATACCTCCTGTTCCTATTATTTTTGGTCCTTAAGCTCTTAGCATCCTAATCGGTTGATCTTTTACCTGGAACCGCCAAAAAGTCTTTAAGCCCTCTTTCGGCTAAATTGGCAACAGTGTACTCATGCACTTTTTCGAACATCTTTTGTACACCACCCAGAACCGAATGTGTACTAAGCATACCAATACTTAAGATGAGCCATAGTTCACCAGTGACGGTTCTTCTAGTTTACCTTATTGGCTTCTTTTTGCTCTTGGTATCTTCCTTTTGAATATCTTCTCCAATCTCAAGTTGAACGCTCTTTAACTGCGACGGATTTAAGACGATATACTGCTCGGCAGTACTTTCGGATTGCGCAACTGGCCCATTTGCTAAGGCTGCGAATATGCCTTTTTTCTGTCCAAGCTGGATCATGCCCTGAATGTCGCCTTTTTCAGTGCCCAGAGAAATTACTAAACCTTGAGTCAAAATAACTTGATCCGTGTCAGTGGACTGTAACCATGCTATGGATGGAGTAAGTATCGCATTGCAAAGAGGGAAGTTGTTCTTTTTAGTACGTACATTGCAGTACTTGAACCAATTCCTTATCGCGTTCTGCTTTCTGGTGCTGTGCTTGGCTTTGTGCACTGTGCTCAAATATGAGAATCGGCATTACATTAGAGATCTCAAAATTTTACCTCGCATCCAAACCGAGTTTGAGGGATGCATTGGTATGATGGCTTGTTGTAACAAACGGTCTAAACACAATCGATCCTGGAGTGGATTTCTTCAATGTCACCACGGATAGCCTAAAACATTTTGCATTAGTTGGTTAATCGCTCTCTGTAAGCGATTTCTTACTTGACTAAATCGTAATCCTTCATGTCTAATGTTGTTCGAATAGATTTATCTACATATACATGGTTTTTGGGTACATCTGTCAACAGGACAAGTGGAGCATAAATAGCCTTTGATTGCGTGATCTCTTCTGAAGCAACCGATGGTTCCTTTTCCTCAGACGTTTCCCGGCGACTGAACCCTGGAATGATTTTGCTCACTCTGACGATGGACTGGCCAGCCAGTTCCCCAACGGAGTCTGGGTGCAGAAAGACTGATGCTTTGTTTATATGCGAAGCGTCTAAGACGGTTTCCGGGACACTGCGTAGACACACATGAGGTGCAAGCTTTTGCTGTTTTGCAGATAGATTCTGGGCTGCAGCAATATCAGCTGGCTTGGTAGATTTTCTAACTTTGGGTGCCACGATCACTTCGGAATTGGTCGTCAGTTTGACGAATCCATGGCCTGGATTCAGCTCAACTACATGCGGACTTTGTTATAAACAGCTGCCATTGCCGTAGTCCATTCCGTGTTTGACTTACCAACTTTCAGTCGAACGAGCGTTCGACCATGAACCCAGACACACATAAGCTGATTTGTATAGACCACGCGAAGTTGACTGAGAAGATTCTCTTCTACATAACCGGCATGAAGTTCCTAGTTTTTTTGTTCCCTCTGGTTAACCTATATTTTGTGTCAAAACCTTAGCATAAATCCACTTACTAGAATTTCCCAGTCGTCTTCTGCATAAGGTTCGACATGGACAGCGGCGCAATCAGGTACGTTCCGACAAAACTCTACATTGACCTGTCAAACCAACCAGTTCCTTGTCAATCGCACATCATCGCCTATGGACCGGGAGACAAAGAAAGCAAAGAGTAATACTACCTTTTCCCCTTCATTGAGACCGACAGCCATACCAAGTTGTGGATCCATTTCGAGAACATCCAGTTTACTGTTTTGGCCATGGGTGAAAACAGAGTTTGGAGGCAACGCTTTCGATGCCTCACCCGACCAACCAAAATAAGCTTTTTTTGGTTGTTCATTCAATTTCGTGGACCATGCAATCTCAAGCAGCACGTTTTGCGGTACCTGCAGAGAAGTATGAGCAAAGAAGGTCCTGCTGCACGTATGTAGAAGAGCACCTTTCGTTGGTCCAAGAGTGCATTCACCCACTGCGCTGGAAGGTTGACTAAACATGAGCGAATCGGTGTAAACTGAACAATAAGTGGTTTCGGCATATATAGAGAAAGGTAAAGGCAGAAATGGAAGAATAGGACGATTCCCTTTTCTAATGGTAATCGCGTTTATGTCATGGTATTCGGAGTGCTAAAAAGTACACGATTGCCCCGCATTTTTAGTGCTGGCACGAGATGATAGTACAGTACAACGTCCAATCGTACAACGAAGCCAAATATCAGTAACCTCGTTGCAAAGCAAGCAAGATCTCAAAAGTTATATGTAAAACTGCATCACTTCATTATTTATTCAAACTCTCTTAATCAGAGAATGAATGCAAAAGAAAAGATTCCTTTAATTAAGTGGGTAAAATCTATAAGCGGGTAAAATCTGTCTCGGTCAACGAAAAACTTACTTTCATGTGATTGTGTTTCGAATGGAAAAATACTTAGTATTCGCTAAACATCTTATTCGGACTTTTCGCCAAAAAGCAATATAGTACAAGCATTGCATAAGAAAGAACAGAAACAAAAGAGCATTCTATATTTCTATTATCTTTATGGTGTGTGTCTAGAAATTCATGTACTATTTATTGAATAATATTTTACGCCACGCTAGAATAAATTTTGCGTCCAGGAAAAGACCAAGTTTGCACTAAAGAATAAGACAATATGCGTCATTAGTAAATGCCTTATGCAGGAAGTCCATTTTACTTACATGAACGTGATCCTTCAGTGGACGCAAATTTATTCAGGCAACGTAAATATAATTCATGGTTAGTAAACGGAAGAATATGTTGATATCTTTCTACTTACCCCTGAGGGTAACCCCAGCACCCGGCTGGGCATCCACGCCGCACCAGTTACTCGTTCCTGAACGAGAAAGAGGGTGCACCTGGAACTGCGAGCTCTGCAGATCTCAAGTCTTCCTCAGACCACTGATCGCTGGTCAAGATATGGACAGTGTGGAATCCAAGAGCACGCTTGATCTCACTCAAGGCAATATGCAAGGTCTCGATTTCGTTGAAATCCAAGGCACGGTTAAATGCAACTGGACCATTCTTTTCAACCAATTTCTTTTGTTCTTGGATAAAAGGCATGGTCTTCTTGTTCTTCAACATACCCTTGGCACCAAGTTCTTGACGGATCTTAACATCATCAAATTTACCCATGGCCTAATGCAATATTGGTATTGATATTATGGAGTAGATATATATTTTACCTGATCGTAGTTAGCCTTCAGGACTTCAATACCATCCTCTTGCCATTCAGGGAATTTGCTGGCCACGTAGATCTTAAGGGATTTTGGTGCGTTGGGCTGATACTCAGACTCGACAGTCTTGCCCTTCTTCTTCTTCTTGAGCAAGTTCAATTCCGCATCACGCACAGATTTGATAGTGCGACGAATATAATCGGCAGCAGCCAAAATAGTTTCGTCAACAGGGCCAGAAGGCTCAGGGAAGCGAGCGTTCATGATAGTACCATCCTTCAAACATAATTAACATTAACAAGATTTCCATGCATTCATCTTACCTTCTTCAGGACATCGGTCCAGATATGTTCGGACCAGTGAGGACAGATAGGGGAGAGAATTAAGGCCTGGACCTCAATATATCTCTGCACCAGATCTTTGTGCATACCATCTTCGACACAAGCGAGTTGGTAGGCATCTTTAGATGCCTGCAATTCGTACACACCGTATTTAAGCCCCTCACGGAAGTAGATTGCTTGGTAAGCTTGATCAGTCAGTTGGATATACTTGTTCATCTCGTTCTCAAAGACACGATCATAGAAATTGAATTCGCCTTGTCGGAGCTTGTCGGCATTGGCGATCTGTTCAGTGCTCCATTCAAGCAAAGTGAACAAACGCAAAATGGCAGCGTTTGCCGTTGCATCTTCAAAGTTAGCATCCTCAACAGAGTCACCAGCATCAGCCAAGGCAAAACGTGTCGCGTCGGCACCATATTTCTCAACTGCATCATTCATACCCATGAAGTTACCAGTAGACTTGGACATCTTCTTGCTGTCGAGCAACAAGTGACCATTGGAACGGACTGATACAGGCCACTTGTCTTCAGGGAATACGGCAGTGTGGTTGTACAAGAAGAAGGTCAAATGGTTGGGAACAAGATCTTTACCGGAGGCACGGATATCCAACGGGTAGAAGTATTCGTATTCACGTCTCAATTTGTCAAGCGTGGCCTTGGGAATGTCGGTAGTGCTGGGGAAGGGCCCGAGCTTGAAGACATAGTCCCACACCTCATCTGTCATCTGATCCGCGCGAATACCAGCGGGGCCAGGAGTAGCTCCATTTAGCGATCCTTCATGCAAAAGGTGGGCCACGGTGTAGTAAGCCATATAAATGGTAGAATCGGTCAAGGATTCGACCAAGAACTGAGTATCCCAAGGTAACTTAGTACCGAGACCAAAGCTTCTAGCGCATGCCCACTGATTCAACCAGTCTAATGTCTGTTCAAACTGATGTCTGGTCTCTGGCGCATAGGTTTCCATCTGAGCCAAACATTTCTTGGTCTTCTGTTTCCATTCCTCTTCACCATAGTCGAGATACCATTGATCTAAGAGAGCAACGACACACTCATCGCCTGAACGGGACATCACCAAGCCTTCAGGTTCGTTATACACAAAGGCTTCTCCGCTGTTAATGAGGACCTCCCTGATCTTTGGCTTGGCTTCTTGAACCTTGGCACCACTGTATTCGCCAATGCACATCACACCCTGATAGAAACCTTCTTTGTAGGCAATTTCTTTGGCTTCGGCAAGTTGGACGCGATCCTTCTGAGAATTAATCTTCTTGGCTTTGCACAAAGCAGGGGCAATCATGTTTCCGTAAGTAGGTGTTTCGATAATGGGAATTGGCTCAAATGCAACCCACTCAGGCTGCACATTATAATAAGCACACTTCTTCTTGAGATCTTGAAGAGTGGCAAAGTCATCAGGTGAATCAGAAGGCACAGATGTGACAACGCCAGTACCCTAGAGATTGTACAAGATAAATGATCCATATCCACAATCTGATGAAAGCTCTTACCTTCGTTGCCAATACGTTCTCCATAGGAAGAACATACACGGCGGGATAGACACTCAAAGGTGCCTTGATCTTTGTGCCAACAACGAGGTTACCCTTGATCTCGGCGAGCTTTTCGACAACATGCTCCTTAGCAAAAATCTTCTGGTATGCCATGTTACGAGCAGCGCGGTCAGTACACAAAAATGCTTCCTTTTCATTGACGTTAAACACGCCATAGGTGATTTCCGTGCCAACAAAACAGTTGGTCTGACCATACATGGTTTCAGGTCTCAAAGTAGCAGCAACCAGGTATACGGTCTTATTTTTCAGAGCATCCACCTTATCGAAGACTTCTTTGGCTTCCTTTGACCATTCAAGGACCTGCATTTTGATACCTGTGTAGTCTTGTGGACCCACACCTTCACCGGACTGACGATCGTGATCCATACAAGGCTGCTGATCAAGAGGAGAATAAATTGTGTAGCGTTCACCGAACTTGATCTTATTCATTGCTCTCAACTTATTCATATGCCAGCGAACAAACGCATCATAGTAAGGATTTGCGTCGGTTGTAATGAAAGAACGGCGCCAATCAACCTTACCACCATAGGCTCTGATATCCTCAATAGCCTTTGGTGGGAAATATTGGGTCCAATAGTAAGGATCGGCGAATTTATAGATTTCTTCACGGGGGATGCCGATCTGCAACATGATTTGGAACTGGTAGGTCACGTTACCGGTCTTCGCAGCCACCTTGCTCTTGACGTTCTTTGACACTTCCGCTTTTTCCTCCAGCTGGTTTGCTAAGGCCATTTCGTCGTATTTCTCAAAATGCTTGCCGAAAAGTTCAATTTCACGGGCGAGTTTGTCAGCGCAAGCCTAGTCAAAAAAATTCAGAATGACTTATAATACTTTGATAACGCAGTTTTACCTTGATGGGCATGCCTGTGACGTGGAATCCTTGAGGAAGAAGAGCTCTCTTTCCTTTCATACGCTCATAACCGACAGCGAAGTCGGCTTTGGAGAATGTGAAAGCATGACCCAAATGGAGACGACCATTCATATAAGGATAAGGCATACATGCCATGTATTTGGGATGGGCGGTGTGAAGGTCTTCAACTGTTTCATGTTCTTCGATGGTAGGGGCGTCCACTTCAAAAACCTTGGTACGATCCCAAAGGGCTCGTGCCTTGCCTTCCAAAGCACGAAGGGCATCGCGTTTCGCGGTCTATAAATCATTATAAGACTACTGTTAAACTTCGTTTATGCAACCTACTTTGGGTGCCTCGGATGCAGTAGCCATGTATTCGGTACGGAGAAAAGAGACTTGGGAAACATTGCTATTGACAAAAAAAATCTTATTTTCAATTCACGCGGAGTATAAAAAGCAATGGGAAGCAAGAAACGAAGAAGAAAGAGGATTGTTTTGCAGTAAACAACTATCAATACTACGAAAAACTTCTTTGAGAGACATATGGAACAAGTATAAGCAACTAAGACGCATTAATTATGTAGTCTTTAATTATAAGTAGACGATTACATGGTGACTCGAAACACATTTTGACAGCATCACGGGCAAGATTTTGATGAATTTGATTGGCTTGACTCACCGGCACACAATTGGTACCTGGCGTTGCACTCGTTGCCGCCACTCCGTCCTCGGATGTGGTTTTGGCCCTCCAAGCCACGTTGCATTTCTCAGATAAAATTCCTTCTTCTTCCTCTTCATTCCAATAAATTGAGTCATCTAAAAGAGAAAAGTTCCGATTATTACCTTTCAAGCCGCGCAACGTGGTGTTATAAGTTTCCATGAATGCTCAAATGAACAACTGACACAGCTTGTGAGAGAGCATTTAGCGCTCGAAAATGAAGAAGCCGGATTACCTACCGAAATCCTCCAGGACTTGGAAGAGGTTACCGAGTAGACTAGAAGTGAAAATATTAAGAAATTGAATCAAACTTGCCTGTCTATGAAGGAGGCAAATGGACTAGAACAGGGACAATAAAGCCCTTGGACTTCCAAGTATTGAAGATGAGAGCAGCAAGGACATGGCTTTCACTGTCGGAGAGATCAAAGCTCTCGAAGAGAAACGATTCAGAGACTCCGTCTTGCACAGTGCAGTTATCGTTCGAGAACAAACCCAAGAATCGGCCTATATTGGACTGCACCCGGATCAACAAGTATATTCAATACCAACCTTTCCGTATGGAGGGAGTACCTGCGTTAAGGGAACTGATCGAACCAAACGACTATATGGTGAAGATAGACCTGAAAGATGCATATACAGTGGTCCCAATTCACGAGTCATGTCGCAGATACCTATCATTCGCTTGCCGTGGTGTTGTCTACCAATACCGATCACTACCATTTGGAATGAGTGTGAGTCCCAGAGTGTTCTCCAAGGTTATGCGATTGGCCATGGAACCATTAAGGTGCCAAGGAATCGTCTGGTATATTATCTGGACGACATTTGCTTATTGGGTCACACAGTAACACAATTGAAAGAACGTACTCAGCTGATATTGGAATATCTGATACTACTGGGTTCCTAATTGTAGCGGTGCATGCTACATACAGGTCTTTATGGCCTTGTGTGCGGATTGGCCTGTTTAGGCGACGATCAAGATAGCGCTCTTTTATACTTCATTTATTTGTACATTCACTCTCCGCGCACAGACCTCGGATATAAAGACGGATCCTGAAATCTCAGGATCCTTACGTTTTTTGATATACACTCTTTCCAGAAAGTAAATTCGCCCAATGGCGAGAATAAAATTCATGTTGTACAAAAAATCAATTCGCCCTGATGGCAAGAACAAAATTTGTGTTGCACGAAATGTAAATTCGTCTTTACTGACAAATCCGATGTTCTGCTGCCAAGAATGCTCTGTAGTGCAACAAACCTTGGCATCTTTGGATATATAAAAGCATACCAAATGCTCGTCTCCGATTGTTTCTTTTTCACAATTGCAACCAGAAATCACACATTATGAACATTCAATTCTTATTTGAAAATGGGAAAGGTTCTGTCGTCGACGACGGTGGTCGACCTGAACCAATGGATTACATTGTTGATGAGGAGCGGTTCCGTCTTGAAACGTTGAGCTCTCGTACACAATACTTAGCGCAACTGCCTCTGGAGAGCGAGAATGAAGTAGAGGCAATGTAGATGGAGAAGGGGGCAAAGCCTAGCAGTGATGTTATTATGAAAGAGACGTCAATAAAGTGAAGTTATACACGTTATTCCTATGAGGACAAGGTGAGGTTCTTTAAGCTGTTGTTTGAGAGGTGTCTGAGTGCGGTCGCTGCTGCAAAACAACTGGGGATTCATGTTCGTACAGCACAAAACCGGGCCAAACAGTACGAAAGGCATCCTGATAGTATCTTTCAGAAACGGAGAAAAACTGGCCCTATTCTCCATGAGGACCACAAAATCGTTATTCTTGAGTGCATTGATGAGAATCCTTCAGTCGTCCTAGACGAAGTAATGAAGAAGTTAAAGCAAATATTCACAGAATTAAAAGTACAGTAAATCCTCCTTAATTTCAATCTTCGTTAAGTTCAACCCTCGCCTATTTTCAATGATTTTGAGATTCCCAAAAACACGCTTATAAAAATTTTCAACCCCTCATCGATTTTCATATTTCAATGCCTATAGGGTGGTTGAAATAGAATCGAGGTTTTCTTCAGAAAGCAAAATATTAACATATGTTCATAGGTAAAAGTCATTACTAATACATGTATTACTTAAAACAATATGTAGTAATCAAAGATTGAGTCTGGTTGTTATGGTATTCTTTATGATGTTCGTCCTATAGACTTCGAATTTAATTTTTCTAGGAGAATTGATTCGGGCAAAAGCCTTTTTTAAGCGGAACATATATAATAGAACCCGATTATATAACAGATGCCATTTTCAGCTGCATTCTAAAGAAAAAAAGTTTTTGCCCGAGAGAGCGCACTTCTTTTTGGTTTAATCAATGATAATCAGCTTCGCACTTATGTCATATCATGAAAAATACTAAAGTAATGTACAGTATTCTATCCTACAGTTATCTTTAATTTTTCCCTACGCAATGTAAGTCTTTGCATTTTAGATTGTTCTGTATCAAGTACTTGTATTTGTTAGATAGGTATAATTACTAAAATCTTCTTGCCATTGTTAAAATACTTGCTTCATCATTTTTTTTTGAACTACAACTATTCAGTAACATGTATAGTAATGACCTGGCCGTGCATTATATCTATACGAAGAGTTTAGGTACGTTATGCCGCTTATATCATTTGTATGCCTTCTTTTGGGCAAAAACTTTCTGTCATTAGTACCCAACCACAAATGACATCTGTTATATATATTCCGCTTAAAAACGGGTTTTGCCCGAGAGCCAAAAGTTTTTGCCCGAATCAATTCTCTTTTTCTAGTTTTTAAAGATCTTTCCATCTAGAAAGTATATAACTTTGATACTATGATGAAGCTTTTCTTTTATAGAAAGTTAGACTATTAGTTTTTCTTTATGTTATTTTACTACATCTGTAATTGCCTCATTGGAGCCAACGTTCTCTTCCTGTAGTTTTTGCAACTGTGTATTAGAGGTGACTTGCAAGTTGTTATAGAGTGTGAATGAGTGACTGTTTAATGATAGCCAATGTTAGTGGATGACTAGATAGCTTTGAACCACGTTAACCCATTGCACCTCTCCGTTAGTTTCAACCCTCGCCTATTTTCACTCAGTGGGCTCTAACCGAGGCATTGAAATTAATGAGGGTTTACTGTATGTCGATCCATCAATTGTAAGTCTTGAGTATAGCGTTATTTGCATGCTTATGACGTGTTTGAAGTGTTTTTAGGTGCCTGTCTTTACCTTTGGACGCCATTATGAGTGATATATCGGAAAACGACTATTGTTCGCGATACTTAACCCCAGCTTTGCAACCGCTATTTGATGATGATGTGAAAAATACTCAGCTACGATGGTAAGCTAGTATTGCTGATTCTGGACTATTTTATTGACAATCATTTCTACTTCAGGTCGGCGACTGTCGCTGCGAACAAGCGTTCATGTTCACTAGCAAACCGGCGACCTGATTACATTATAACAACTTTGACGGATAACAGTTTCTCTCTTCTAGCCTGGGACACGGCGAAGTGAAATCACATGCTGAATCTGACAAACGTTATCATACAAACATGGACTTGCTGCGCCTGGGACATTTTTGCAAGGATTCGGTTGACAAACACAAGTTATTGGCAAGCATTGGCATTCATGTGGTTGGTAGATCCTGGAGAAAGAAAAAGTGTCTTGATGGTTAATTCAATGTCTTAGGTCCTCTTCTGACATTTTACCTGATGGAGCTGAAGGCCGATGTTTTGTACGTAGTGCAAGAGCTCAACACGGTACGAATGCCATTGTGTATCGACGATATTCCTGCGTACCTTACCAACCTCAGCAAAATCAAGAATGCCATTCACCATTTTTTCCGTCTTTGCACGCAAGCTAAACCATCGACAGCAATAATCCTTGGTAAACGAAAGGAGGATAGTCCTACCACTGCGCAATTCGACCGTGTCATTGAACAAACCGTCGACCGCAAACGACAAAATTACATCAAGCGTTAAAAACTGATGATGACAATAAATACTAGTTGTTAAGCTCTTGGTTAGTCATTTAGCATAAGAAACCATCAGGCGAATTGATTTTTTGTACAACATGAATTTTATTCTCGCCATTGGGCGAATTTACTTTCTGGAAATAGTGTATATCAAAATTGTTACCATTGCTGACACATATTCCACTATAGCACTTCCTCGCCCACACCCTCTATACTTGCGCATTTGCTCTTCGTAAGCAGATAGTGACGTTGGCCATAGGCCGTGTTATTACAATCACAGTCGTCCCAATCAATCAGGGTCGTCCAGACGCATGTATCAGCAACCTTGATGGTATGATGCGGGGTGCAACGCTTGGCTTTGGTGAAGTGAAATGCTTCAGACAAATGGGCAATAAGAAACTTATTGCCAAAGACTTCGCGCGACTCGCCTTATTTTCAAGAGTTCAATGATGTTTATAATTTACATGGAGTTCTTGTGTTTCAAGTAATTGGTCGCCATGCGTTTTTCTATTTGGAATGATACACTTTGTATCATATTGGAAATTGGGAATATCGAGTTACCTGCTTGTTTGATGGATTTACTGGCGTACGTTGCCCAAGTACATCGATTATTGGATGTATTGCCCTTGTACGATGATACGTGTGTCTCTTGGACAGCCATGGGAACTAAGCGTTTCAGCACGAGAAAGCGCAAAACTTTAGCTGCGGATACCCAAAACAATATCATTGACAAGACGAGAAACCGTAAACGTTCATCCATTACCTCATTCAAATACCAATAAATACCATCTTCGTTTTCGTTATTGCAAATAAGCATATCACGCATTTCTATGGAGCCTAGCTAAATCAAGGAACAAGAAACAAAGATACTCAAGGGTACCTATTTATTTATTCCAAATAGTTATGGTAGGAAGAAGAAATAATCCAAGAAGGCAACAGCAAGTCATTTATGATATAACAACTTTTGAGACTCCGGTCCTCCATGTGTCCTCTATGGTCTTTTTATGGTCCTCTTTACGGTCTTTTATGGTCCACGATCCCAAAGTACATCGGATAAACTTACCTGCGATGACAAATAGTCATCCACGGTTAGGACTAAATCTTGAAATTGCTTTTCTCTCTTCGTCAGACTGCTCCAGAGCTTTCCAATAGCCCTCGAAGGGGGATTTTTTATACTTCATATTGCTGTGGTGGCCGAACAGCCCCCTTCTGATAGCAATCAATGGGATCTCCCCGTTATTGCCGACGTTAACCTTCTGTTTTCTGCACCGGGAAAATCTCCTGTTAACAGCCGTCGATCTCGCAGCCGATTCTGGCCGCTGGATATTCTTGCAAAGTGTAGTTATGCTTAGTTCTTGTAACTACAATAAAGAAATATATCACTAACATTCCGTGAACTTCTGTACAGCTTGACAATTGTTGTAGATATTCTGTTGTACCAAGTCTAATGACTGTTTAAATGCAAAAGACAATTTGATAAAGTGAATGTATAGTCATGTTAATTACGTAGTTTGCCTATTCTATATTACTCCTAACCGATCAAAAAATCGGTAGTGCTGAGCGTAATTTTAATTTGACGTTGCGCAGCATTTTTCTTTTATTCTGGGCATGTGCGAAGCATTTCCCCAACGTTGGCTATGGATATTCAAGCCAGAGACGAATTGAATCGCTTGATCACAACAATTACAGAGACTGGAGAATGGGTATTAGATGCAGCCAAGCTAAAGGTACAATGCCAAAGTTATGTAAGGCTTCGCCTCTTTACTGACGGCAAACTAGTCTATCAAACGTATATGTAAACAGTCGGACACAAATGTCGACATCGCTTTTGATCTGATCATTGCTCAATTGAAGAAACAACATTCACAGGTAGCGATTATTAATTCTCTTGTTGAACAAATTGAAGCTAAGAACTTATAGATCCGCTATTCATCGTTGCAACTTATAGAATCGGTATTTCAGCGATCACATCGCTTTCGAATACTTCTTACCGAGGAGTTCCCGTTGTTTCTTCAGCTTACGGTCGGCATTCACCAGAAAAAGTTACCTCCACCTACTCAGGTTGCGGATAAATTGAGACAATACGCAATTACTTTGACGAAGGAATGGCTGACAAAGTTTGGTGATACGTATCGACCGATTGGAATCGGTTACGACTATTTAAACCAAAGAGGATTACTAGTGCATAGTACATCGTTACAAGCGATACATGAACATGAGAATGACCAAGCAGGTCGGCAGACACGGATTAAAGTAATTCAGGAGCAACGTTTCAGTCGAATAAAGACAGATATGGACGAGCATCTTGATCTTATCCAGGAAAACTTGAGAAATATGGTAAGAATATGTCAAAATAAAGCTATTACGTGAAATCGGCAACTTGAGGATCTGATGGATATGTCCGGACAGAATTCCTATTTTGAAATGCTTGTACCAAAAAATATTCCAAACACAGGGGAAGACATTGATTTTGAAGCCTTGATATCTGGAAAGGCGGTCCAAGGCATTGTAGAAACTGATTATAAAGAAGTAAGAAATATCTAGTGAGGGCATTGCCTGGTTCTTAATACGGAATATACCATCATCAGAGGATCATGTCACATGGATTAGCTTCAAATCGATACAATATTACGATTGAACTGTCCGAGAATTCCATGATGGACGAAGTTGAGGAAACTGAGGAGAACAAGATCATTTATGAACAATTACGCGAAACCTATAAGCTGCTTGAGACAAAACATGTTCAGCAGGTGAATGGGTGGATAAATACCCTTATCAAATTGGACCGTACGGTAATTATCATTTCGGAGGAAGATCTGTTTGACATTAGTTGTACTTAATTATGTGTATTGCAGGATAAAAATGAACGGGAGTCGATGGTGAAGCAGCTAATTGACGTCAAGGGGGAAATGACTGAAACATTAAGGAAGGCCAATTTGCTGGGACTTACCTTGCCTTCAAAAGATAAACCTTGCCAAACAGACGATCAAATAAACGAAGACAACGATGAATACAGTGATGAATTATTCGAAGATATCGAGATACCCAATTTAGCAGAGCAGACATCTGAATCAGACCAAGGAGATTCAAAACCGAGTACAACTATTTCAAGCGTCCATCTACCACCATCGCAACGTATTTTTCCTCTTGCCTACGAGCCAGCAATGGCTGAAGACGTAACCTACAGCGGTGGCCTCGCCATTCCTTCCAACTTAGATAGCACTAAGTAGGGATACATTTACTATATAATATGCATTAATCAAAAACTTAGAAAACTAAAGGTCAAAGGTAAAGAAAAAGAGGATCCAGTCAGAGAAGGTAAGATCGGTATGTATATCTTTGACGGTCCTTAACTGCATCCTATAGAACACTTGAGGATAGCACCTGTGGTTGAGGTAAATTGTTGGTTTCAAAATGATGCGTTAAACGAGATGGATTGTAGTGGGGTGATGATCTCTATTACTGGGATAAGAAAAACGTCCAATTTAATACCAGTGGCATCGGTAAGTTCATATGGGCACGTCTTTGCATTATCTTACCTATATCAGAGCGTTCCCACCGATTTATGGGCGTAGGTGAAGGGACGCAGGAAATGCCTGAACACTTACTGGAGAACTTGAGGAAAAGGACGACTTTTTACAGATCGGAACAACCTAAAGAGTTACCAGCGTGTAAGGCACCCTTACGAAGTGGTGGTTTGTGTCCTCGGCGAGATCTTGTTCAATGCCCATTCCATGGCAAGATTATTCCGCGTGACGATTTTGGGCAACCGCTTGATTTATCCCTCTCTCAAGAAGAAGGAATTGCCGGCAGTAGCAGTAACAGCGCACATGCGTTGTGGCAAGAAATTGAAAAGGATGTCATGGCGCAGGCAGGGCAGAAACATATCAGCAAGGATGCAAAACAGCGTAAAAAGAGAAAGGCGACCGCATTGATTGATGTGCGAAAGAAAAAAGAAACGAGCTATACTCGACTGCAGAAAAAGCTAAATGACCCCAAGATAAAGCAGCTTGTCGAAGAGGCAGCAGAACATGAGCAAAGCATCAAGTTACGAGATCAACAAGTTTCAAGGTGGCAATATTAGATCGAATATACCAATCTTAAATGCCGAGAAAGTTCACATTGGCTGTGTCACAACATTTCTTTTTTACATAATAGCAACATTTCTTTTAGATATCGTTATCTGTCAAAAAAAATGGGGACATTAGGACAATCGGCTCTGCTTTTTTTCTTGGATTTCAGCTACAGCAATTAAGGCAGTCTTTATCAATCATGGTTTGCATAAATGTCGTCCGTTCTTTTCTCATCACCTTAAACACTCTTAACCGGGATGCATTCCCTCAAGAAAAGAAGACCTCCCCGTTTGCCTTCAAGCAATGTAGTCATGTCAGCATCATCCATTCAAGGATTGATTCTCTACTTTGCGCAAGGTAAGTGTGCACCCTTAACTCATAGTTAATATAGGTTATGTAAAGTAAAAATAGATGATTCATGGATCCAGAAAAATAAAGATGTGCTTCGCTGTATGATGACAGTGGAAAGAACAGGGACACGCAATTCAGGTATTTTCTTTTTACCCAATTTCCGTTTTTGAAACTGACATCCTATTATCGTTAGACGACAACAAACCCACTAGGAGTCTTCGGATTTCAGACGGTGCTACTGACATCGCCAGTGCAGACTTGCTCGATTATTTGTTTAAAGTAAGATCTAGGATGAGCGCTTAATTCAGTGTTGTCAGCATGGGATCCTATTCCAAGCCCTGCCGAATTGTAGTTAGTTTCCCCCCATTTCCCCTTAGTGCTACTGAATGTATGACTTTAGCACACAGTAACTGTTGTAGATTCTTGCAACTTGTTAGATCGAATATATAAGCCTAGTCATTTCTTGTCATTCTATTATTTCTGTATGTATTTGAAATGTTTATCCTTTATCGATCCGCGAAACGCTTCTCCCGAAGTTGCTATATTTAATTGGAAATGATTCTATCCTAATACATATATTCTACATTCCCCTAAGGGAGGTCTGAATATACTCTTTAAAATGTACAAAACCATAGTTTAGCAGTTGGGAACTTTTTTTGTTTGACACTACAGTACACAACACTAGTTATCCATTCACAAAGCTCAACAGTACTTTTGTTAATTAGTCATTAACAGCTCCTAATTACAACAAGAATATAAGTATTCCATCTTATTGCGAACATACTAATGTATAAATAACTGACACTTTAGCATAATGTGCTTTATTTCCCAGAATTTAAAGTGGCATCTAGCAAATTAACTTGGCGCATTTTGGAAACTGGGCTTGACGCTAACAAATCATATTAATTGTCGTGCTATAAGAGTTGGAATTGACCAATTTTACTTACCTGTCAGAAAACTGACGACGCCATATCCAGCTCCCCGCCAAGCGAATGCAAGATGCATATATAGATTTCAATTCCAATAGCCTGCGACTTTGATTTTTGTAGGTTGCGAAATTATTTTTGGGAAATCCTGTTAACTTACTTCGTTTATGAGTTGCCAGTAGATGGTTGACATTCGGAACCTGCTTGCCCTTACGCGTTCGCCGTTGCAAACGATGCTGTCACCTATTCAGGCTATTCTTCTGCCAGTATTTGCCTCCACCGTTGATCAGCTTGGAGGCGAATTCCTAGGTCGCTTCTTGACGCCCAGTATACCTTATACGATAGAGGTAAATGTCATGTACTCATTGTTCTTCATTGCTTGTATTAAATACCTGCAAAACCGGAGACTGGCAAATTACGGATCGTAGAAGCGATAGATGCTTTTCCAATGCTGTGGCATGTGCGCAGCATATCTTTCCAAACTATCAATTTTAGCCGTCTTCCTGCTTGGCATGTTTTTCTCGATGCTCTGCATCTCCGGGCTCTCCTTTTTCCACTGCTTTGTCATTCACCTCGACGTGCAACGTGGTACAAACGTCCTTGGCTGCATAAAGTTCTAGGTACTGACTACCTCGGACTTAATTTCCTATCCCATTGCGCGTTTCTGGCTTGATCTCGAAAGTATCTTTAGAGTGTTATCATCGTTATAAAATGTAGGAGCATCCGCAGATGCATTGTCGAGGTAATCGAAAGAGTTGAATATCAATGTCCTCGATGTATCTACCTTTGTATGTTTGATTATGATACGGTCTTGATCAAAACTAAGTATGTCCGTGCGTAAAGGAGGACGACACAGACTTTCCATGCGACGTAGATGGCGTGGCTACAGAATTGGAACAGCTAATACATGCTTAACTTTCTGTTGTGGGATCAATCAGCTTATGTACCGTTCTTAACCGACGCGAACATGTTTTTCAGCCAACATAAATTATGAGAATGCAGTAACTGTGCTAAACCAATTAGGTCTTCTTGTTCTGTTCCGTTTGATTGATTATTGAAATAGTAATATTGTGAAATAATAAGACCGTGCGAACTGTTTTCGACTATGTACAATAAGGCGCGGCTCCTTTCTTTGGACCTTGAGAATACTTGTACTGTGCTAACGCCAATTTATCCTATTCGCTAGTGCAAAAAACTTAGTCTAGCGTGATACATGACCAGCTCGCCCCTTTCAAGAACGCTCGACTGGAAATAAACTCATGGTCCAAATCATAGGCCCACAAAAAAACTACTTGGAAATAACTGTATGCACGGCCAGCTGATCCCAAACAGCAAGCTTACAAATGCCAATGTCGACCGGCGTGTTAGACACAACACACTTGCAATAGCGTAGCTTTAGAATGATTTATGAAACTTAAACTGAATCGAACTAAGTTGATATATATCGACCTGCTAAGGACTCTTCAGTGCCATATTCACTTGATAACCAACAGTTTCATGACTATATCCATGCCTGTGGTTATCTGATCAATCAGATAATGGCCACGGTGTAACAGCATAGAACAAGTGTTGTTCCCCTCCTCTCCAAATTGGATACAGTTATTGTCGACTTGCTTGCAGAAATGACGTCCAATTAATGAGGGCCAATACGGAACAACTGTCACTTCGTCCCACTTATGTGTGGCAGATGGTCACAGAGCTATTTCGTGCCCCCTTCCTGCCTTTTCGATTATCCTATCCTTCAGTGTGATTTCCACACTTTGGCTATGCAATCAACAAGGCAATTCAAAAAATGGAAACCTTCAGACCGACCATCAGGGACATCTTCTATTCCATCAAGCGGTAATCGTCTGACGGATGTACCACAAGCGCCTCAACCAACAGTGACAGTTCAAACAAGACTGCCTTTGCAATTTCAACGGACTCCTTCCCTGACAGTGCATGAGACTAACGTCAAGGCACAGCAGTTGGCGAACACTGTCCACAAGGCAGTTTCATCGGAGGTACACCGTATGGATTAAGTAAAGCATTGTCTAAGACCATCATTATGTAGAAAACCCAACTTCATGACCCCTCTACAACAGCTACAAACACTGAATTTGCTCATATAACATCGCCCTCATCCTCTCATATTGACGCTTATTCTCTGTCTCGCCAAGACACCGCACATTGGTATTGCAGCGGTAAACATCGATCTTTCACTCCGGTAGACATTCCAGCCTTACCTTCATGGCACGAAATATTCTCCACGCTTTCACCATCTCAGAAAACGGTATTCACGTGGTTTATCATTCATGCAGTTATGAGTTTATTAGTTTGGATCGCAGGAACATACAAAGAATGCTTAGGTAGGAAAAAAAAGTTTCTGTTATGCATTGAGGTTCTCATCCTGATATCTGGCAGCCGTGACTGGATTCTCGTATCTCGCCTTTTTTGACGCTTTGGGAGTTCTTAACATGTTCGTATCCACGGTAATTAGAGGAGATCAACGCTATAGTGCTTGCAATACCAAAAGGCCATATGGGTATGATTGACGACATATAGCCTTTGTTCGTGTTGAATCTAAGCTGAGACATGTAGTGCACGTCGAAAAGAGATCATATTTTCATTGGCAATCAGTATATACTTGCTGTTTGCAGTATTATATCACACAAAAGAAGTAATGGAACACGCATTGTTGGTTGATCATCAAGGCAATAACGAGACGTAAGTTAGCTGAATGGGCGATCTTTCTTGATGTAAACGTTGTTCTAATATGCGAAATAGAAGTAAAGGGTTCGGAGCTGGCACGTTCCTGTTGATATGTGTCAGTCTTGGTTCAACATTTTTTGCGTGCGCTGGGCTCAGGAACCATGAGAATTTTGTTCGATGTACGTACATAATATGAAGTTGGACTACGATTTTTTAATACGATTTTTTAGTTTTGCGGCGTAGACCGCCTACTGTCCATGGATTCTCCTACAATGTCATTAACCGTGCCAGAGTGCATCCTATCAGTGGTTTACTATCGAACATTTATTCGTTTTCGATTGTTGCCTGCGGGTGCATCATTATTGTCTGCAACCTATTTGGTTTAAATACACCCATTGTAGATACATTTTTAGCTTTTGGGGAGTCAATTATCATGTTTTATCTGGCTTATCCAACAGCTAAGGGGTTAGCCAAGGTTCTGTTGCAAACTACACCAGACTCACTGTTCAATGGTGTTGAAAATCGACTTCGCGAGGTAAAGAATGAATCAACATGACAGATCCCTAGATATTTATGTGATATTTTAGATTCGACAAGATCCAAATGTGGCTGCGGTTGACAGGGTCCATTTTTGGCAGAATACCTATGGTCAATGTGTCGGTACTATCGAAGTGCAGTTAAGAAGCGAGGCAGATGAACAGGCTACATTGAGATTTATATACCAAAAACTTGAAGGTTTAACGAGTAACGCAATGGTGGATGGTGACAGGAGCGAATTGACAGTGAGCATCATTAAATTGGCGTGAACGAGGCCAAAGAAAAAAAAAACTACGCCCATTGCCCTTTATGCGCTTTTTTGAATGTCCGCCATAGCTCAAAAAACACCGAGTAGGTGGGGCCCTCTTTTTTTAATGGTTTCTTCGATGCCAGACCCAGTCTTCAAGATGGATTTACCGAACTGGCTGTCATATACGCTTTCGATCACCGGCCTCGCTGGATTAGCAGGAGCAACTCTACTCTATCTTTATCAATGTGAACTCATCTATCCAAGTTCTTTCCCTGAAGGATCTAGAACGGAGGTAGCTGACAAAGATGATGATGGGATCTCTTACCCGCCTTGAATGAACAGGTTGCAAAACCATCCGCATATGGCATGAAATTTGTTGAAGAAACTTTGGTCACCAAAGACAATGTGAAATTACATACCTACACAATCATTCTCCCAGACGAAGAGGAGGCACGTAGAGCACCAACTATCCTTTATTTCCATGTAAATATTTTCTTTTTTTAAGTATGACAGCCACAAACAACTTCGCTTACGCTCTTTTTTTTTCCATTTTGTCTTATCTAAGGCAAATGCTGGCAACATGGTAAAATAAGAGAATCCTACACTTATCATAGATTCTGACAGTGTCCGTTAGGGTCACCGGCTACCGATTGCCAAATACTTCCATGAAAAACTGAAGTGCAATGTGGTCATGTTGTCCTACAGAGGGTAAGCAAGCTGAAACGGTTTTCTTTTTGCTCACATATTTGTTTAGGTATGGTTTTAGTGAGGGGAAGCCCAATGAAAAGGGGTTACGAATTGATTCTCAGGTACACGACGGCACATGGTCTTACTTCGAAACGCTAAAAAAACTGATTGTGACCATGGTTAGACTCTTTTGAATTACGTTACATCGCATCCTGTCCTGAAAGACAGTCGTCTGGTTGCCTACGGTCAATCTATCGGCGGAGCCGTTGCCATTGACCTCGTCTCTCGCAACGAAGATGTATTTTCCGGATTGATGGTTGAGAACACTTTTCTGAGCTTGGTATGACATTGCTTATAAACAAAACAAAAAAGTCAGTTTTACTAACTGTGAACCCACAAGCCTAAATTGATTCCTAGTGTGATGCCGATGCTCCGATATTTCACGTTTTTGTGCCACCAACATTGGCCATCAGAAACCAGCATTCAACGCATCGTTAACACACCTATCCTGTTTCTTTCTGGTGCACGGGATGAGTTGATCCCACCAGCACATATGTCAAAGTTGTACGAGCTGAGCGAGACACGGGAAGCTAAAGATTGGGCCCAGTTTGACTTTGGTATGCACAACGACACTTGTGTACAGTCCGGCTATTTTGCGGCTATCCGAGAGTTTTTGGAGCGGAGAGTACTTAAAGAAGAGAGAAGGTCTGAGGAAGACAAAGAGAAGGCTGCACGAACAGTCGAGACGGTTCATATAGATCCTGATGAAGAGAACCCAGAGGGAAGACGATTTGAAACATATCAGTTAGTTAGTGGCTTGGAAGATGCCGAGGGCATGAAGCATAGTTTCCAGGTCGAGGAGGTTGAATTGGAAGAGGAATAAATTTAATATCATAATCAGGCATGACGTTGGGAAAGGATATACATCTATTGGAAACAGCCAATGTGTCAAGAAAGATTGACGTGGGGCAAATGAGACTCCCTAAGAAGCATACACGTTCTTCTTCCCTAGACTTGAGATTGTACTAATGGGGCGTTTCAGCGCGCTCAACTATTATCAACTTACTTTCTTTTTTGGCACGAGGTTCAACTGGATAATACAATAATTTGATAAATATTGGTACACCAATAGAGCTGACGATGTGTGTCAGCTTAGCTACTTTAGCGGACCATTGTAGCTGAATTGGTGTGGGCTGTAGTGAAAACATGGGTGGTGAGCAGGATGACAATCTCTGTGCAACCAGTTGTACTTAATCTTAGCATCCGAAAAAAAAAGTCCATGAAGTCTCGGCATAATAGCTTCCTAACGCAATTCACGTATTGGAAAGTTGTTTTCTGCTTTGGGATAAGTAGCAAACAAGAGCAATGAACAGGAACAGGATGTCTACCATAGCGCATAACAAAAACGTTCATAAGCATACAGGATATTAAAGAGGGCCAACTGTTTGCTTATCATAACTTACACCACCTTATTATAAATAATACATTTTGTTTGTTTTTCAGTGCAACACAAACATGATTTGTACAAATAATGTTAGTGTGAGCGCAAGGGGACTGATCCTTAGTATCAACTTTGTATTTGCGTTTGACTGCATCAAACGTGGCATATAATGCATAATGAACCCGATCTTCAATGGTATGTAATTGATCGTGTCTTGTTGAAGGGTTGATCCCGATAATCTGCAATTTCGCAGGCATGAACTGCGTAGAAGTCATTTGACGTATTAATTGTTATGAGTACTACATGTACCAAGTTATGCCTAATGCTGCCACTTCTAACGGACAAGCCATGTTTTTTAGCGCAACCTGCTGTTGAAAATAACAAGGCCTGCTCTTGCCAAGTAATTGGTATCCCATATTAACCGCTGTAAAGTTTTGTCATTGTGACCAAATATCCTTTTTATCTATGCGCCCATGAAATATACATTCCAAAAAACTTTTTGCAACAGGTACAAACAAAGATAGTTGGATCAAAGCTAGAACAAATAAAATACTAAGGCGGGTTTTCAGGAGGGTATTATTGAGCATAAATGCTGCAGGAGATAAACGCTCACAAAGTTCGATTTCACCGAGTGATTTTCATACGCAAAGACTAACTTACTTTGTGTGGTCTGAAACAACAAAGGTTTAAGTTTTGCCATGCTTATAGTCAATTAGACATTGGATAGTCCATGCTGCCACTACTTCTGCAGCAATCAATCCACTTGCCGAAACTTACTTGCAGTAGGGAATTCTTGAGACGGAGTTTAATGAGCAGCGACTTCATCCTTCTTTGTCGTTTGAATTTCTCGTCACACTGGATTGCTAGACACGTTTTCTCTAGCCAGATGATCGGAATCGATCATATAAACAAACATTACGCTTCAGATCAAGTCTTCTGAAGATGTGAGGAGGGTGAGCATATTAGTACCTGGGGAAAGCTTCATTAATCAAGGCGGATTTCGAATTGTTGGTTGAAACAGTACAGGACCCAAGTTTGTCCCTTACCATGGTTCCGTATTGGTTTTATGAACTTCTTTTATCTTTTCCAACTCTATGCCCGATATAGAATTCGTTAGAGCGTTTAGGGAGCGAGATTCTCAGCAACATGCAAACACCAAGCCATTCGAGGCAATGCCACCCATGCAGTCGGACAATAAGATGGGCGATCGATTCGCTCCGACTGATGCATCACCACCCCCATCCTCTTCTTTGGCAAGAGCCAAGACAGAATGGGAGGATGAACGAGATCAAGTAGACCTGCACTCCAAGGCAAAATACCCCGCTTTTGCATTAGGACAAACAAAGACCATGAAAAATCTGAGTTTTGTTCTCACATGGTACCTGTTCTCCACCATCCTATCACTCTACAACAAGCATTTGATGGGAAGAGACCAACTAGGTTTTCGTTATCCATTACTTGTCAGTGCGGTACACGCGGGTCTACACAGTGTCATTTCTTGGCTATGGATCGCTAGGCGGCGACCGCTCAATACCCCTTCAATCTCTCGCTGGGATTATCTCTGCAAAGTGGTACGACCATGACCCAATGGCATCTAAAATAGACCTTTTTCTTTTCTTTCGTTTCTTTTAAGGTTCCATGCGGTGTGGCTGCAGCGTTGGAAATTGGTTGTTCCAATGCCTCTCTTATGTCGATCACGCTCTCCTTTTACACTGTTGTCAAATCAAGTACACCTGTATGGGTTCTCCTCTTTTCGTTTCTGTTTGGACTCGAACGATTAAGCTGGGCACGTGTTGGCATTATTCTGGCGATGGTCGTCGGTGTTATCCTGACTGTCCAAGGCGAGACGGGGTTTGATATGCTTGGCTTTGCATTGGTGTCTGGCGCGGCGGTTGTATCTGGTCTTCGGTGGAGCATGACACAGCTTCTATTGCAGCATGATGGATTAGGAGGTCCCTTGACGACGCTGTGCTACCTAAGTCCTGTCATGTTCGTCACGATGTTTATCCTCAGTCTCGTCTTTGAACAACCCCATTTTGAGAGCTTTTTGGCATGTTTGACGGCGTTAGGCTGGATGGGGCTTGGTGGCGTTTTAGGTAACCTATTGGACCAAAGAATAAGGGGGATAAAAAAAGGAAAGAGAGGAAAAACAAAAAAAAAAGAGAATCTTCCGTTTCCTTACGTATACTCATTCGAACGACATAGCATTGGTCATGACTTTAGCCGAGTTTTCCCTGATCAGGAACACGAGTACGGTCACATTGAGTGTGACAGGCGTCAGTAAGGAGGTGGTTATCATCACTCTCTCTGTATTCATCTATGGCGACAAACTAACCTCAAAAAGCATATTGGGGTAAGGGCGTATTTGGAACGGGCGTGGACTTGCTTGTAAACCTTAAAATCCATAGATTAATTACATCGATCTTGGGCATCATTGCATACCACCACTCTAAATCTTGGAAGACGTGCCACAAGGCGCAAAAACAAAATTAATCGGCGCACTTAGCCCGATTCCGGTACCCCAGCTTCGTTGTGTTGTGCCACGCCATTAGAAAAGATAACCATATAAAGAAGATAGAAATTGTTTTCCAGCTATCCAAAACGAGTAAACAGTAATTAACAAAAAAAGAAGCTTGTATTTGTTGTTGCTTTTCTTTTCTTTTTTCTCTTTGAAAACAATAAGTCATGAAACAGAAAGGGGCCAGCATGAGAATAGTATTGATATAGTGTAATATATACAGAAAACATGATCTACAAGTAACAATGAATGGTGATAATGAAATGAAACAGGTTTTTCAGGCTTTTGCGTCCACATGTCGACTTGGATAGACTCGTTTCGAGGATGGGCGAGGTGGTGGTGTTAATGAAGGCAATGGCCATCGAGGTGTAATGGAAGCTTGATACGTTGGTTCGGGTTTGGAAAGATACGTTTCAAGATTGACCTGATCATCAAAAAGATCAGTTTCATCCATCTTATTTATAATAGAGATCGTTTCATACTGTATAAATAATAACAATAATAATATATACCTTTTCTTCCATATGTGTCTCGTCATCCGTAACGTAGATGAGATGCGTACCCTGACCTTTAGGTACCCTGCGAGCGATTCCGTCGGCATCTACAGTAACTTCGTAAACGGTGACCTATGAAAGGGAATTGGATGTAAGTTATGACAGGTTAAAAGAAATCTACATTGTCGATGAATACCTTGTCTTGATGAGACATACAACAACCCATAGTAAAGAAAAGCAGAAGAAGAGAAAAAAAACAGATGGATAAACGTGAAACAAGAGGAAAGCAAAGGGAGGTGGCAAAAGAAACCGTTGTCTTATATAAGCTGCGAACTGTTTTGGACCACATGTCAACACACACATACTGCAAGGACACAAATTGCCTTTGTGTAGCCATCACTTTCTTAATTCTCGGTTTAGTTTCTCCTTTGTTTTTTTCGGTCCGACCACCGATAATAAATTTTTATTTCTGTTTTAGGAAGTACGCAAATTGCCTATGTAATAGAAGATCGCCGTTCTTAAATGGATCATTCTTCCTCGCTTTCGCTCCAAGTGTCTAACCGAACCTTAAAATAGCCTTTGTGTAAGCCTATATGCTTCTCACATGTCAAAATGTTAGAATTGTATGTACCTCTTCAGTCTCTTCTTCGTCAATTGCAAGACCTGTCGGTTCCCATACTAGAATCTCACAATCATTGGACCCAGAATACAGTTCTTGGAAACCTGGCCGCGTTTCAGCACAAGTCACTCGACCATAGGCCCCCTTTAGTCGTTTTACTAATTGTCCATCCCACAACTTAAACACCAAGACCTGATGATCATCACTAGGAACATATAATAAAGGCGGCCAAACATCTGCATCCGACACGACAGCCTGCATGTACGATTTAAACCTATTTCGCCATGTAAACCCATAATTGACTAGTACATGTCGTCCTTCGTCACAAGTATCCCATAGTCGGATCTTCTCATCTAAGCCAAGTGATATCAGGTGGCGTCCATCCGAAGTAAATGTCAGGCCATTCACTCCCTTGGCATGGGCCGAGTTAATTTCTGCTAGCGGATCACGACTCTCTATCATCAAAATGGAATACTTAGAACACACACATATCCATGGCAATAAAAAGAAACCGTCCGCTAAGCGATCTTGTCGGATATCTGTTACCTGAATTATGTCTATCTAACGATCTTAAACAGGCAGACGCTTGACGAATATCCCAAAGACGTACTGTACCATCGTATCTAAACTGAATGCATCAGATCGGATCGAGATGAACTAGATAATTTTACCCTCCGGAGCATAGAAGATGTTCCTGCCGAGGAGACCATACACAGGATAGGATGGATCCGTTATGACCCGTAAGGGAGTGTGTAAACGCGCCGCTTCTTAAATCGCACAGTCGTATCCGTGGATCTTCTGCAGCACCTAAAAATATACACACAGGTATATTTATCGTATTAGTAATGCAGGGCTGGTCTTTTTATAATTATATTATACAAACAGGCTACAAGACAATGGGATGCAATCGGAGACATGGCTTGCGCATTAACCCGGGATTCCAAGGGGAAATCGCATGCTGGCTTATTTTTCGTTTTCCTTAACAATCTAATCCCTCAAACCGCAAACTTTGTGTATTACCGTCATGGAATTCGTGTCCCAGGCTCGCACAGTGCCATCATAACTTGATGTGATAAACATACCCGTATCGAAAGGGAACCAACAAACAGTGGAAATAGTATAGCGATGACAATTCTCCCTTTACATATTAGGTTTCGTTCACCGTCAGAAACATTCGTTTTGTTTTCGATTGCAAAACACAACCCCCCTTTTTTCAAGGCATTTACCTTGAGACACTCGCGATTGGCTTTATCTTTGTCCGTTTTGCTTGAGGAATCACTTGGAGATCGTAGACATGACAAGCGCCATCTGCGCCACCTGAAAGTAAACTTGATCCGATTCATCAGCATGCTGCCGAGATGCGTAATAGAAAGGATAGTTTACTATCTATATTCTGTATTCTCGATTTTTATTGAAGTAACGCCGCCTAGACAGACGTTGTCAATTTTTATCATGAATGGGGTCGATGGCAATACCATGATGAGCCTGCTCAATTTCTTTAGTGTTACTAAGTTGTAATGCGTATGCTCTTCTAGTTGTCTCTGCTCTTTGTAATCGTATTGGTCGTAATGTGCCAAATTCTCGCTGCTTCAAAAAGTTGTACATCACTAAAGGTAATATAGCTGCATAAGTTATCGGTGTCACACACTCTTTTGGGCTTTGGCAAACAGAAACCAATCAGTGCAAAGTGTTATGGCAGGATAAAGAATTAGGCTCTGGTCAAGCTGCCAAAAAGAGAATAACAAGGTACATCGCCCAGCTGCTGAAATAAAGGTGATGGCGCATTGCTATAGACAGGTGTGAAGTAGTATGGAGACAGTGAAGCATCATATCCTGGAATGTCCCATTTGAATTAGTGGGCTTTAGGAGAATTTGAGCTGTACGTTACACGGAGGGCTCTTTTCCACTTCCCACAACGCGAGGGCAGAAAGGCCAAGCCAAGCGTTGAGCGAGCAGTGGGCGGGCTAGGTGGGGTGTGGTGTGGAGGGGTGAGATTCGGGTGCGGAAGCATTGGCGTGCTGCGTAGCCAGCAGAGAGTATAAAGCGGTAATATCATTGATCTGCCAAAAATGGGGGACTTCGCGGCAATCAGTTTTTTTTTTTTTTTTTTTTTCATAGGAAAGTAGTCTTTATCAATCATGGCTTGCATAAATGGCGTACCTTCGTTTCTCTTCACCTTAACTCTCTTTAACCGGGATGTACTCCCTCAAGAAAAGAAGACCACTCGTTTTACCTTCAAGCTATATAAACATGTCAGCATCATTCATTCAAGGATTGATTCTCTACTTCGCACAAGGCAAGTGTTCACTTTGACTCTTGATTAATGTAGCTTATACAGATGGAAATAGATGGTCCATGCATTTAGAAAATAGCGATGTGCTTCACTATAGGAGGATAGTGAAAAGTACAGAGACACGCAATTAGGGTATTTTACATTCTCGCAGTTTGGTCTTCCAAACTGACATTCTGTTATCATAAGACGACAACAAACCCAGTCTGAATATTAGGATTTCAGACGGTGCCAATGACACCGCCAGTGCAGACTTGCTCGATTATTTGTTTAAAGTAAGATCTAGGATGAGCGCTTAATTCAGTGTTGTCAGCATGGGATCTTATTTCAAGCCCTGCCGAATTGTAGTTAGTCTCCCCCCATTTCCCCTTAGTGCTACTGAGTGTAAGACTTTATTACACAGTAGCTGTTGTAAGTTTGTACAGCTTATTAATAGAAGTTTTATATCACTTAAAATATAGTACTAAATCGTCGGTATTTCCCACACCTTCTGTAACAGATATAGCATTATCGTATACAGCGGAGGCACATCGGTAGAACACAACTGTACAATGAGACATATTGATATATGGGTTCAGAGTTTGGAAGACTAGAGTTCCCAGTAATTCGCAGCTTGCTTTTTCGTAGAAATAGTATTAACCAGCTGTATGTGATAAATGTATGAAACAACACTACAAGAAAGTTTTTTAACTACTAACAGTATTTTCCATTGTAGTGTGTCAGCTTGCAAGCAGTATCCGTTCACTGTGGCACATTATCAGGCAACGTGCCTTTGGTGACTGCATAACACTTCTAGTTACCGTAAAGGGAAGTTATGTCGGAATTAGCTGGTAAGCTCTTTTCATCGCTTGTGAAGCGAAGCACAACGTAAAATTCCACTTACTCCTCACAATGGTTCATCGATTAGATGGTCAAGAATTCGCTGAGGATGCTGCCATTTTGAGGTTTTACCAACTAGATTCTTTGGAACCAAATACGTGGGTCGACGAAATATCGGGTTATCATGATGAACCGACGCAGGAATCCACATTACAGCAGTTTGCAAGACAAGGTGATGCTAGCAGCTCTTCCATGCAATTACCGAGATCACCATCTGAAACTGAAGGCGGACTTCAGCTGATGGATGACAGCGATCCACTCGGCATCTACAATTCGATATTTGAAAAGTAATGGAAAACACGTTTGGTCCTGCAGCGCTTGCTAAAACATAACTTTCAACAGCGGATTGTCACGTAATACCAACATTGCAGAACTTAGAGAAAGTAATATACGGATTTTTTCTATGTAGTATTTATAAGAATATTTAGAATCTACCATGATCATTGCCAACAAATCATTCCAACCGCGTCATTTTCTTTTGGAGGTTCACAAGGACACATCTTATAACGATCTTGTACGTGGCGAAGAGCGACTCCGTCAAGGTGTAAACCAACGTGCTGAAGCGTTAAAATCCTTGGTACACACGAATTTTGACCGATTCGTGAGCGCAAAGAACACAATAGACCACGTTTACGACGAGATGAAATCGAAGCAATTAATTGAAGAGCAAGAATACGGCACGCATGCATTGAAAACGGCTTTGGAAGGTTTTACTTTTAGCATCTGATTCCTCAGTATAAGTGCTTAGTACTATTTGTAGAGGCAAGCGCAAAAGCGGATCAAATCTACGGCCCGATTGTTGAACGGCGTCGACGAGTCGATAAGGTCCGCAGCACATTAACGATCTTACAACGGTACAAGTTCTTTTTCAATTTGCCAAGCGGATTGTTGGAATCAATTAAGCAGGTGAGAAGAACGACAATGTCCTGATACCAGCAGGGAATCATCTGACGGTAAGGATAGAACAAATATGAAACCGCTATACGTGATTACAAGCGAGGAAAATACTTGTACCAAACGCTGAAAGGAGAAGATGATCGATCTGATTCACCCGGTATTGATGAGTCTGACGATGCTTTCACAAGCGATACGGAAGCGAGAATTACGGATCTCCATCGCAAAGTCTTTGATAGAGTGTGGACTGAAGTCACGAAGATTGTGACAGAATTACAGAACGTTCTTTTGAAAATGCTTGCAGATCCCTGGAGAAGTATGGACGAGCAGGAAAAGACGATCAAGTAAGTCTAATTCTTCAATTGAAGGTTTAGTGTTAAGCGAGAAATTAGCTTTTTGTTTGATCTCGATACTACGGAAGACCCCGCATGGTTCTATCTTGACAGTCAGTATAAATGGATCATGAAATTGATGAAGGAAACATACAAAAGCGGCACTGAGAAGATCAATCAACTGATGAATACCGGCGAATTTGAGGAATCCGATACCCAGCGTAATCTTTCTTTAAAGAAAGCTATTGCTCAACTCCAGACCAAATACGTTGAATTCAGTTTAGGTAACAATGCAAGCGCTATGTCGATGGAAACTTGACATATAGCATAGAAAGAGATCCTGATCTGAGAATATGGCGTGCAATTTCGGATCTTGTCAAGTCACTATCTGCCCTTATGTTACGCTGCCTTCCAGACTTTTGGCGGCTGTCGAAAGCTTTTATTGAAGGAAAATTTGCCAAGAAGGTAATACATAGAAAATATAACTTTATCATTGACTTTCTAGTTACATTATAGGCATCCATGGTTTCGAAATCTGGTAATAAACGACGAGGTCAAGGTGTGGATTTAGCCAAGGTGGAACAGTGTCAGAGCATGACTCGAAAAATTGTAAACTTATATGCATCACTGATTTCCAACCATTTTTCCTTGGATGAGAAGCATGTACAAGTAGAAGGCTCAGAGCAGGAAGCGCTTCCAGAATTTCTGCCACCAAACGCAAATTCTGTATATGTTGCTGAACATCTGATTCGGATCATTGCGGACTTGGCAAGCTGTGTAAACGATATTCATGCTATCCACTTGTCTGGAGAGACTTTCTCTGGCTTGACCGACTTAATGGAAAAAGCACGATGGAAATTTGTGGAGGTTATCTGCAGATGCTGGGAAAGAGGTCAGGCAATCTAAGGTTCCATGTAAAAAGATATTAACGTGACGAGCAGACGCTAGAACATTTTACATGTTGGAGGAGTGGGTATTAGACCCTGAGTGTCCAAACTACACAGGGCTTCTCAAGAGATACTATGACTACCACAAGTTTTGTGCCCGCTCTGCTCATAAGATTGCCAGTTTAACGGCAGTGACGGACGAACAAGTAAGAAGAAAAAAGAAAAGAGCTGAAGCCCAAGGCATACGTTTATTGATCTATTCCCAAACAGAAACAGAACGACACTCTTAATCAAGAATATGTTCACATTATTCGGTATTCATTCATGGAGTCAATGTATAAGTTCCTGGACGGATTGGTGAAACTAGCATTTTCCGACTACAAACCGTTAAATGAAAAAGATGAGATAGTATTGGCGATACAGCGAAATAAGATCGATGTTCATTCAATGGTAAGACATGGTCAAGGGAAACGGTACTGACATCTTGCTTTTTATTGTATGTAAGGATGTACGTATTCTTCTTACTGTTATCAACCTTGCCCATATGCGGGCTGTCGTTATACCAAAATTAGTCAGCTTATTTGAGACAGCATACAAGTGTAACATGGAAGAAGAACTGAGGGTAAAGAATGCAATGTTCAGAAGGCGTTACTTACTGATACCTGTATAGACGTTGACAGATATTGTTGATCAACTAGACCAAATTCTATTCAACGATTATATAAAGCGCAAATCAAGCATTATTCGCGATATCATTCGACATGGTATATTGTTTAGTGGCATTGACTGGTACAGTATATCAAAGCCAACAGGTAGGAGCAGAAAGCATTTTACATCATCTTTTCTCAAGCATCCTTCATTTCCGTTTTTGCAGAGGTTCATTCGTTCGTGTATGAAGCATTGATGAAACTGGTCATGGTACATTCACAAGTGAGCATGGTGGCTCACAGTCTGATCCATCGGGCGCTATCTTCTCTTCTTGAGAACATGGCAACAGACTGTTTAGAAAGCTTTCGGGAGGTGGAGCGTTTCGGCATGGGTGGCATGCTACAAGCTACACTCGAGATAGAATTCATGCACCAGACACTGTCACAATATGTTACACCTGCAGCATCTGATACCCTTCAACTCATTTATCAGACAATCGAACAAGCTTACGACCCACAACAGCAACATTCAGGCAATCTTCAATCGGAGCTCAGCCATGTCAAAGAACTGCTCGTGTTCAGTCGAAAGAGTACTGTTGTTCAGTTCTTATGCTTCAAACAAAATAGAGAACGTAGAAGAGCCTAAACCAAGTAAATCCAGATTGCCTGTTATAATTTAAATCCGGGAATAGAAAAGAAAAAAAACAAGTACATCGAATGTCCGTATGCAACGTAAGTGGTAGAAGAGCAAAGTTTCTGGTATAAGTAATGTAGTCTTTCCTTGTCCCTCTCGTATTGTTAAAAGCTGCTCGTTATCAAAGGGAAAAAGACAATCGAATAGTGGAGTGGGAATTGATTCTCTAAAATGCTTTCTTGTGTATAATGTCCGGATCTTCTTGATACTCTTCTGCCGATACCCACATCTATTGTTGCATGTCAAAATGCAGAATTAAATCTACCTCTGTTTACCTTTTTGAAAGTACTGAGGGATGCAAGAATAGAGCCACCAATCCAGGTGCTGTATTTACGTTCCGGTGGTGCGTAGATCTTAATTTTGATATCCTTCAAAGCCAACTTCTTAATTTCCGCCAACAGTCGCTCACCGAATCCTAATGAAGATTTAGATTACTATATTGACCCCCCGTATTCCTTTCTTTTTCTTTTTTTTTTTACCCTTGCATAAAGTGGATCCACCAGAAAGAACAATATTTGAATATAATGACTTTCGCAAGTCCAAATCAGCACGACTGATGCAATCAACAATGACTTGGTGAATGCCGGGATATTCTTCACCAATCAATTCGGGTTGGAAAAGAATTTCAGGGGCACGGAAACGCTCAGCACTCAGCTGTGTCATTTCATAAATTAAAACCTCGTTCCATCAGAAGTATCCCATTACCTTGATAATGTTCCCGTCAGGCAAAATGAAGTCATCTGTCTTGCCACTAGTTTCTTTTTCTTCCTTGACAGGATTGAGCGCAATATAGCACGTCTTTTCCTTGATAATTCGCACAACTTCCTTTTCAGCTGTGGTATGAAAGTTATAGCCAGATTTACGTAAAAGCAATTGAAGATACTCTGTCACGTCTCTGTAGTGCCATGAAACTTAGATTCATGTTGTAATTATGTTATATCTGTGGCTGACCTTCCGGCAATATCGATACGTCGAATAGCATGAGGTATAGCAAAACCTTCGTACACAGGAACCGAGTGTGTGACACCGTCACCAGAATCCAAGACAATACCCGTGGTTCTTCCGGATGAATACCTAAACGGACAAGAAAAGAATCAGTCATTTTCTATAGCTGGACTGGAAAAACGCAATTAACGTACAAACTCAGAACGGCTTGAATAGAGGTAAACAATGCAGGAACGTTGAACGTCTCGAAAAAGATTTGGGCCGCCGTATCTCGATTGATGCGTGGATTCAGGGGTGCCTCTGTTAGTAGCACTGGATGCTACCCAAAGAAATACATGGCATTAGTTCACGTATGTTTCTGTCTCGTTTGTTGTTGCTTTTTTGTATCGATGAGTATTTACTTCTTCGGACAGTGTTTTGAGTTCGTCTGTGTAAATGTATTGCCAGATACGTTCCATATCCTCCCAGTCAGTGACAATACCGTGTTCAATTGGGTATCTGATTTTTAATAGACCACGCAACTCTTGTGCTTTGCGTCAAATAAAAGTGTCCCCTTCGCCCGCGCCTGCCATAATACGTACATGCTTCGGACGGCCGACTCTGTGGTGATGCTGGTTAGATGATATTCAGTTGATACGTATAACACTCACAAAGATGGAAAAAAGCATTTCGGTTGTTCTTCTCCAGCAAAGCCAGCCTTTATAACACCCGATCCCTGCAAGAAAACAGATATCAATAACGTGCGTCTTCTTCTCCTTTTGCAGGATATAGACGTAAGATGAACGGAAAACGTACATTGTCAATGACAACTGGCTGGTTCGTCAACACCTAAAGGCAAGATGAAGTTCAGGAATAGTTTAAATGCAACGTATGCATACATCATCAAACTCGGAATTCATAGTTCTTTCAGGACTGGGTACTTTTTCGAGTTGCGGACAAACTGAAGGATGTACCTCTTGGTTTTCTGTTCCGCTTTAGCGTCGGGAGCTTGGGGAGCAATTGCCCAAATTTGGCAATTTGGTGACGTGAGCAGTGTACTTTATCGACGGTTATTTTGCCCTTCTCCAATTGTCCTGCACGTCGTCGCCCTCCATAATGATTCAAAGAACTTTGAATCTTCAGGTCACTGTAAGCAATGAGAATGATATTTACAGTTATAAAAAGCATTAACTTTATCGAAATTATGAAAGAAATCGCGTTCTGGTCGTGGCCTTGAGACGACGGACAAGGTGAAGAGAAAATACTGAAGCAACTTTTGCGTACCTGTCATATATACTGATAGCTATATATTGTAGTCGAAAGACGTGCAGAAACAAATTGATCAACCCCTTCGTTCCAGTGCACGATTAGCTCAAAAGACACAAAATCAGAACACGCTCACTTCCATCTTCGGACATCCCTACGTTAAGAATGATACCCCTCGGACAACAGTCTCGCGCAAGCGTAATTTGGAAAGAGATATAGAGGTCGAAGTCTGCAATTCTAAAAAGCAGCATTTGGATTTGGCCGAGGCAGGAAAGCAGGAAGACGATTCCGAGAAATGCCAAAATGTAAGCGGATATCTGTAAGCATAACGGCGACTCAAGTCTTTCTTTTAGAATGGACAGATCAAATCCAACGATGATAGAGAGAAAATAGAATTGGCAGCCAAAGAAGAAACAGCAATTGAAGAAAAAAGTGAAGAATCAGTAACTGTAAAAGAAAGCGAAGAACCAGTAACTGCAAAAACAAGTGAAGAATCAGTAACTGTAAAAAAAAGCGAAGAACCAGCAACTGCAAAAACAAGTGAAGAATCAGTAACTGCAGAAAATAATGGAGAATCGTTAAAGAAGAGCGATATTACCGTTAAATCCAATACAATAATTGATTCAGCGACTGAAGAAGAGAAAATAGATCGCAGAGATAATGAAATTAATACCGAAAACGTGACTCTTGGAATCAAAGACACCACAGCATCAACAATTTCAGACACAGAAGAATCAAAAAAGCTAACGAAATCGATCAAGCATCAGCCTGATGATCGCAATGGAGTTGAAGAGCCAAAAGTTGAAAACGCTGTTACGGCTAAAGATGAATCCTCAAAGGCGACAGAATCTCTGATACCATCTGAGACTTACAACAAACGAAGTCTAGAGGACATGAAGCTACCTAAACCAAAACGACTGCACGCTGATTCCAATGATAAAAAGACCACTGCAGTGGATAAGCTACAAGAGACTGTCTCTGTTGGGGCTATTCAGGTATGATATACGACTGCTGCTGTAATATCCATTAAGTTTAGTTTAGCCCGTTCAAATTGCTGAGATTGGGAAACCAAAGTCTGTAGTTAACAAGCGTGCCAGCACAACATACGACCAGTTATCCAATCTGCCGGTATGTAGAGACACATCTTGATCCCCGGTACACTAAAGTTTTGTATAGGTGTCGAAGTCATCGATTGCGGATGAACGCGTTACTCTGACGCGATTGCGCGAAGCTCTTGATACTAGTTTGAATTTCCACAAAGGAAAAAGTCAATTATTAATGTTTCACAAGGTGCAATCCATGCTTTCCAAAAGCACTGATAGGTAGAATCCGGAGCGGCAGAAAAAAAAAGAGTTATTAAGCAATTTGGTAGAAACATCGGTCTTTGTCATGTTTTGAAGATCATTTATGTTGCGCCAACACTTTACCAAATTTCGCCCCGTGTGTTAACCACTTTTGGCAGCACTACTGAAACGTTTGTCCTTGATTTTGGTACGTCATGGGAAGTTCCACTGTCCGGCAGCGATCTTGAAAGCAGAAAGACAATTTTGGCGACAGAAATGGATAAATATTATAAGGAGCATCCGCAGGTAACTGCAGCATTTAGTGGCTTGGGGGGTACCTAATCACTTTTCTGCCATAGAGTCTCATTCCTGAAGCAGCCGTACCGCGGCTAACAAAACTAGTTGATAAAGATGCATGGAAAAAGTCAGCAAATCTACCACCTGGCGTAAGTAACGAAGAAAAACAGGAACGATCCATGATGTGCGATTACTGATGATGGTTGTTGTGTTCATCAGCAACGAGCCTTGCTAGAAAGCCATGAGCGTCGTCGCAAGGAAGAGGAAGAGAAAAAGAATAATTCACAGCGAAGCGGATCTTGGGAAAATAGGGCATTATCATTGAGAGAACGAGTGAGTGTTTGGCTAAATCGAGTTGCGCTTTTTCTAATTAATGTATGATAGATTAAGGCAAAGGCTCTCGCAAAAAAGAATTTGTAAATACAGATATATTATAAAAAGTTTTTTTTTTCATGGTTGCAATTTCTAAAGTTCCTTTTTCAATGGCTTGTTTCATCATGAGGAGACGTTGTAAAGTTGACGACTAAAAAGATAGAGATGCAACGGTGTTCTTTAATTACAGATGTTTTAGAGCTCAGTCAACATTTGTTGTGGCTACTGATGGTATGCATGAAACACAGAGGTGGATCGATTGCATATTCATCGCAATGGCAAAACAAAATAAAGGATATACTACGTTTCGTTTATAGAGCAGAGATTAGCATGACGCTGATGGAAGTTGCAAGACAGCTATGTTTACAAAATGGATAAATGACGAAATGGAAACTTTTGTTTCTGCATGCAAATAAAAAAAAACAACTTTCAAGGAGGAAACGGAAAACACTCGTCCGTGATTTGGTCATAGTAGGTTAGGAGACATATATCCATGTTTTGATCATGGTAGCTTAGGATTCCAAGCAGCAAGAAGTTTCCATCATTTCTTTAGATTTGATAAATGTAAATCTGCACGATGACATAACAAGTAAGTGATGGAAACTTGCAAATGATGGTATGTGGATGATGCAAGTTCGTCAATCATATGACTTGGTTCTCTGTCTTGTCATCCATGAGTCCACGAGGTTGGATCGAAATGACTTGCTTGTCGTTGACTCTAGGCCAATGGACGATACGGAAACACTAACCATTTTTGTAGCAGTGGACAAGGATCGCCGCAGGTTGGGGGTGCGTACGAAACCCAGACCCCTGGTTGTCTAGAGGGAGAGAGATCTACGGAAAGGAACAGGGACACGAGCAAGGTGCAGCTAAAAATAATTAAATCCAACCAATGGCATATCAGTCCAATTTTCCTCGGCAACCAAGGTTTAGGTGTCTTTGGCTGTCTGCATGAGGATCGAGACCATAGGGTCCTCGGTGCTTACAGAGAAAAAAAAGAATCAAGAAAAAAAAAATGCGGAATCGCGGAGTATGATGTAATGTACTTGGGTGGAATCATCACCAACTTATCAGCATGAGTTCCTCTCAGGATGCTCTCTAAACTAGCTTTTAGATAGAAAGCAAACCTATCTAAGGTTTGATCAGTTGGAACTAGTTTAGCTTAGCTTTGCTGGAAACAAAAGAGTGATTTTTTTTTATTTCGAGCTATTGAGCAATTGAAACGATGGATTCTTATCGCACGAAAAAAAAAAGGCCTAGTTTACTTGCTGGCCTGTTTCCATTGGTTAGCCACCATGTGTCCATTGCTACAAAATGTAACAGAATGGTTCTAGCCTCCAAAAGATATCAAGCCTTTCCTTGTTTTTTATAGGAACACTATTCCTTCAGCAACCATTGAACTTACAGTCAGCATGATAGACTATGACTGAAACGGACTAAATCGGATACTATCCAGTAGCAACTCCTTCATCACTTTTTGAACAAGAATTACATAAAGAAGAAAGCGGTTTTTGCTTGTAGTTGGTTACTGTCAATTAAGCATGTGCTTAGAAGGTTGCCATTGGTCTCACTTAAAGTGCAATGAAGGCTGAAAATAACTTTACATACAACGGAATAAATAACAAATATTGAGATAATCCACTGTAGTTCTGCATTACGATATTTTCGAATAGTTGTACTGGCAAAAAATCGAAAGCATCCGAGAATAGTCTGTATTGATACTATGTAAACTGCTTACAGTAGCTGATAAAAACGTGTCTTCCCTTTAGAAAAAGAATTGGAAGGCATGTCGACAGATAGTGCAAGAGGGCAATCAAACCAAACTACCTCAAATAATCCAAATATGTCCTCTCTTTGATGTTAATTTATGTTAGAAAACGGGGGAAGGCATATACTTTGAACATTTACATACAAAGTTCAGATAATACGGAACTCCTGTTCTACTGCAACATATGCTTAGATCGAATAAAGCCTACTGGCTCTATGTAAAGTTCAAGGATGATAGTATGCACACTACTTCCTTGACATGAATAAAGCAGATCGAATCGTAGTCAATACCCTAAGCAGACTTCACAAGTTAACCAGGAACCAGCAACTTAGTGATATCACTTTAACTCTTTAAGTAAAAACTATACATCACAGTGACAGTAGGTCATCAAATGATGTAAGTGTGAACTAGAACTTGAGTATGGTTACTTCTTCCCTCCCTCTTGCCTTATGATGTGGTACGCTGTGTTAAAATAACCCCCCCAAATCATTTGGATATCATATTAAGAAATGAACACAACGGTGTAGAGCGATAGAGAATAAGCGATCACCGTCTTAAACTGATGTGAATATTTTTGTTTTAAAGATAGATCATCCACCTATTAGCCCGACATGCGAAAACCTAAAGAAACATGGCAAAAGGGCTCATGGCTATGCTGTTGTGTTTGTTTGATCGAATTAGCCTATAGTCGGCTTGGCTGAAAGCAGCAAAATCGAAAAGCTTCTTCTGTTGTCCAATCAGCCGATGCAGCCAATGTTGTACGTGAACCTTGTCTATTATAGGTTTGAATGAAAGCATCCTATCGTATTCCACAAACAGCCAGGCTTTTCGATGACAGCTTTATACGATTGCAGGACTGCGGCAACGACTTCGGAGTTTTGCGTCCTGTCCAAAGCATCAGCCAATCCAACACAGGAGATGAATAACATGTACACACACACACACACACAAGCACGCACATATTCTACCCATGTCCGCACGCTGTCAGCTGGTTCACACGAAAGGAACGGTACCTTAGCCATGGGCTTTGGTTCCCAGGATGGCTAATGATAGGCTGTCTTTCCTCGTTTCCTTTTTCTTTTCCGTCCAGCTCCGTTTTTTTGTTTGATGTCTCAAGTTGACACCAACCTCAATCGACAAAAAGATGACAGGTTTTTTGTCCTAAAAGCTAGACATTCATTGAATTCTTCGGAGCTAAGCTGGGTAGATAGGTCATCTTTCTCTCTCAGGATCAAAGTTACTCAGTCCCAATGCTCCGTGTAGCGCGGACATGGAAACTTGAGTTTCTTTGAATGCTCCACAAAGTTCTCATCTAAGCATAGGTATCGCTGCCTTGCACAGCATATCTACTTGAAAAGAAAGCGCTGCATGCTTTATCTATACACATACGGCTTTGATCTTATTTGTTCTTGTTTCCATCTTGCTCTTACCCCCTCCCAATTTGCTTATCCATGCTTACCAGTCTGTTAGCAAAGCTTCAGATGCCGAAAGGTCCCTCCCGAATAAAATTTCTATTTATGGAATAATTGTTATACCATCGCTCCTAATTAGCGATGATAAAAAATTTTTGCTGTCGGAAAGGAACAGGTCATTCTTTCGTCGGCTGTTTAAGGTGACTAACTCTGTCAAAGCCTGTTGACAGCCTGTGCCTCTCCTAGAACAGAAAAAGCAAGGCCTTGGATCAGAAATGATTATTATCCACCAACTTGACTTTTGCTATCGCCAAACTCCAAGTGGGAATTGCATGATTTTTTTTTTCCTTTTCCACTTGGGTCATTGTTATGTTCCTCAATTGGACGTTTTGTTTCTGAAGGTCCAGAGGAGCCGCAGCGCCGCCAGCTTTCCCGCTTTGGCAGTCCGACATGCACAGTCCTCTATCTGTTTGGTCTCTTCCGATGAGCCGATGGACAAAAATAACAAACGGGTTTTAGAAGCAAAGGAACGCACGGACATTGGATGGAGTCTTTTGGCGTAGTAAAAGTCAAGAATAATGTTCATTCGAGCGCCACCTTTGCCTTTTTGCCGCAGCAAGTTGGTGTTGCCGACGCCACGGACTTGTGTGACAACGTGTAGAACACCACGTTCAAACGCACGCACTACTTTTTTTTTTGTTGATTCATTCATAATCCAATTCATAATGGACAACCTGGGGAATGAAGAAGAAGAAGGACAAGCATACTAAAAAAGAAATAAAAAACCAGACATAAAAATAGAACTTTTTTTTTTGACTGCAGATCATTTGAGCTTAGGTTTTTTGGTTTAATACAAGCAAAATAATCGATAAAGAACAAGGATTTCAGTAGTTACTATTTACAGAAAAGAAGAATATCGCGTGTGTCAAAATATATGAGTGTGTTTTGTTCTGCTTAAAAAAAAGCATAGCTGAAGGGATGGATAATAGGGAAAGAAAAAACAACAAAAAAAAAGAATAAAAGAACATTGTCATAAGTGCGTAAGAGAGGGGGTATACTTACAAAGAACAAAATCATCTGTTCTGTTTGTCAAAGAAGAAGGCGGGATATTTTCATGAAGCGGATGGGAGGGAGGGAGGGAGCAAAGACAGGCATGGCTTGTCGGCGAAAAAAAAAAAGGGGGGGCGGCGGCGGAAAGGGGAGATTGGATAAAGGGCTGGGCTGATAATTTTTTTTTTTTTTTTTTTTTACTTTCTCGTGCTGGTATGCTTGTGTTGTCGGTTAGCGGCGTCGACACCGTTATGACAGACGGAGATCGATTTGACCCAGGGATCATTCAGTACCTCATCAGCTGAGACACGAGATTCGGGGTTTGGGTCGAGCATTTTGTAAAGAAGACGACGTATATCACGTTCAAAGTAACGGAAGGATTCGAAATTCTGACTGGCATAGGTTCGAAGATACTTGGCATAAGCTTGGTCTGACTTTTTGGCGCGATGCCAGACAAGACCGCCAAGCCAAAGACAGTACAAGACCACACCAGCGGACCAGATATCAGCAGTGGCACCCCAGTACTCTTTTTGTTCAATCGCCTCGGGCGCAATGTAGGGTTCCGAGCCAACCATACCGCGACTCTTATGGCCTTGCGATTCCCATGGATAGCGGAAAACGTCGGAGACACCAAAGTCAGTGATTTTCAACGTGCCATCCAAGGTCAGCAAAAGATTTTCAGGCTTGATATCGCGATGAGCAACACCCATCGAATGAAGATAAGCAATGCCTTGCATCATTTGCTTAAAACAACAAGCTTTTTCATATTCATTCATTCTATCCGCCATAATGCAAGCAAAAAGATCACCACCAGGACACTAAAAGTAAAACCAACGTCAATCAATAAGATCAGTCTGGTTTTTTTTTTCGTTTTTTTAGGGGAAAAAAGAAAGTAACCTACGTATTCCATCACGGTACAATAACGTTTTCGATCGTCCAATACCAAATCGATTGTTTTGACAACGTTTGGATGCGAAAAGGTGGAGGAGATGCAAAATTCGCTTGTGAGCTTTTTCATGTATTCTTTGTCAGACTCGGACTTGTTTCGTTTCCGGAACTGTTTGATTGCGTAGAGTTTCTCCCCGTGACCATTCTCATTGAGTTTACGGATGACCATGACCACGGCAGTGGTACCCTCGCCTAATCTTCGATAACATTCACCATATTCCTTTAGACTAGCTGTATCAGGTCGATGACGTATACTGGAAGATTTTGATTCTTCTTTTTTCAAAGATATCCGTTCGTCCAGTTGTTGACGTGTGTTTTGTTTGTTCAGACAGGATTGACGTGACGAAGTATTTGAGGTTGCCCAGTTCCGTGCCGAGACGGCGCTGTCCAAGGTAGAGGAAGGGCTGGTGGTGTAAGCTGAATCAATCATGCTCATGGAGGAGGTAGTGGAACGCGAAGAACCTCGTGATATAGAGATAGGATAGAGTGTTGTCGGGTTTATTGCGGCTTGTTTTGCTAGATCTGACACCATCATTGGACTTGCTCTATTGTCAGGTAACCAGACTTCGACATGAGGCGATTGATGTGCCAAATGGACCATGATAATAATATACAGAAGGGATCCAAAAAATACAAATACGAAAAAAAGGGTATTATCTTCTTGTTTCCTTTTTGTGAATAGGATACAGATATATATAAACAAGAGGTTTTTTTTTTGTGGGTAGAGAAGAGTGTGGCGCGTATGCAAGTGATAATAAGCGAGAAAAGGGAAGTAAGCAGAAGAAATAAAAAAAATTTGGATCTTATCTGGGATTATATATATATATATTATTTTCCTCTCCCCCCTCTTCGCTTATTATGGGCAAAAAATATTTTAGGTTATGGAAACCGAGATCTGGAAATCAGAAAAAAAAAAATGCCTCAGATAGTGGCTTGGTAGAACCCATACAACTTACCCGCTCCTCTTGGCCAGCCAATGGCACAATCGACGCGCAAAAAATGACGGTTTCAAACAACGCCTCTCTCGCCACCCTGTTCCCTCTCTCTGTGTGTCACACAATACCCAGCATCACAAAACCCCTCTCTCTGTCTCTTTCTTCCCTCCCCCAAAAAAGTGTCCATAACCCTTTTCTTCTCAAAACCTTTCTCCCCCCCCCTCTCTCCTCCCATTCTCCCTTGCCTTGTCATGCAACTCTATCTTTTTTTTGATTGGCTAGATTGAAAAGAAAAGAAATTATTCCATCTTTTTTTATTGCTCTTTATTTTTTGTAAATAAGTTTTAGGCTTCCAAAACATTGCGCTCAGAAACATAGATACCATCCAAGAATTTACGGATATCCTTGTTCTTAACCAAGCAAGATTGTTGAATGTCAGCAGCTATTTTTGTGTGTATAAAATAATTAAATAAGAAATAATCATCAGTAATTTATCTTTGCCCAATGATCTCATTCATGCACTTACCAGACTGGGAAACAGCCTCAAGATCATTGCCAGTCAAAACAAGTTCATCCTTCTGGGCCTTGGAAGCCTCGACATTCACACCCTCACGCATTTGGACACGGAACACAACCTTTTGACCCAAGAAGTTACGGATCTCAACTTCCTTACCACCATTGTTGATAATGACGTTGATGGGAAAGTGAGCATACACATAACGCATCTTGTATTCGAAACCCTTGGTAACACCCGTAATCATGTTGTTGACCAAAGAACGGACAGTACGGATACAAGCAACATGCTTGCGGTTACCGTGGTACACAACGAACTTGAGCTTGTTCTTGCCCTCGAACTTGATCTCAATGTTCAAGTGACGAAGGTTCTTCTTCAGCTCACCACGAGGACCCTTAACAGTAACGTTACGGGCCTTGACAGACACTTCAACACCGTCAGGAATGATCAATTCATCGTCCTTGTAAATGTCCTTCATGGTTGGTTAACTAATAGACACACACAAACGCGTTAATGAGTTTGTTGTCTAATTCGACCTATTTTCCCCTCTCTCCGTTCGTTGTCTCTTTTTTTTTTTTTCGTTCAATCTATTTCATCTATCCAATGCTCTTTTTTTTTTTTTATCATCCATCCATCCATCCATCCATCCACTTTTATACATCCGTCCGTCGATTCCATTTTTACATACAGCGTGAAGTGAGAAGAGGGAAAGGGGGGACTTGTACCTTCTGCCTATTCCTACCCGTCTTTGCCTCTCTCCTCCTCCCCCCCCACGCTCTGTGGCCGATGGGCCCGAAGACTGGCCCATACCAGGATAAAAATAAGCTCCGCCTTTCCCTTGTGGCTTGGTCTATCCTGACATCTCCGCCGCGCGATTTTTGTTGCTCATGTGGGCTAGTCAATCCAAAAGAATTGCCTCATCTCATCTGGCTATCGTACACTTTCACTAAACTCAATAATGATAAAGGAGAAAAAAATGGCTCTCATTTAAGCTTAAATTGATGGTATTACAAACCTATTCGTTAGTTTGATGGACCGAGGTCTGTCCCTTGGTTCTCTCAATCTCTTTCCCACTCACGCGCGCCTACGTACAAATGCATAGACATACCCATCCCGGGACACAAACTAACATGGAAAGGAAAAATCAATATAAAGAAAAAGAAATGACCCAATCCTTCTCTTTTTGATTTGCCTTTCACACGTGAATCCTGATCATGGGAAAAAAAATTTACAGTGGAATGAAAAGAGGGGCCCACAAACAGAACGTCATCAACAGCATTCCGTTGGTTTAAAAAAAGAGACTTCATGACAAAAACGAAAAGGGAACACAGAACGGACTTGGGAGAGATATATTGTTGTACTTCTTTGTCCCGTGACAACATGACGACACAATACATGCATTTTGTCCTTTCTTCACTCCTCATCCGGTGGATATCCGTCATCAACTACACAATAAGATACACCACATGTTCAATATTACAATCATCATAGCCATCCTACAACTTACTCTTGCGTCTAAACATAGTGATCTCCTGCTGTTTGAAGTAACGACGGTTTTCTTCATCAATAAGGACTAAATTGAGATAATATCTTGTAGAGAATTTCTTGTTCACATCTAACTCATTTTGTCAATACATCCAGCCTCCAACAAGCATCACATTGCTTTATTTACCTCGGAAGGTAGGTGCAAGGTCAAATCCACCCAAGAACAATCGAATAGGGATCGTCTCACCTAAATAAATTTTTTTGTTTCTTTGCATGAGCCTAAAAAAACCATGATTGAACATTTCTACTTTTTTTTTTTTTACCTCGAACAGGTGCACCATCCATGATCTCGAATTTGGTGATCGTTTCGCTTTCGTTATACAAATTGGGCGCTGGGACAAAAACAAACATAACAAGAAAAAGGCAAAACGTTAGGATCACTTGATCAACAAAAGCAAAACTGATATCTTGTTCAACCCCATTCTTACCAGCACCAGTCGTCTCACGTCGAATGATCGAGAGCTCCATTGTTTTGATCTTTATACGAACCAGCAAAAAGTATATTTTGCCCACAATGACGTCTTTCAGATGATACCTGAACGATACTGGTTATTCGGAGATTCTAATCCAAACAACCCCACACTTACTTGGATTTATTGTATTCAAACTCGATATGGAGACAGTCTTCAATACCGACCTCCATCTTGATCGAGTTATTCACTTCTGTTGGCATCCGGTAGGAATAAACCCAGATATCTCTCTCGCGTACAATATCCGCCAGTCGCCGAGCGATGGTCACACGCACAAAGTATCTTTTGTATAATGATGAGCCGGTAATCATCTTTAGTATCCCACTTCTTTCTTTTTCTTTATCCGTCTCACTACCCTTCTGTGGTCTTGGAACTTCTTTTTTTTTTTTTTTTTTTTTTTTACCTGAGTCTCGCGTTGATTCCGTTGTAACATTCGTATTGCTTCTCGACCTTTTTAAATTCATAATCAAAGGTTGTATTCTGACGCAACTCTCCGGGAGCGGCAAGCTCTTGCGACAATGTCAGAAATTCGTGCGATTTGCCTCGATCATAGAAGAGCTCTATTCATCCCATAGGAGAAGATCCTCTCCCGTCTTAGTACAAAAGAAAGAGAAAAGAAATCCCAAACATTGTGGTTCTGCAGCTCTTTTTTTCCTTTTTCTTGTTTTTTTTTCTCGGTTTCTCTCTCTTTTTCTTACCTATGCTTCCAACAAACTCCACTTTGATACCGTTATGTTCCAGTTTCTTTCCGTCTCGCAAGCGAATGTTAATCTAAGCCCGAGATGAGATTCCGTGGTTTGTCTTTTGCTTATGAAAAATAGTACCTTGCCATTCACCGTTTCGCCATCGAGAAATATAGGGTATCGTTCACGTCGATCCTTCTCCACCTTGACTTCAGTATGCTTTCGTTGGTCTTCATCGGCAAAGGTGACCTCAATCTCCACGGGAGTAGAGAAACCGAAAAGATTCTATTATAAATGGAGCCAAATGGATGAGCCGTACATTCATGTTAACTCGTGTTCTTTTTCCCTGAGCCTAATAACGTACAGCCATCGACATGGTCAAACTTGTCTTGCTTTCGAACAATAAGCGGTTCCTTGGCTTCCCGCAACACCAAGGCTTTCCTAAACCCACATGCCGCGCGCTATTCAAACACCGCCTCACTGATGTCAGAGAGTGCAAAACTCGATTCGGCTTGGTTTTTTTTTAGTCTAAGCGTATTGTGCGAAGGACGGCTAAATTTAACATAGTGTGTTTGCAAAAGATAGATATTCAAACTTTAGAGTAGCGTACAATACCATTGAATAGAATATTACACTAACCCCATAATTTTGCAGCCATGCGAACCCTCTGTTACTGAATGTTTCGAGCAAAGGCTATCCGCCTTAGTCTATCTGCGTTCTCTTGCCATGTTCTAGTTATCCGGATTTGCAAATGAAAATCTATTATTGGGAAATAGCGTATGAGTGACAATGAGAATGTCCAACGCGTTCAAGATAAAGAAGGGGACCGTGTGCTTTGTTACAATAACAATCACAGTATAAATTATTTTGTATAACAAGAAGGCAACTCAATGAATTTTGCTGATTGTTTCCAACTTACAGTCCAATTCAATTTGATAGTATAATTGAAACTGCCCACATATAGGCATAATATCAATGTTTGGCTTAAAATTCCAGTGAATGCATTGGCACATTGGTCTAGCGGTAGTGTTAAACGTGCCTATTTACTGCACAAGATAAAGATATGGACTGATAGAGTAGAATTTTTATTCCAATAACTATTTCTTTGAGATCCAGCTGTCCATGCGTAGAGCTGTATCACTTTAATCAAAAAATTACAAGAGACATTCCAGTCTAAAAAAGCGCCTTGAAAGTAGCTCGCTGCATAAACTTGTTGAGCGACCGGAGTATCCATACATCCGTCGAGACAGACTACGCATGAACCAAGTGTTACACAAAGAAGCTTTTGTTTTCCCCAGCGCAATTCTCTCGTCCAGAAAACCTTTTTTTTTTTACTTCGATAACCAATTGATACACTTCTCTTCTGTTTTCGATATGTCAGATGGAGCATCCTTCCTCGGAAAGTAGCCTCCTTCTTCCCACGGATATAGTTCCTGTCTCGTCTTTGACTGAGAAGAACGCGTGGAAGGTTCGACAGCATCTTCCTTGCTAATGCCATCCATATTATCATTGATTGCTATTGTCAAGGAAATCAGCAGTTATGCTAATGTTCACGAGCTAGCTTTGGATACATGATGTCTTCTTATTTTACTGTGCCTGACTATTTCTCCGAGAAAGTTAGGATTATTGGCAGCTTTAGTGTCTTTAAGGCTTGTTCAGGTGTCATGGTCTTCTCGGGTCGTCCAAGCGTTCCGTTCATATTTTGAAAGACAAATTTTTAGATTTGCGACCTATTGTGAGGTTGCTTTGTTGCTTTGACTGAGTTATAGTATCAGTTCCAGTTCTACCTATGTCTCCATTGGCGCTAGAGGTAGCTGACACGGTGACCTGTGCTCGCCGAAGGATGCTTATATCTCTTAACACAATTTAGACATATAATTACAAACAATATTGATTAGTTATTGCTTTGATACTTGTACAATTTTCTTTTGATTTTTTCCGGCAGACTAGCTGCAACGGTGATTTTTATACTTTATGCGATAAAGAACGATCAGCTTCATCTACTATGCAGACTAGGGCCCGGTTTTCTCTTTGCCGGATGCTACGGCATGGTGAGCGCTCCTAGGTACAAACAGACCACCAATCTTTTTTATCCCAACATTGTATAGCCAGTCATTGACGTGATTACCGTATATAACACTAAAGCTAATAGGGTATGGTAACATATAGTCAATGTTATTCCACGCGTTGCATAAACACCTTACGTTTTCCTTGAGAAGAAGATAATTAGCTTAGACGTCTTGCTATTGCTTTACTTTATCATCCTCGAATGTTAAACTATATAACTTGGAATTATTATCCATATTCCGCAAGAGCTCTCTATTTTTCCGAATGGTAATGGAAATTGCTAGGGAAAAAGAAAGCAATTGGGATAATCCTTTTTCCTTGACGTGGATATTCGTGCGAATGCAAAAAAGCAGCAGAGCTATACTAATTCACGAGCGCACAGCAAAGGCTTTTCAAGCGGCGCAATTCGATCTGCAAAAACCCTACAGCCCACCTTCTCGTCACCCCCATTCCTTTGTATTCTCTCTTTCTTTCCCGCTTTTTACTGGTTTTTTTTTCTGTATTCATTTTATACCATGTCAGAACGCCAAGCACAAGAATTCGTACAACAAGCTGAGAAAAAGTTGAACGGCTGGTCTTGGTTTGGCAATGGCAATAAGCAGGAAGAAGCGGCTGAATTGTACGAAAAAGCTGGCAACAACTTTAAGCTTGCTCAGCGATGTAAGAGATACAGAAAAAAAAGAGAAATGCCACATGTTTTATGGCTAGGGCTGATCGTGCAGTATCATTCAAGGGCTAGAAGCTGGCGATGCCTTCATAAGATGCGCAGAATTGTACAAAAAGGTTCCGGATATGAGCTTTGAAGCGTCGAAAGCATTCGAGAATGCTGCGAAATGTCTGAAGAAGAATGATTCTCGGGGTCGGTGAACACTCTATACGCCGTAGCCGAGTTGGAAGAAAGAAAAAAATTAAACGAAAAGAGAAAAACTCAATCCTATCATAGCTGCCATTCAGGCTCTGCGGGAAGCCATCGATATCGACAAAGAGCGTGCCAACTTCCGGAACGCAGCAAAACATCATCAGGAAATAGCAGAGATATACGAATCCGAAATCATAGACATACAGGGCGCAATGGAGAATTGGGAAGAAGCCTCTAAGCTTTATATGGCTGACGACGCGCAAGCGTAAGTTCTAAACGTTGTTCATATGTTAGGGCACTGGCTCAATTTTCCTTTTTTTTTTGTTTCACAGGATGGTCAATAAATGCCTGCTTAAAGTGGCCCATTTTGCCGCCCAATTGGAGCTTTATGATGCAGCGATTGAAAAGTTCGAGACGGTAGCTGCTGCTTCTGTGGACAATCAGTTGACGAAATGGTCTCTCAAGGAATATCTCTTAAAGGCTGGAATGTGTCATTTATGTTCTGGGGTATACTAGTGTATTTCAAGCGAGAAGCCTATGGTAGAAGGACAAAAATAGAGTTAACCACAGCGACTTAGGATTATATCAAGACACGTCAAGCATTGGAAAAGTATTGCAGCCTAGACATCACCTTTGAGAATACGCGTGAATATCAGTTTCTACAGGTAACCTTTTTCTCTAATCGGCCACAGCTCTTTGGTCACTTATGATGAAGGGAAACAGGCTATTCTAGATTGCACAGAAAACGAGGATGTGGAGTTATTTACACAGAAGGTTTACGAATTCGACCAGCTCACTAAACTGGATAATTGGAAGACGAATATCCTACTGAGAATCAAGAAGGCGATTATCGAAGAACCAACGCTCGTCTAGAAAAAAGACTTTTGATTGCATTTTTTTTTATTCCTCACACTTGGTTTCTATCATTTGCATCACGCTTTTAAACACAATCACAACAAAGGCTTCTGGATGATGTCGACAACGTAACTTTAACCCGCCTTCAAACTTACATAGTGTGGAAGTCACCGTTTGCAATTTGAAAATACAGATTACAAAAGCTTCTTCGGGTTCCATTTCGAGTTGTTTTCTTTCTGTTCTTTGCATTGATGTATTCGGGACCAAAGATATGCTTGCTAAGGATCAAAGCTGAGAGATAAACCGTACAATATTTACTTCGGAGAACGCTTTGTTCTCATCTATGGCTGGTTTATCTGCCGTTTTGCTTCGTTACATCAAAGCATCTATCGTAGTAATTTATTCATCGGATTGATAATTTAAGCACCGAGTATCACCTAATAAGAGGAATTGCTGTTAACCTGGAGTATAGTTACTAGTGCTTTTTTTTTTCTGTAGAAGACTTTGGGTTCCTGCCAGTTAGACGAAGAAAAAAAAAAGAGCTATGGACAGTTGATGAATGGTGTGACTTTGGCCGCGATCCGCATTGGGCAAAGGGCAATGCCTTAATTTCCACTTCCAAGGGTTTTTTTTTTTTTGATTTCCAGTAAAGAACTCAGAGGGCCGTCACCGACTTAATACGCCTTTGCCTCGATACTTTTCTTGCTTTCCTGCTTACCCTAGACTATGAGTTTCTTCGCGACACCAAGACCTGCTCATCTGGTCCAGTTCAACGCAGGCAAATGTATCCGCGAAGGGAACTTGCTCAAGCCTGACTTACGAAAAGGGTAAGCTTACCTGCAATACTCTCTCTCTCTTAGTATCCGAAAGTATACTAATTTACTCATTTGCAAAGCGTCATCTACATGGATCAGGTAATTGACGTGATGAAATCGCTTAGAAACTAAATAACGGGGGAACATGTTGCGCTATTTCTAGAGCGATGATCAACTGATGCATTTTTACTGGAAAGAACGCAAGGCAGCTGAACCAGAGGAGGTACAGTAAGGAAGACAGTCGATAGAAGGAAGAACACTTAATCCATTGGTTTGCTTTTTTATTTAGGATTTGATTATTTTCCCCGGGGAGGCCGAGTTTGTTAAGGTTGAACAATGCACGACTGGCCGCGTCTATCTCTTGGATTTCAAGTCGTCTGGGCAAAAACTGTTTTTCTGGATGCAGAATAAAGTGGACAAGGATGCAGAACACGTTGAGTTAGTAAACCAGTTGATCAATGATCCGCAAAGCGCCGCAGACGAAGGCGCCCGTGCTGCCTTTGAGTTTGAAGGCGATGCATCGGCTGATCTCATCCAGGCGCTGGGTGGTTCCCATGGTTCGTTTAACAGTGAGCCGTATGTCCATGAAATCCAAGACTCACCGATGTATGTTGCTGACAGATCTAGGCTCGGCGCAGGATAATCTGTTACAGTTCTTACAGACAGCAGGCGGATTAGGGTAAGTTAGGGATAACGAGAGTGCGAATCTCCTCCAGACTTCATGTCCTCTTTGTGTATGTAGAGGCACGGTGCCTTCACTGACACGAATGGGTGGAAGTGGCCCAGTAGACAGGGATGATTCGGGAAGCGAGACAAGCATTACAACAGAGCAGTTGACTCAATTGAGGAACGTACTGACCGGAACACCTGTTCCAGGTAAAAGGGCAAATGGAAAGTTTGTATGTGTATTAACGGATAACATGGCCTGTGAAACAGAGGACGCATCCACCCATTTTCAATTGGAGGGAATCAGCTTGAATGCGCTTCTTGATGATTCAGAAATTCGATCTGCCCTTTTTCCATTTCTGTCTCAACAGCAGAGAACAGAGTCTGAAATTCAAGAGGTCATAAGAACATCCCAATTTCAGCGTGCGCTGCAGGCATTGGACATCGCCTTAAGAAGCCATCAGCTCGACTCGTTATTGACTCATTTAGGTCTTAATCTGGCCACAGAGCGTCGTAAGTTGTCCAGAATAAATCATATTCGCGATGTGACTCACAAGGATGAATTTTTTTTACAGACGTGGAATCGTTCCTAAGGGCGCTCGAAGAGCAAGCCAGGCGTAGAGCCCATGATAGCGATGCAATGGACGAAGATAGCTAAAATAATAGTACATCGTTTGCAAGTGAATCTTTTCACATTTTGTCTGGAGGGGAAGCTTTACATCCTGAATGCGTCGCTGTGGGATAGACGGGCTGATTTGTGCTGCGTTTTCGGGATCTGTTTCCACCGCGTGATGTTGATGATGAATGAGCATTTTGCAAAGTATGTCTATCGATATCCAAACAGAGTGTAGATTTGGAAGCGTTCTTTGGTTGAGATACGATCGTTTCCGCGAGGGTGAAAAAAGGAAGATACTACTCCATCTCTGTCCAAGAGTGTTTAGTATGATTCATAATCTACCTTTTATTTTTGAATATCATGTTACGACGAAGCTTGGAATATGAAGTGTAAACTTCTTGTCGAAGCTGCTCGGTTATGTGGTGCATATTATGTTAAATCACATATGATCAAATGGACTTGTTGCAAGTACTTTTACCGGTGTTTTATTGGTAAAATCTACAACCCGTCTTCAAAGATCGACATGTAATTATCCAGAATGGTCTGTACTACCTTGACCTGCCAGTGGGTTTCGGCAAATCTTTGGTTATCCTGTGCTATGACTTCTTGTGTGTTGTTGTCGTTCCCCATCAGCGTAAGACCGAAAATAGTTGCCAGATTAGACGACCCCATTTTGTTGTAACATTGATGTTTCTGGATCCTACGTACACGACGTCGTTATGATATACTCGCTTTAAATCAAACGCGCCCTTACTTGTTCAAATGAGCCATAAGGAATTTTAAGCTTGCATAATGTGCACGTGGAAGATCAGTGATGATCGTATGCAGTGCAAGTACTCTCATTCGTTCGTCTTCAATTTCTAAACAGCATTACGTATTAAGACGCCGTTGTGCTTGTCCATTATCAGGTGCTTACTGGCAGCATTCAGAAAATGTTGATAACTTGAGTTAGGAAATAAAGGATCAGGAAGTTCACGGAACCAAAGCTTGAGAACACTTGTGACATTGTTAATATCCGAACCGTATTCTTCAGAATGAAGATCCACTCCCGCACAATCTAATATCACTCTCAGCTTTTTGTCCATTTGATATATCCAATGAAAAACTTACCACGATCAAAGGCTGCTTTAAGTTTCTGTATCTGGCTGTTGGTGCCTGACAGCCGATAGATACCCACTGTTTTTAATCCATAACGTTCGACTGCCTCAGCACATTTGACTAGAACCAATGGCACACTCTGTTTGTCACGCGCCTCTAGCTCCTCGAGTTTCACCCCGAAGTATGGAAAAGGATTCAACGCGCTAAGAGCTGACATAGACTAGAATAGCAGTTATTTTTGCGTCAGTCAGTCCAGGCGCTCATAATAAACTTACCATGCCGTATTCCTTATACGGAATCTCGGACCTTTGTACTCGCCCCGCTCTTCCGCTGTATAGACTGACGAACTCGTGCAAATCAGCTTCTTTATCAATTTTTTCCGTCAGTGACCGTAAACCGAAGCCTAAACTGACAGTTGAGCATTCGATTACCAAAATGAAGGGTAAAGAGAGAGACAGACAAACCGTCATCATTATCAAGAGCAAGACCATCCGACGTTAGGGCTTGTTCAAATATGTATGCATAACGTGCGAGCTGGTAGCGCAGTGCCACGGAGCATTCGTCGCTAACAGATTTCAGATCCTGTAAAAAGATTCTAATTAGCCTTTTACAGTATTTTACGTGTGAGCGAGGGAAGGGTTGGGAGTGGCGTCTGGTCCATAGGAGGGCCTTACCTACCGTGAGGATTTTTGGTAAATGAAACTGAAAGTATTCTTGACGGGATTGATTCGTTGCTTGCAGCTGTTGTCGATACTGCTGGTCTGCTGCTGCTGCCTTGGCGCGAGCGTCTTCCTCCATTCTACTCAACTAAACTATTGTCAACTAATAGGCTCCGTTATGTTTCCCAATAAATCGAACCTGAGCTTGGGTCTTGCTGTTCTTAAACAGACCCTTTTTCGGCATATGGACAGGATCACCATTCTTTTGCAAAATTGCTCGTTCCCAGTCTTCGCTTTGCATTTCATATTTTTGTTTACTCTATTGCTAAATCTAAAGATCTGTCTGTGACACACATGAAACGTACCTTTTCCAAGGAAACATCAGCATCTGCTAACATTTTCTCATATTTGAGGCCGACATCCTTCACCTGGAAAAAGAATGGTGGTATAAGTCTCCAGAGATTTTAGATAGGGAAATTCCTATTTGACGTACTTGCTTCCTACCCTTCTCAGTATCTTTGTACAGAAGCTGTAGATCTTCCACGACATCTGTGATATTGGCTGCAAATCGTACCCTCTGCTCACCGATCGTTTCATGAACTTTTAAAATGGAAACCCAAGCATTACCGTATGTACTAGTTGGGATAAGCGATAAATAAAAAAGGTTCCGCATGAATATACTGTGTCCGGCACATGTTACAGAATAAGTTGAACACCATTTACCCAGAACGTGGATGTGATTTGTCGAACGACTCCGTCAAGGACTGTGACAACTTCATCATCTGCTTCCCATATTCCTCTTCAATAACAGCGCGCTTTTTCAAGAACAGCATAGCCTCCTATTACGAACTTTAGCACTCGTTCAGGTCGCTTTATCCATTGGATATTTTGATACCTTTGTCGCTTGCATATCTTGTTTCACCTTATCTAATAGACATTGGAATCCGCACTAATAATAAAAATAGGGGGTTGATCTTGCCAGCGATCAAGGACGAATGAGATGAAGGCAGTATACATTACATCCAGGTCCGTCAATTGACGAATGACATCTTTTGATCGTACGCTGGCTTCCGAGGCTCCGTTGCTGGAAGCTTTAACATCATTGCATACTTCAACACTTGGCGTGGGATCTCTGATCATGTTGGCAATCGATCCTAGGGAGAGAACGAATTATAAGGAGACTGATGGAAAGCCAAAGGTTTTCATATCAAAGCGGGTCGCTACGTCACTTCATCTCTTTTGCTTCTCCTGATATCCCTTTGATATTGAACACCGAGTTTTTTAGTCTGCTGAAAGCGATAGGTTGACCAAGTGGTATATGGTAGACGTACGCCTGCCTCATATGCAATATAGTACGTTGTCCTTGACAACTATAAATATCCATTTTGAAACGGTTCAAGCATAACAATTACGCTATCTATCTTTTCTCTTAGTCAAGAACATAGATTGAACTACTTCTTTGCGACGATCAATGAAGATCAGTTGGTTGTGGAAAATGCCATAGGAATCAATATACCAAGCTGTACCCTGTGTCAGAAAAAGACTTGTATAACCAGTATATCAATAAAACAAGGAAGCAGGAGACCTATCGCAAGTATGGCAAGGCAGCTTGCTTGAAAGGCTTTTTTTATAAGTATGTTATTTTGTTGTATTTGTTTCGAAGCACGAAGCTCTTCATAGGTGTCCCTTTCCAACTTGGCCTTCAAGTTGAATATTTGCTTAATATATCCAGGCCAATTAGGAAATTAAAATTGTTCATTCATAATGTATAACTGACAGACAAGAATAAAATATTTCAAACAAAATGAAGAAGGAACATTGAAGATTATGTCTTGATATTCAAAGCTCTATCTCTTCAAGACATGCGTTAACCTCGTTGAGATCAAACCATCTAGGATTGAAAGCACCACCAACCCAATCAATCATATGCTGATGTTCTGCGTCACGCGGATTCTTGATAATCTTGAGAAAGCGTTCGTATCCTTCGATACTACCAACATCCTCTGGAGGACAAGCCATACGTCCACTTACACACTTTGGATGGCGTAGTTCTGGATCTGGTGGGTGAACTTTCTCGACTCTCACAAGGTGCTCCCAATCCTCACCCATATCATACGTATAAAAGAAATGATCGGCTTCGCCCAGGGCTTCCATTAGCGTGGTTTTGCTTTGGTCTTTCGTGTCCAAGTCGGTCGGAAAATCTTCCCACACCTTGCCATACGCGGTGTCTCCGAAATTGAACATAGGCATATGTGAAAACTGCCACCCCATGATGTACTATAAGGCAACATGCAGCTCTGAAAGTTTAATGGAGCCTGGCACCAAGAATCGTCGCCAGATTTGCGGCTTGGCGTATAACAAATCAACACGCAGCTTGTAGATGGAGTCCTTTGTTCTAACTTTAAGACGGTCTGCTTCTTTGGCTGCTTCCCGTTTAGCTTTAGCCGCTTCGGCTGCTTCATCAATTTGGACAGCAGGCTTCTCTTTGCTGCTTTCGTTTTTGATTCAGTTGTTCTCGGTTATCCATATTTCTTTTCTTTTTTCTTACGCGACAGCCTTTTCCGCCGGCTTCTGTGCCGTAGTTTTCTCGGGCTTGCTTATTTTCTTTGGCGTCGTCTTTTTCACCGACTTAGTTGCTGCCTCCTCGATCGGTGATGGATTAGTTAACACCCAAACTCCATGGCGTACATATTGGTTCAAGCGAGTGAAAGCGGTCCCTGTCTCGTTGCTTTTTTTTCTTTTTTAAAAAAAAGCTTTACCAAAAGCGATTTTTTACACAATCAGTGGCTATCGGAGAAATTTTAAGAGGTGTTGCAGATAAAAGCATCCCTTGAAGATACACTTTCAAAGCTATACCGAAACTTATCACCAATCTGGAATAGAATATTCCTCTCAAAAGCTTAAAGGACAAAACCGAGTATCATAAGTTATATATCAGATACGAACGACGCTCGCTCTTGAGAAAGTGCTTGAAACAGTCTCTAAGATATTGTGTAACTGAAATGTGCAAATTCATATCCATCGTAATCGCAGCGCAGAAGTTTCTGCCAAAGGACATGATCAGTTCACGCCATAAGATATGCGAATATGTCATGCAATAAAGTAGCGGACGCTCGCAGCTTCCCTCGTGCGACCGTTGTTTCAGTGCAAAACCATGGACAGAAATCTCTCCATAGAGGTCTTGTTCTTACTATGGATAGCGTCACAATCCATAAGCCATCCAAAGTGACGGAACCAATCGAGGGGAGAGACCATAGGTGTCTTTATCTTTCTGCTTATTCTCCTCTTCTTAATCCAGTTGAAGAGTTCTGGACCATATAAAGGCTGATATAAAAAGATATCCATTGAAATCTGACTATAGCCTTGAGAATCGCATAGTCCAGTCAGCAATGACCGTGAGGCGATCTTATTGTGAAATATGGATTAGACACTCTCAGACCCTTTTCTGTCGATGCAAAAATAGAGAGCCGCTTCTTTAAATGCTTAATTCCACATAGCGATTTTTCATTTCCTCTGCAAATTTGACGTATATCTAGGCGAAAAAAATAAAGCAGTTGACCTTGATGACCCAGGCGTTTGCAAACTTTCTGGAGAGGTATAAGCTCTGTCCACATTTACAATTTCACTCGGTTACTATATGAAGAAGAGCATCATGCCTCCTTAGTCATTGTTTAATAACTGTAGAATGAAAGACTGATAAGAGATGGTTAATGATTAACGATTAATGAGTACTGATTACTGATATATTTTAATATCATTCACAACCCGGGCAAAGCCCCTACAAATCTCTTCTCGGATTCTCTAAATCAATGCCTGAGAGTGTCGCGTTGATTAGGTCCTTATCAAAAGCTTTGGGGTCGAAGCTACCGCCATACCATTCAAGCATAGATGCATGCTCTTTATGCGAGGGATCATTGATAATCTCAAGAAAGCTTTCATATCCATAGTTGCCTCCAACATCCTCCGGAGGACATGCCATTCGACCGGTTATACATTGTACAGAGCGCAACGTTGGGTCGGATGAAAGCACCTTCTCAACTCTCACAGAAATGCTGCCAATCATCACCAAAGTCGTAAGCGTATCTAAAAGACATTAAAGAGCCCAGTGCCTCGAACAAACGAGTTTGACTTTCATCCAGTTTTGGTTCATCGAATAGAAGGCCGTCGTCGGGACTGGGTTCACTGTAGATGGCATTTCCGAACTGGAAGTCATAGAGGTGATAGCTTGCCAACCCATCGTTGCTATCAACACCTCACTGAGTGCATTTAGCGTGATCCACCCAGGTACTAAGATTCGTCGCCAGATCGGAGGGCGCATTCCCATTAAATCGACACGTAATTGATAAACTGGAGCACGAGAGTCAGGAGAAGATGTAGACGGTTCGCGTACCATTACCATGGTTTGGTTATTCAAATGTTTAAAGTGATCTTTTAGATCTTTTCAGCTGCGCATAACGAGCCCCTTTCTATTCTGGTTTTGGCTAAGCCACTGAGGTCTTTAAGAAATTTGGCAGAACGCTTGATGATCGGTTTCAAGCGATCATGGCAGCTAAGAAATCGGTAACCTCTACTAAGGTTGCCAATAAGCAGGCCAACAAGGCCAGTAAAGCAAAGGTCAATAAAGCCAAAGCTCGAAAATTAACCGGGAAACCGGCAAAGCCTGAAGCTGCTCAACCGAAACCGGAATTATCGAAAACGAAATTGAAGAAGAAAGAATATCAGAAAAAGAAGTACAACAAAGGCAAAAAAGAAGAAGAGGAGGACTCAGACTTTGAGATCGTCCCGGCAGCTACTGGACCACAGCAAACATTCTCAGATTCGGACGACGACGATGACAACGATTCAGATCTGCAAACTGACATGTTCAGTTCGTTCAAATCGAAACCACAAGCTCTTCCTTCAGCAACAACAACCTCCGCTAAGCAAACAGCACAAATTAGCACGAGTGATAGCGAGGATGATTTGGAGCAAGAAGAACGTTTTATAGCTCATGAAAATATGGCTGCCAACCGAAAGAATAAGAAGTCTGGAGGTTTCCAATCGATGGGTAAGTTAGCTGTTTTCTATGAATATCTCGATCGAACTGTCTGCTAGGTCTCAGCCAACCTGTCTTCAAGGCTATTATACACAAGGGATTCAAGGTGCCAACGCCTATTCAACGTAAATGTATTCCTCTTGTCATGGATGGTCAGGACGTGGTGGGCATGGCTCGCACGGGTTCGGGAAAAACGGCAGCATTTTTGATTCCAATGCTTGAAAAACTGAAGACACACTCGGCTAAAGTTGGCGCTCGTGCTTTGATCCTGTCACCTTCGCGTGAATTGGCATTGCAAACACAGAAAGTATGCAAGGAATTAGGAAAATACACCGATCTACGTAGCTGTGTACTTGTTGGTGGTGACAACTTGGATGACCAATTTAGCATGATCGCAAACAACCCGGATATTCTGATTGCAACTCCTGGTCGGTTGCTTCATTTGGCTGTCGAAATGGATCTTGATTTGCGAACGGTTGAATACGTTGTTTTTGATGAAGCGGATCGTCTATTTGAAATGGGTTTTGCAGTTCAGTTGCATGAGATTTTGTCAAGATTACCGCCCAACCGTCAAACTTTACTCTTCTCTGCTACATTACCAAAAATGCTCGTCGACTTCGCCAAAGCCGGTTTGCAAGAGCCAACCTTGGTTCGTTTGGACGTCGATACAAAGATTAGCAAAGACTTAGAGGTGAGATTCTCCGCTACATTGACATCATTATACTCATATAGTTCCACATAGATGGCGTTTTTCTCTATCAAAGAAATAGAAAGGGAGGCTGCACTTTTGTACCTGCTGCGAAACGTTATCAAGCTCCCAAAGACAACATCGAACAAAGAGGATCATCCAAAAGACAAGAAAAGTAAAAAGAAGCAGACGGCAACAGAGGAGGATCGTCAAACTATTCTTTTTGCCGCCACCAAACACCACGTAGAATACCTTGCCAACCTTTTGATAATGGCCGGTTATCAGGTTTCGTACGTATATGGTTCTCTTGATCAAACGGCGCGAAATATCCAGATCAATCGCTTCAGAACAGGTCGAACCAACTTGTTAGTTGTCACAGATGTCGCTGCACGTGGTATCGATATTCCCATTTTGGAAAACGTCATCAACTACGATTTATGTGGATCTTCAAAAGTATTCGTGCATCGTGTTGGTCGTGCTGCTCGTGCTGGAAGACGTGGTTGGGCATATTCACTTGTAACTGCGGAAGAACTTCCATACGTGGTCGACCTCGAGTTGTTCTTAACCCGCCCATTGGTCGTTGGATGCAACGAGAAAGAAGAATTGGATTATACTAGCGATCTCGTTGTTGGGGCTATGCCTAAAGATTCTCTGATTGATGATATGTCTTGGATTCAACAGAAGGTGGACGAAGACGCCAGTTTGGAAGGTCTTCAGAAGACAGCTACGAACGCATATAAGCTATACAATCGCACAAAGCCTCGTGCAGCCCCAGAAAGTTACACGCGCTCCAAGTCTATTGTGAAGAAACCGTCGTGGAACGACCTGCATCCCTTACTAAGTATGTGGTCAATATACGGCTGTCTCACATATACTTAATATTGTAATTCATCTTCTAGTCAACGATGAAACCAAAAACAGTAGTGAACAACAACGACTGGAGCTGATCAATAAGATATCAGGCTTCAGACCTTCAGAGGTGAGAGATAAACGAGTTAGATCAATAAGAAAGCTTAATCAAAGCCATGATGTCCTTGTTAGACCATTTTTGAGATCGGCCAGCGTGGTGTAAAGGGAGCCAATGCTGCTACAATGATTATGAGACAACGTCGACAGACTGTTGGCAGCGTTATCAGTGCTGTCAGATCGCAAGCAGCCGCTGCAGTGGAAAAGAAAGAGCCAGACAATGATGTCACGGAGGATACAAAGACCACCGATCTGGGTGAGGAAGTTGGGGAGGAAGAGCTTGCAAAGGCGTTTAAGATCGCATCATCAAAAGAATCTACAAAGAGTAAGTGTTCTGCCTTGGACGTGATGTTGAACTAAGACGCAAAATCTACAGATAAAACGAGTAGCTATCGTGATGAAGAATTCTATTTGTCCTACACTCAAAAAGATGCCAATACGGAACGTGGTTACTCCATGACAAACACCGGTAATTTCATGGAGCAAGCACAGAAAGCTCAGCTTGACCTGATCGGTGACGACAATGAAACCATGCAGCAAAAGAAGAATCAATTGCGATGGGATTCCAAAAAGAAGAAGTTCGTCAAGGGTTTGGGCATTGGTGCGGATAACAAGAAGATGATCCGAACCGAGAGCGGTGCATTAATTTCGGCATCGTTCAAAAGCGGTCGATTTGATGAATGGAGTAAGAAAACACATATCAGGCTTCCTCGTACTGGTGAGCAAGAGTTATCATCCGCAAACAGTAGACAACAGAAACGGTTCCGACATAATCGTCAGGAATCGGGCAAACCTCTTGATCCACTTTCTTATGACTATGAGAAGAAGCTGAAGAAGCGAAATAGCGAAGAAGCCAATCTTGATACCAGTGTCAGTGTGAATCGAAAGAAGCAGAAAGCCATGGGTCAGAAGCGTGTGGGTGACCGTAATGCGAAGAGCGAGCTGAAGAACGCAAGTCAAATTCGTAAGACGCGTATACAGAAAGAGAAGCGAAAGGAGAAGACTGGCAGAGGACCGAAAAGGGGCAAAGGCAGGCGGTAGAAAGTTGTACAGTTCATTATGTATTTTTAGATCCATCGTTTAACGAAACACTTATTTACACACAGCATTGAATCCCGCAAAGGACTAAGACGTGTTATCGCGTGCTGATATTCTGGATCCGATTCTATCGGTTTTAAAGATCGTTGACCACACCAAAAGCAGTGTCCCCTTGAGCAAAACTTGAACTCAGTTTGAAACCTATCGATGTCCAATACCCTTTTTATGACTTGAAAATGAAACGAACTGGAAGAGTGAAATGGGACACCATGATCTTGCTTTTTGAGGCAATTTGAGGTTTTTGTTAGACAAATCGAGAAAGGCGTCAGCAGAACCACTTAGCAAATCATGCCAATATGCCCTTTCATTTGGAGCCTTCGACTTGAAAGCGTGTCCAAAAAGCATGGCACCCGAACATTTCTTTTGTACGGTTGGGCCTCCAGTGAAGGGAAAGTCCTACCATTGATTGCTTTTACTCGTTAGTACTGGAGAATGCGAAATAGCGGGCCATTGTGTCAGGCTGCTCATCGCATGGCAAAGGAATTCAGGCACGCATTATATGTGCGTAGTATATCTCAACTAACAGAGTTATTCCTTATTTTGGAATGACTCAACCCTTCTGGAATCCTATCGTATCTTTGGTAGCAACCATTCTTAATTCGATCAACAGCCTGGGTTTGTATTCCGCAAGTTGCTCGCGAATTATTATTTCACCGATTTGCTGGATAGTTTTGTCAACTCGGAGACCTTGTTGTGATGATTTCGTGCCACAAAGCGAATTGCAGACATTAATCCTTTGGCCGTAGATTCAAAGCTCCACTATGGTCCTCTGGCGGCTGAAAGCACCTTGGCTCTCGAATAGGTGAAGGCAAAAAGGCTATGGCAGCCTTGCAGCCAACGCAGACCCACTTGCTCGATTAAATGCACTCCAGGCGCGGGGGAACGCGATCATCTGCGGAGCATACGAACAAAACACACGCTGCGTCTACAGTTATTCCGATTATTGCTAACTCGTTGTCGGGATTGTCTGTTCGCACTAGTAATCCCATGTCACATATACATCCCATGAAGTAGCAGTAATAGTCTAAACAATAATTAGAACATTTTCAAGTAAAAATAACCACGGGAAAAGAAGGAAGAGGTTTTTTATTGCTCAACTATTGCTACCGGTTGGTCATATCTATATTTCACTTATCTTTTGTATTGATCTGTTTTCACAAAAGATCCGTGTCAGATTTACCATGAAACTATCGTATAATATGCCACGCCTGCGACATTCGTTAAAGTCGGTATGATGACCCGCAATTGAAAGTAAATGAGTGCCTTAAACACTGTGGTACTCCCTTAAACCTTTTACCCTTTTCCTCATGTGGGAGAAAGGGGAAACGTGAAAGGGTTGCGGCTGTTTATCCCTGGACTCCTAAAACACGTACCTCCGCGAAATGGAAGGAATACATCCTCTTAACAACTCTAACTGACCCAGGATCCCTTTCCGGTAACGTTTTCCCCGACATTTTTTTTTTTGGATAACCGGGGAATGAACTGAGTGCGATTAAGTAACATATTCTAACTATGAAATATCCACAAACACCGTGATATCACGAATCTAAACCGATACATCAAAGGTACCTGCAGGGCGACATTTAATATATCGTGTCAGAACGGATGGGGTTGTCAAACGTCATTTCTGCTGCCTCGGTTGACTCGTGGGTATCTGTAACCCCGAACGTGGGACCAACGTCGGTTTAAAACAGCGACAGTTACATCATCACCATCGCCAGCTTGTAACAGTCATCTACTTCTCTTACGGGTTTTTAACTTTTCTCTCATCTTCTTACTGAATACATCATGTCTTGGCAAGCTTACGTTGATAATAACCTTGTGGGAACTGGCAGCGTTTCTAAGGCTGCCATCTGTGGTGCTGCCGGCGGTGTCTGGGCCTCTTCCCCTGGCTTTACGGTACGCGCTTAGCATTGACTTTCATCTCGGGGCAATTTGTTCAGATGAGACAACTAACGTATCCTTTTCTTTTTGTTGGCCATCATTAGATCCAACCTGCCGAGTTGCAAGAGATTATCAATGGTTACAGCGACCAAGATGCCATTAGAGCCAAAGGCATCCATATTAACGGCGTCAAGTACTTAACCTTGCAGGCAGACGAGCGTTCGATTTATGGCAAAAAGGTAAACTACTGCTAAGTCCAGTTCAGTATTCCAGGTAAACTTACGAGGGAAAAATTATGTATTATCATGATAGAGCGCCGATGGTGTTTGCATTGTGAAGACCGGACAGGCTATTCTTATCGGTCTGTATACCGAAGGTATGCAACCCGGAAACTGTACCAAGGTTGTCGAAGGCCTGGCCGACTATTTGATTTCCACTGGTTATGTAAGTTATACCTATTCCGCAGCCAACCCCCAGTCGTCTAACCTACCTTCGCATAGTAAAAGAAGCAATTTCTTGTTAATCACACATAAATAAAAATTCCAACCAAAACATATATTCCCCTTTATGAAACAGCGATAGGATTTGGTTATGCACGTTGAAGTGAATGTGAAGTGTGGGGGTGGGGTTCACAGAGTGGAAACTGCAGCAATTCCTTTGTAATTTTGACTGGAAAAAATCTGATCTTCGATGCTCGACTCGTTCGAAGACTATTGCTAGCCGACGCTATCATATCCATCATTCTGTATGCTAACCAGCGTTGGGTACAAACAGGCAGAGGTTCTATTTTCTGACCTACGATTACTGCTTTGTACCATATGATAACAAGGTGCCTGAGCGGTATCGGCAGAAATATTACTGCGGCTTCAGCAAACCGGACTAAATTTTCTTTATATAGGCAAGGCAGAGCAGGAAGCTCCCATTCCGGATTTTCACCCGAGGGAGGTATTTCTAGGTATTAGTTAACTTAGAAGACTATGCACTTTGTACAGAGCTATGAAACCAAGAGTGCCCTCGACTTTAGTTTCATGAGTTATAGTTAGACATTAGGTTTCCGCATTGCATCAGGTGGTTTGGATAGTTTTAATAAATGGAATCAACTTGAGAAATTCTGTCTGCAAGGAACTGTATCGGTACTGTCGGCGGTTTGTTAGGCGGTTTGTTACTGATTTCGCAACGTTTCGCAACCGTTGTCGTGCATTCCGGATCTACCATAGTACTCTTTAACGTGGAATATATTTTCTGAAGTTGTTTCATCGGATGCTGCACCGACTGTTTGGTTAAACCAGCTTTTGAAAATATATCTGCTATTCTCTCTTCACTTATAGCATTTCTCTGCTTTTCCTCCAGTAGGGCGTAAGTAGGTCTAATTTGCCCGAATTGTATGATTTTCGGGTTATATTCGATGCTTTGCATCCATTGCTCTAAGCTTAGTTTGGATTCTAACAAGGAAATGTCGCCTCCTGTTGACAAAAGAATTCGAACAGTTATTCAATCACTCTACAAAAGTTCACGGCCGACTTACCAACAGCTTCATATATTCTTTTCTCTTTCACCGCTATCTTAAACTTTTGGATTGTTTCTTCAGTACTCCATTCGAAGTGATGTTGGCGAGTAAAGCAATCTTTAGTTGATGCATCATCACATTCAACTGATATTCTACCACCTACGCCAATCAAGGTGACACAACCAAGTAAGCAAAATATATAATAAAAGGAAAAAGCGGATTGAACTTACCAAGTAAGAGCTCAGAAGGAGAGAAATGACCAAATCTGTAGAAAGCTTTGCTCAGCTTCTCTTTTGTGGTGCATTCCTCGAAAGACTGCAAAGCTACTGCAATTTCCTCCTCGAATTTTGAGCTTGCTTTAGTATCCTTATCAAGGCGAAGCTAGCAGATACATCCCATTGTTAGTAATGAATATCCCCAAACACTTTTGTTTAACTCTGCCACCTTTTCCACATTGATTGAGAAATAGATGGCATCCAAGAAACCAGGTCTTGTACAATAGTATACGCTACCTTCCATAATACGACGTATAAAGTCATAAGTTTCTTCGACAAACCGCCCTTTGAAGAAGGCTGACGGTGTTCGTTGAATAACTTGTACTTTCTTTGGAATTCATCGCTAAATAATTGATAGTTGTGAATATCATTTCGAGAAATGGAGATTTTATCGACCAGGCGTAGGGATAAATCATGTGTGCGTTCAAGGTGTTGTGATATGTACTCTTTGACACTAGTTGTGTCATTCTCTTTAGTTCCCTTTATAGCGACGGGATCTTCGGTTGACAAAGTTCCATCTTTCAAGATTCCTCTGTTCCAGTGACCAGATATTAAGCTTGCTACATCTGCTAAGGACGGATAAACAGGCCGCATAATGGACGAGTTAATTTTCCATGCGAGGCTCGAGTCTTCATCGGACGATGGGCATTTTACAGTAATAGAAGCTACAATAGCTCTTGATCCTTCAGATTTGGAGAAGACAGGAGGGTCGTAGCTTGTAAAATCGATCCGTGTCCCAATAACCATATACGCGTCTTGCTTGGCACCATTTATGGAATAGGTCGTTTGCAGCTTTATCAAATCACCGTTTCGTACATACTCGCTCCAGTACGTTTTATCCACGCCGTGCCATTGGCGTTGTGGCAATATCGTCCTGATAAAGTGTCAGAAAATAAGTTTAAAAAAATTTACATTTCGCTTACCATTGCTGCACATGATCTGGGGACTTCTTATGAACCTCGACAGGAATTTTGCCTTTTTTTACGTTTTCCACACCTGTTGCTGGCATAAGATTTGGTATTGAAACAAATTCCCCAGTTTCATCCATAGGCGATATGCAATTATGCAGTTGTGCTACTTTAACGTAAACCGTATCACCATATTTCACGCGACGGAAAACATACTTGTCTGTATATGGAACAAGTGTAAGAAAAACAGGTTCTAATCTACCACTGTATGGGTCTTGTTGTATTTCTCTCGAAGCCACAGAGCACAAGCACTTGACTGTCTCAGAAATTGCTTAGATTGATACCTTCTTCAGCTCCCATTTTCTGCTGCACTTACCGCTCTCCCTCTTTCTCCATGTGCTATGTAAACTTAAAGTGTGTTTCTGATTAATCAAGGTTGTTGTATCAGGCTGCGATAAATCAAGGCGACCGTTCCCCGAAGCAGAAAGGTTCTCATTCATCGAATAAATACTGATTGGTTGACCATAGTGGATATAGTAGTCATCGTGCAGTGCTACGTTCTCGTACACTTGTTTTACTCGGTTCTGCTGCTGTTCATCTAAAAGGGTGTATATGGGTTGTAGATCAGCCAATCCAATGACAGCAGGCTTGTTTTTAATAGTTTCTTTCCAATCCTGCATATCATGCGAGAAGAGCATCCAAGCGTCACCACCTGCATATGATGATTCAAGCCTGTTACTTCAGGATTGCATAGTTCGTCAAACTACCTGTTACATGCAAATAATCACCGTGCTCAACAGGCGCGTTTTCTACGGGGAAGATTGTTCTTCCACCTGTTTAGTTTTACTTTGTAAATAACGCAAACCTTTTCGACATGAATGACTTCATACCAAATGTAAATCGCAACGGATAGTAATAACCGAATCTTGCAAATACTCGCTGTAGTGCATCATATCTCTCATCATTTGTCTCCATTCCCAAGGCCTCTGTGACAACTCTGCTGAAGCTCTTGGTCGTTTTAATATCTTCCCGCCGTATGGTTAACTTCCCTCACAATTCAGCAAATGATCAGTTTTCGAACCTTCTGCAAAATTTGTAACCAACCTCTCCACAGTGAATATACAAGACGGTATAACGCCCTTTTTCACCGTGTCTCTCCAACCTTGCTCTTCGGATAGTACAGCTAACTGCTGCTGCTGTATGGAATTCAAATGTACCCTCTACTTTGTCACCAAAGCCTTCGGGAAGAGATGCTCTCTTTTCCACTTCGTTTATCCCGCAGCAAATCTCACGGGAATACTCAGTAAGTGGGCTGTGCGAAGGGTGTAGTTGCTTCAGCTCAGAGATAACAGGATTGCTACTGTGATTCTCCTTGTTGTTGTTGAATGTGAAAGCACGCTCTTTTGCTTCATGCCCATCAAGATGAAGACCACATGCGTAATGATATGTGTCTAGCTCTTGTGGAACCACCTGTTACAATATCACAAATGCAGGATTATACGTAATCCAAGAGGGAAAAGCGTTTAATACATGCCAATCGCAAATAGACTTTTCTTACGTTTAACAGCTCTTGTAGACTCTTGCGAAGCGCCATGAGGAAAAGAAAACTTTTTTACATTGAACTGCTGCGTTTAATATGCATGAATGTGGCACGGTTCCAAAGTTTGTCAATATTTACTAGCGATTGCAGCATTCGGGTAACGTTCCGCTCACAATCAATGATATGACGTTTATATCTGATTTCAAGCATAATGAGATAAGACGCGTTCGGGAGGTTTCCGTATGCACTGTTACATTGAACAGGATTATTGTTTGAGAATAGCATGTATGTTTGACACGGAGTCTCCATTCAGCATGCGACATGTATCACAAGGTAAGTTTCTCATAAATATTGCAAAATTAATCCTCCTTTTCCACTGGGTGAGAGTTCATATCACTTGTTGTCCGGTATCTCCAAAGCTTGACAGGTTCATAATCCACTTCTTTTCCTGACTATACTCTTCTCTGTTGATGATAACAACTTCTCTTCCTTTTCAGTAGCTTACAATCATGACACAAGATGGCACAGAGGAGTGGAGAAAGTGTCTTTTGTTCAATGGTCAGCTAGCTCCAGAAGAAGCGATAAAGCCTATTGACGAGGAGGATTATACGAAGTTATTGACAAGAAGCAACAGGATGGAATATATCGACGAGATAAAAGTCAGCACGACCGAGCTGGTTAATCACCAGTCCTTTGACGCAGATTTTCGATTGAATTTGCTACCGGAGATAGCCACTTTTAAGGCAGGAGCAAATGTCGGTTTTAAAAGAACAAGATTTAATTCAAGTGACGCGAGAAATGAAATGCATCGCTCCGTATTGTATCTATCTTGTGCAGAAGTAGGTTAATGTCAAACTTTGCTTGTGGCTAACGTCTGTTGGTAGCTTTCCCTTTCACGAGCGCTAGTCGAGCCTACAGCATCTTTCAAGGCTGATGTAGAGAAAGCATTGCAAGAAACGTCAAATAACAAGCAGCGTCAGGCACTACAAGAGGTATTTAAGAGATATGGTTTCCTTTACGCCTCCAAAATATTAATAGGTAACGTATATGACTATTTAAGCCGAGGATTAATGTTATTTCTTAAGGCGGTCGGATTACGTATGATCATGTGAAAGCTACCACTTCAGGAGAACGATCAAAAAACAATAATGGAAATGCTGGATTCTTTGCAGGAGCAGAGAATGTCGGAGTCAGCTCTAGAATATCAAGGGCGGCTTTGAAGTCAAAGATTCTAAATTACCTTCAACAAAATAACCACTTAGAAATCATCGGTAAAATAGTGTCAATTGTGGATAATCATGTCATTTTATGTCCTTAACCATGACCTTTTAGGTGGTGGTCTGACTCAAGTGATGAACATAGAATCGGATGTCGATAAATGGCTTGAGTCTATCAAGGAAAATCCAAAGATTATCCGATACACGGATATTCAACCCATTTACAATTTGCTGGAAGAAACCCAACGCAGACATATTAAAATGCTATATGAAGATGCCTCCAATGTTGACACCATTCGTTACGATCACCCGCTAAACATGAAACACCGTACACATTTAGGGCCATTTTCCCTGGAAGAAGCAGGCCCAATTAACCATCTTGGTAACCTTATATTAAGTAAGTGGTTAAGTGAGCACTACCCAGGTTTGTGATAGGAGAGAAATAAGAGCGTGCTGACGGGGTCTATAAGTCATAGGATCATTAAAGTCGAATTTTTTGTAGGAAGGGTACTTTTCGCCAGCAAGCCTTTGACCGCCAGACCTGTGAGTATTGAACTTGTCCGCAAGACATCTCAGTATTATCCGGAAGACAAGTATATCAGATATGGCGACGTTATCAGTATTCGCGTCACTGGAGAAGAAAGCCATGGATTCCTTCATACTTTTCCGACGAAGATAAAAAGGAAGCTTGGGGGCACTGATTATATAATGACATCCGTATATCCGTCTCAAGATAGCCGTAATCTAGATCAGAGGGAATGGTACAATATCTTAGTCAAGCTTCAACTCAATGATTGAATCTTTTGTCTAGGATAATCGAATCAGCCGATAGGGAAGAACAGAATTCGGATGACCATGCTTCCATGACGACAAGGGACTTTGTGAAAAATGACGATGTGGTCTTTTTGCGCAGTCGGTTGGATAAACAATATTTCCTGTGCCTGGCTTCACCCTCGTTCCGGATATGGAAGAAACGAAGACATGTGGCTGCAAAACTGAAGTTTGCTACGGATGATGAAGAAGCACGATGGACATTCAGCTTGTAGTAACAATAAATGAGAACGCTTTGCATTGATAAAGGTGAAGCATTAAACTCGACCAGTTTATTGTATTCAATAAATATAATACTGAGACTTGTAGCACGGGAAGAGTGTGATTGCTAGTAATAATACCCATTTATCGTCGAACTGTTCCACGAAGTTGATATGCATGCTCTAATTCAGCCTCCAAAGCCTTGATTTGTGCATGTTGTGTCTCGAGGTCTTTGTTCAAACGATCCCGTTCAGCCACCAACTGTGCTTCCCATTGGCGGAATCGATTTTCTTCCTTCTTAACTTGTTCAGTGAACGTTTGACGTAGACTATCCTCTCGTTCTTTGAACTTTGGATTTTCGTATTTCTTTTCTCTGAAAAGACAGGCTTATGGTCAACGATTTTTTTACCCTTTTTCTTGTCTCTTTTCCTCTTTCTCTTACTTTGATTCACCAAACTTGCGTGTCTCCATCTGTACTTGTCGATAGCATTCGTAATGTATGTCTTCCGTAGTTGATATCAAGTCATGCATATGCGATCGAATTAAGAGGTTACGCAGCTTTTTGAAGTCGCAATGTTCCTCATTCTCAACTTCCGCCACGCCCCAAGCATACTCTCTGCCTTTCACTAACTGACCGTTGACTTCTACATCGGTAGTTGAACCTATCACTGAAAAGGGCATGGCTTGCATAATGCTCTTGTTAACGTTTGTGATGGCCTCATCATCACTTTCAATTGGACAAGAATAGACACGGATGTCCTGTGCCGCAATGACATCGAGGATCTATATAATCGCTCTTCAGCTACTGCTGATTTCCAAAGCGTATCACTCTATGTTTGCCTTACGTTGCGCTTAAACTTGGCCAAGTCTTGCGGTGTGAGTGTATCCGCCTTTGCAATCACCGGAATCAGGTTGACACGTGAGCCAAGATGCTTCATGATCTCGATATCCAATGGCTTCAGTCTAAATGAGATACAGTATAAGCAAACAGAGACAATCTGCCAGCTTTCATAAAGCAACTTACGTATGGCCATAGGGGCGGATAAAATACAAACAAGCATGTACTCGAAGGTCGATTATCCCTATACGTTTTGGCTGTTGTTCCTGAGCCATAAAGCTTTCGTGCTGATCGTCGATGAATTCGACGATAGGCATCCAGCTGTCACGGTTATTCACATAATCACCAAACCCAGGTGTATCGATCACAGTCAGTTTGACTTTGAAGTTCTTTTCTTCGAGTTCTACTTTAGTAGGTAAGTTTTGACTGCAGCATGACAGGAACTCCTGCCTGCTTTTGTGATTTCGATTTCCACTGTTTTTTCGATTTGTTTGGCGTGGCGCTGGGTCAGTTGTTTAGGGTCCTTGATAGAACTTGTAAACAAAGTGTTGACAAACGTAGTTTTTCCCACTCCCGATTCCCCTATGAACAAGAGATGGTTATTATAATGCTGTCAAATGTGGTAAATAGAAGCTCTTTTACCGCAGACCATCAAGGTAAAATTAGCGCCACGTTTTGATACGATTTTATGACGCTGGTTAGGGAGATGGGAAACACCGACGCCATCAGAAACGAGTGTAGAGGGAGACATGAAGATAAAGGGAGGAAGAGGAAGAAAGAAGCAACAAATTCAGGCACTGCCATGAGATGAGCTGCTTAATATTAGTCGTGTCACCCACGATAGCAGAAAATTTCAACTCAGGCAACTTTCGATCAGCTGGAGTCTAGCTGGCAACAGGAAGGGAAAGCGTATAAATAATTTGTCAACTAATGAATATCACCTTGCGCTTCATCATATATGGAAATATAGGCGTCTATCCGGAGTTTATGAGATTTTTGCACTGCGATCATTAGTGTAAACTACAAGAGTATTTTAACTAGCCTTTTAGACGATTACAAACTTTTTTTTAGACGAACTCAGCTTCCTAACCTAGAGCAATGTCTTTTTCCTTGAGACACGCTTTATTGTTTTTGAGGCTATTAAGCAATTTATCAAGATCTTTTTCGTCTAAAGTCTAAAACCAAATGGAGATCATTCACTACAACCCTGATGAGAAGCCTCTTGTAGTCCATGTGAGAGGTCAGATGAGATGAACTTCGATGATTTCGCGATCGAGTACGGCCAAATGGAGATGCTCGTCGAATTTGACACTGTTCGTGAACTTGAAACACAGCCAGCTGTAATGAACGAAGCAGTAGAGCAGTAGTCAGCCTTGTTCAGGACTTCAAGGAAGTTGCGATTACTACACGGCCAAAATGCAAGAAGCACAGCGAGGACTAAGATTGCGCGCTTCATTATTGTAGTTCAAGAGGAAGGACTCATAGCGCCAAAAGCAGCAGAACAGTGTAGCGTGCCTCGTAGCTCTGCTTACAGGTTGTTAAACGAGTTCAACGTCGATCCTGGAACAGTTTTTCCTAGAAGAGTAAAGAAGCAATTGAAGCGTGAGCCAAAAATTCTGCTATTTGAGCATTCAGCTTTTTTGATTAAGCGATCTGATGATAATCCCTCTATTGCTCTTGAGGAAGCAAAGCAGAAGCTCAGTGAGCATTTTGAAGGCCTTGAAATATCTATCCCTGTCAACTGAGGACATATTGGAGCTATCAAGCGGACCCGAAGGCCAGTACAATGGATGCGTTCAACCAGAGTGGCCATTGAAGGGCTTATTTTTCAACCCACCATGGAGGTTAATTCCAGCGGTACTACGGAGCTTCCAAGAAGATCGAGTGAAGTCCGCCATTTTAATGACACCGAACTGGCCCACGCCATACTGGTGGGCGATGGTACTAAAGAGGATCAAGAGGAGACTGCTCCAAATTAGGCTTTCAAAACGATGGTCGGTAACCACAAGGCACGTATCGTTTATTAGTTGGCTTCGTCACCAATGCGTATTTCATTCTGAATTGATATGCATTAATGGTTCGACTATGACCCTTAACTGTAAAAAGATCGCAGTTTTTATTGGAAGTGTCCTAAACGTCAATGCTGCAACCGTAAAGAAAAAACCATTCGAACAGAATCTTTTTTTTTTTACAATCGCAAGGCTCCTGTGAATAAGATTCTTTATGTCTTATGGTGTTGGGCAACTAGTTCGAACTTGTCTCATATTCGCAAGACTGCCAAGCTTAGCACCCAAACGATCATAAATCTTATTCAAGATATATTTAAGTTAATTGAAGAAGATTTAGTTCAAGATGATGTAATGATTGGTAAGTAAGTTTTTTTTTATTTATTTCTGTTAATTAATACTTAATTAGGTGGTCCAAACATCATTGTTGAAATCGATGAATCAAAGTTTGGTAAACGCAAGTATCATCGTGGTCATTGTGTTGTAGGAGTTTGGGTTGTTGGTGGTATTGAACGTACTCCTGAAAAAAAAAGATATTTTTAACAACAGTGCCAAATCGAAAGCAACACACTTTGTTAAATATCATTCAAAATCATGTTTTACCTGGTTCCATTATTTATACTGATCAATGGGCTGGGTATAACTGTATTGCAAGTTAACCTCAAGGTTATCGACATGGAACAGTAAATCATTCTGTGGAATTTGTTCGACCTAGTAATATTCATACCAATACTGTTAAAAATAAATAAAAATATTGTTATTTTTATAACTAGTAATGTTTTAGATCTTTGGTTTGGAATTAAACAAAATGTTCCAACTTGTCAACGTAGCGAAGCAAAAAGGAAGCAAGGGATAACATAGGGAATGCAGGAATTTTTGTAGAGCCAGATTTGAGCAAGCACAAGAAGAACATACGATGGGACCTGGAAAGGTTGGGCTGAATGGTGCATCAGGCAACTACAACCGTTGGAACCCCAGAAAATTGCAGTTTCTATTGTACCAGAAACGGCAGGAAAAATCCACAGGACACTTGAACACTATCCGCTCAGCGTTATCATCCGTTTTCCGAGAGATAGGTCCAAGCAAGGGTGAAATTGCAAGGCATCCAATAATCCAAGCGTCTTCCCAGTCGGCCCGTAGGCTGCAGGTGAAGATTCCTAACAAAGCGGAAGCGATATGGGATGTAGAAGACCTTCTGCAGGTTGTGCGCTCATGGGCCCCTACCGAGCAATTGACAATGGAAAGACTGCGGTGGTTGTACTCGCGGTGGCCACAATGTAGAGAATAAGATTGGACTTGGGTCGTTTGTTCTTGCCATCCGACATTTGCCAACTGGAGCTGTTTGTGGATACGTTGCTCGCCTTGATCAAGTGGAAGGGGTTTATGATCGCCCAAGCCAAACGCCTCAAGGTCCAAATGGCCTCGCCTGTATCAAGATCTCTATATTTTTACTCTCCCCTCGCTACAGTGTATATTTTTCCTTTTCATTGCTTATCTTTTTTCATCCCCCGGTCGTATCAGACCACTTCTTCCTAAATAATTGATCCTGGCAGAATAAACATCGCATTGACCTTTTGGCAAAGATGTCTCATTTGCGAGCGAGGACTGTTGATGTTTATGATAGCATGACAATTATTAAAATAAAAAGGCGTAAAAAAGGAGATATCAAGATGTGTTTGCGACTCAATTTGACAAAATGGTCCAGTGGTATCTTGACGTTCCCATTTTCGCCAGCCTGTCCATCCCAAAATTACCATAGATCGGTCATCGGTGGGAGGTAAGACACACGTTGTGTTCATGGGACAGAAGGAAATTTGATACTGTAACTTTCACCAACCCAAGTCCTGTCATCTTCCACGAAAGCATCAAGTTGTACGAGACGAACGAAAAAAAAAAGAAGGGGGGGGATAACCTACGTCAAATAAGCGCACGAAAGGCCCACTGACAACATCTTTCCTGAACACGAAATATGTTCAAGCTAAGAACCGTTATTATCACTTCCCAATTTTTTCGAATATGGAAAACTTTCATAAACTGGTTTGGGTTAGTGAGATCAGATAGAGCCAGTTTCTTGTTATTTCAGCCGGCTTTCCTGTAGAGACTAATTGATTGTCCAAGACTATAAAAGCGAGTCGATAAAGGATTGTTAATTATATAATAGTGTGACACCAATGGTTTGTGCCTTTTGGACAATATGCAAAGCGCAGGTGTCCCAATTCTTTTTATTTTACACATCAATTGTTATTGTCCGATACGTAAATATCAGATAAGCCTTCCATTTATTTCAGGCTATTGTCAAGTCTATACTTCAGGTATGTTGATAGGTACTAAGAACCTAAACGATTAAGACGGTTTTGGAAACGCTCTTTGATGATGTTGGTTTCTTCCATACATGGTCCTACGCAAGATAGCTTGATTTTATTCTTGCATTAGTTTTTGCTATCGGGTCTGTAACCAATAAAGTCCTTTGCATAATTCGTGCGCAGTAAGGTCCACCAAAAACCAGTGACCGTACCAGACCACAAGGCAAAAATCTGTGTGATCGAGAGCAACCCCTGAGTATATGGTTACGCCATTGACATCCTTACCTGGCCTTTGTCATTCATGTACCACGATTTACATCCGGACGCCCATACAGTGGACTGGATTTCCTTGTTCAACTTGGCCACGAACTGCTTCTGAGCCTCTTTCTTTGCTTCTAGCACGGTGAAGTTGTGTTTCGCCATATATTTTATACTTTTGATAGCAAAGTCAACTTGGCTGCAATAAGATTCATTGGGCGTAAGAAAACAATTAATCTTTCGATTTGTGATCTTGTTTTTCGTCTTTGACATTACCATTCAACCATACTGACCACCGAATTATGGCCTAATACCGAGGCTGGACCAAGCAGCATGAAAAAGTTTGGGAATCCGTGAATACTGACTGATTTGTAGGTTTCTGGATATTGCTTGTCCCAGAGATCGTTTAGTGACTGATTATCCTTTCCATAGACTAAAAAGATTGTATGTAGTATAACAATTTTAGATCAAGATATGGAACATCGGTTGCTTTTCCCCCTCTCGAACAAACCTTGCAAATGACCGAGAAATCCTTGAACATCAAAACCAGTGGCAAGGCAAAGGATGTCATATTCAGCTTCAGTCCCATCCTCACAGATAATAGTACGTCCTCGAATCTCTCGAATTCCACTTCGTTCAACGGTTACATTAGGTCGACATAGGCTTTCAAGATAGTCTTCCGACACAACAACACGCTTACAACCGGGCGTAAAATCACTGTCATTTTTTTTTGGGCTGTTGTGTAAGACGGCAACAAGTTCTGCCTTTCATAACTCATAATCACACTTACGGTATCACTTTCTCTGCAAGATCGCCACGACCTTGAGATTCCAGTCGGCCTTTCATGTGCTTAACAAACAGGGAATGCAAATAACGAACAATGTAGGAATGAGGATAGCCAAAGGGTATATATAGAAGCTCCAACTAAAGTAATCAAAGAACAAGGATGGCGCTACATTAGCTTGCTGCACAATAAATGTTGGCTTCCTTTCTCTTACCTTGATATACAAAATGAAGCGATAGAGCCACATAATCCATGGAAACCATCGGAAGATAGTTTTCACTCGTTCTGAGTATGTACGCTGCTTTCGAGGCATACACCAAACTGGTGTTCTTTGGTAACTCGTCAACGATGACGCCACACGAGCGAGCTTAGGAATTGTCTGAACGGCACTGTAAGTTAAAACGGAAATAAAGAACATCCGACGCGTTTAAGTCTTCGTTCTCCTTTATATAAAGCAGCATCTGGATCTTTTACCTTGCTCCACTTCCAACAACAGCTATACGCTTGTTGGTGACATCCACCTTGTCATCCCAATAAGCCGTGTGAAGAATAGGTCCTTGAAAAGCGCTAAATTGATCCACCGCTCTAGGGATACGTAGAGGTCCCACTCCAGCAAAACTTAATACTTGTCGTTAGTTAATTACAAACAATTTAGGTTGAGAACAAAAGCACACGAACTCTGGCTCTCTACCTTATGCTTTTGCTTTCTACACTTACACAAAGTCGTATAGAGATGACTGAATCGTGTCGTTCTGTTTATGTCGCCATTCTACTCTCCATTTTTGTTCCGATTCCAACCAAGCGGTTCTCACTACTTCGGCTTCGAACCTGGTGTGTTCATAAAGGCCATATTTTGCGGAGACATTTCGCATGTATTGCAGAATCTCGGGCTGCGAACTATACCTTTCAGGCCAGTCTATATTTTTTAATGTAGGATGCAAGCAATGAGTAAGAAAGTCCACTTTTTGTTCTTTCTTTCTTCTTTTGTTTACCAGGATTGAGCTCGAAGCTCAAGGAATACATGTGAGACGGAACATCACAAGCGCAACCCGGATAGGTGTTGTGAAGCCAGGTACCACCGACATCTTCTGAAGCCTCAAATATTTGGGCTTTTATACCAAGTTGTTTCTTCAACTGTATGGCGGCGCATAGACCACTGAAACTAAAAGAGGATCAACACAACTGGATTAGACACACGTAGGAAATGGCACACTATTTGGTCTTACCCTGCACCTATGACGGCTACCGTAGTTTCGGATTGATTCATTCCAAATGAACGAAAACAAAAAGAAGCTGTGTAAAAAGGGGAATTTTTAGGATTTCATATGCACTTATTCTTTTCGGCAGAGCTTGTGAAAAAACAAGGTTTAACTGGGTTGCACATGCAAACATTTTAAAGGAAAACTTTCGGAGTCAGGAACTAGCCAATACCGAGAAAGGATATGTTGCACATAATTGAGTTCTCTTTTGCATGAATTGAAAGGAGGAAACATTAGAAAAAACTATATTTATAAGCAAAAATCAAATTGTGTCAAATTGGTATAGACTGTAAGAAGAGAAAGAAGTATTAAAAACTCATTTAGAGATGGCTCCCACGGTTATCCTTAGTGTCCAAGTCGCGCATCCTATTCCAAATATCCGTATGCCGGGATAGAGGTTGACCATCCACTGGTCGTTCACGGTCCTGTCCCAGCTCACGTTCCCATTGGTCATGGTCTGATGCTGTATAAGTACGCATTCCCGTAGTAGCACCAGTCGTCGTCGCTCCCAATTCTTCATCCTTCTTTTCGTTATTATACACAAAGAGGGGATAATCATTGCGATTGTTAAGATCCCGATAACCATGGTTATTAGCCGATAATGCGCCGGGCATCCATCGGGGATTGAGCTTCCTGGCATTTTTACGGACACGCAAGAAATAGTAAATAACGCCACCCACAATAAGCAAGAAGCCTAGAAGACCAAAGGAAATACCAAATCCCTTGGCTTTCTTATCATCACCAGAACCTTGGTTGGGATTCGAGATCACAGTGGGATCATAAGGCAAAGGGTGATTACCGGCGGTCTGGGGTGTGGAAGGCAGGTCAGGGAATTCAAAGCGACAGGAAGGTTGGTACGTGGGTTCTGCTCGGTCTTGATATGGCATACTAGTCACCCATTTCCACTCTTCCATATCCAGAACAGCTACGTCATTCGCATACGCAGAAGGTTTACGGCTTTGTTCGTCCACACTGGTAATGCCTTGAGGGAGATGTTCAGTTTCGATTTGTTCCTATTGCTTTTACTTTCTTGCCAATTTACCTAGCATGACCAGCATGTATTTTCCATAGGTGACAGCTTGATGTGCAGCACGAGCAGCAGCCGGAGTACCACTAACAGATGGCTTGGACCAGGAAAGAGTACAGGTGTCTAAAACATAGACCTGCTGTGTCGGTTCAAAGACTTTGGAAGATGATGCATTATGTCCACCAAAGATAACAATAGAATGACCATCCGGAGCTTTCGAATAGTGGTTAAATTGTGAAAAATGGAGCCTACAGATAATTACTTACCAACGGTGGCTGAATAACTAGAAAACAGAAAAGTATCGATCAGTATGAGCTGCGTCTTTGTATATCCTTTGCTAAGATTTACTTACGATAAGGCTGCAGGTGGAATATCTCCAATTGTGGCCATTGTCACAGCTTTGTTTTCTTCGGTATCATATACTTTTATGCAAACGAACTATCAGCTATCGGATCTCCTTTCCGTGCATAAAACAGCTGCTTCCTTACCGAGAACACTCTGAAAATCTGCCGTCAGTTCTGTTCCATTGATTACAGTAACTCCACCAAAGATAAACAATCGGTTGTTGCTATGTTCTCTATTGAGTAACAAAGGTCCCAATACAAAGAAAAATGGAAAAACTCAGTATTTACATCAGATTCGATGAATGGCCGTAGCGAGGTGGTCGATTGCCATACGGATATTGTGCGTTGTGAGATGCCCAAGTGCGATCGTATGGATTAAAGCTGGAAAAATCATTATACTGTTTTGGTTCTCGGTTAGTTATCAGTGATTGAAAGACACTTGTTCATGTGCTTCTTGCTTGTCCTTACGTAGGTGGGCTGACTGTTTTGGGCGTACATAGGCGACCGACCGCCATAATACCAAGCGATACCGGAATTATTGGCTGAAGCGGTCATTCTTGCTCGTGAACCGTATGCAAAATCGCCCTGGACGTTTACTGTATTCTATTGCCTTTAGCCCAACTATTTCACCAAAGCGAGCCATGGCATCTCTTACGTGTGCTCCATTGGCCAGCAGTTGTACTAAAGTTCGTCAATTGAGTCATTGGTGAATTAGGCCCGCTTGTCTCGCCTGCTTGCGCGTAAATGTTATGGTTACTATCGTGGAATGCGACGCCACCCCAGAATGGCTGGATATAGGAGGAAAGTTGGACCTTTATCGCATTCGACCAGCTGGGCTTACTGGTGTCAAGTGTGTTGGAGAGATCCAGGGCCCAAATCGTTGAATCGGTCTGCAGACATCATCCGTTAGTTCTGAATTTCGTTTTCTGGGAAGTAAACAAAGGATATAAGATATTACTTCGGAGCCTCCGACGACATAAACGTCATGATCGATATAGACGGCGGAAAATTGAGCTCGGTTGATTGGTTGTTGTAGTTGTTGGGCAAATGTAGGAAGGAATGAAAAGGCGAGAAGGCTGATGCCAAAGGCTGTAGAGCCCAGAAGGTTCGTTAACATGCCTGTTTGTAAAGGAAAGTATAGGTAGAAAGAAACTAAGAAGAAAGGGAAAGGAAAGAAAAAAGGAAAAGCTCGGCGACTATTTAGTGGTTACGCCAACTCTGGCCCTAACAATGGGTGGTACAATGCTGCCTCATGCTCGTGAAGTGCTCACGCTGTGCACTAATCAGGGCTTGAGAAACATGTTTACGATTGCTTTCTCTGATCTATTTGTCCATACAGTATGTCTGATTAAAGCACAGACCTCTTTGACGGTAGGAACTTTAGAAGGCTTTGTTGTTGGGAAAGATCTGATTCACTGCTTGGATGTTGTTTCCTCTTTGACCTTTGTAGATCGCGGAGAACAAAAGTTGAACGTGGTACGAACTGGGGAACATGACCATTTCCTTTTAATTCTTGTCCTTCCATCGCTAATTGTCTATGCCTAACAATGTGTGCAATGTTCTGATTTTTTCTTTTCTTCATTATGTTGAGCCATGTAGACATATATATAGAGATTACTAACAACAGTAAGTCTGCCGGAACCATGAGCTCCGCATATTGCTTGCCGTTGAAGGAGATCTTACGATGAGAGATTCCATTTTTAACAACAGCCCAACTAGTTCAGATACACCTGCTTTCTTTTTTTTCCTCTCCAGCATTCCCACACGTGTTCTGGACTAACAACTTCAAATGAAATGCCTCTAGATCTTTCGATTTTTAGGATCCATGGCCATACCGTTCATCCTTATCTCCATTCATGTCAATCCAAGCATATCAATGAAAATAAATACGAAATTGGTCATAGACATGTACAGAACGCTGAATGACAGTTAACAATCGGACGTGTAAAGTTACATATCCTACGTCTAATTGCATATAAGCAAATATTGCAAGATGCCATTTGGATAATTGAATACTGAAACCTCTCTTCATCATCCTCTTTGACTGTGTAGGACAAGGCTATTTTCAGCGTTGTAACTACGTATCTTCCATTTTATTGTACCGATTATACTTGGGCAAGATTCGGTCATGAAAACGCTGTACCGCTAAGACGCTTGACGTTGATCTCCATCCATCTTCCGTTAGAAATCATCAGAGGCTGAAAACACTTAATTTTCATCAAAATCACTGTGACACGAGAGCGCAGCCAGGAAGCGGACAAACAATCATTCATTACTGCTCATTAGCGGACCCTTACCCCACTTCTCTTAAAGTGATCTTCTATGACTGCTCACTACGTTGGGAACCACAACACAAACTGCCTCTATTGAGGCGAAATGGAAACTCTCAACTTATAACTTGGACTAGTGCCTGTTTTTCTGCTTTAGCATCATTCCCTTAAAGCTTTGATACCTTAAAAAACTTTAGCATACAGCTGCTTTGTTTGCAGATTTATCAAATTTCACATTAATGGAAAAATTGATGTTAAAACAAAGTCATCCTTTTTAATGGCATTTGGACTGGAAATCATTAATACCGTTATTCCAGTAAAGTAATGAAAAGGCATTCAATATTGATGGGTCACAAATGTTATTTTTTTTTGGTCTATGTTAGTTATCCACTTCCTGTAAACTTTTGCTTATCTATACCGCCCGTTATCGGAAAATAGAAAGTACACCATTGGACGAAGACGGAAGGCATCAAGCCAGCTGAATAAGGCAAATCTACAGTGTAGTCTATTAACAGCGCTCTTTCGCTGGGACCCATTCAGATAGCGGAATGATCGAGCGAGTCGATGTGGGATTTTTTTCTTCATTCTTTTTTCCCTGGATACCAAATGTGGCATGGCAACGCTTGACATCAAAAGCCGCTCCAATCAGGTTCTCTAGCATGACCAAAGGAAGACTCCGAGTCCTTCGGGTGAGATTTGGAACACGTCCTTCATTGACCTAGCAAAGCAACAGACGTGCCAAACTTTGAAAGGTGAAATGCTATATATTTTATGTAGACTTGCTTTTGCTACTTGCCTAAGAAAGCTTGTCGTTGTATTAACGTGAAGCAACCAGAACGTAAGTGTTCATTGTTTAAGCAAGATTTGATCGTGGGAAACAACGTGAGACCATAAATGCAACAGCATCTCTTTCATTTTTTACGTTTGCTTCATTTCTTCTTGCCTTTATTTGTTTTTAACCTTAGAGACAATAAGAACAATGCGCTTGAACCCGCTTCATAGTACTACATCCTATTGGCTTGACTCGGCACCTTTTCAAACCCCTCCTGATGCACCACTTCCTTCGAAAGCAGACATTGTGCTTGTTGGAGGTATACAACACGATCATCTATTGAAAAAAAAATAAAGAGATCGTGTACATGTCACATGCATGTTTTTAAATAACATCCCATCTATTACTAGCGGGTATCACGGGAATGTCTACTGCTTACTGGCTACAACAGTTACGACCGGATCTCAGTGTTGTTGTTATCGAAGCAAGAGGTGTTTCCAGTGGAGCCACTGGTCGCAATGGTAACCAATTCTGGTATTTCATATGACTGACTGACAAAGGGATTGTTACAGGTGGCATTATCTGCCCTACGTTAAACGAGGATTATATGGATCTGATTCAGGCTTACGGTGTTGAATCCGCTAATCGCTTGATCGAATTCGACCATCGAAACGTCGAGGCATTAAAAGAGTTTTTGAAGCAACATGGAGATAACGATAAGGGTTGGTTTGATCCGGAACTGACATGGCAAAAACAAGGGATGATCCTTGCCTGGGCGAGTCCGGAAGAAGCCACGGAATCTCGCATTGGAGCTGAACGCCTGGCCGAAGCTTATAGTGAATACAAAGTGTTATCTGCCGAGGAAATCCGAGAAATCACCAAGTTGGATGGGTATTGTGGCGGTCTTCAGATCAAGACGGCTGGTGTCGTTTGGGCAGCAAAGATAGTGTTTTGCCTTACGAGAGCTGTACAGAACCATGCAAGGATTGTCACACACACCCATGTGGATCATGTCAAACGTGTCGGTAATCTCTGTCAAGTGTATACTTCTCGCGGTGTTATTGAAGCTGGTCGCGTCGCCTACTGTACCAATGGATGGACACGAGATCTTCTCCAGCTTTTCCAGAACCATCTTGCTCCTGTACGGAACCAGGTATTAAGTTTCCGTGCAAGCCCCACCACCCCAAAAATGGATTTCTTGCTGAGCGCCAATCGAGGATACCAATACATGTCTCAACGACCTAATGGAGATATCATCATGGGAGGCATGCGCGATACTGTTGGGAATAAGCAACAATATGAAGACGACGATTCCACAATCAACTTGACCGTATCCAATGCTTTACGACAACATATGCGAGATACAATCAAGGTCAGTGACGTCCCAGATCGTGAGTGGACAGGTGTGATGGGCTTTAGCATGCGCGACGGCTTCCCGTTTGTGGGAGAACTCCATACGTTCGGGATGGATCGGCAGTTCATTGCTGCTGGTTTCACAGGCCATGGTAAGTAGAACAAATGCTGAGCACGTCAATATATATGAAATTGACTTGTTTACTTTTACTCAAACAAATAAAGGTATGCCGCGAACATTTCTTTCCGGTCGTGCCTTGGCTCAATTGCTGACAGACCAGCCGCTGGATGACTGGTTCCCCGAGCAATTCCTGGTTCAGCATCCCTCTAGAGAATATTTACACAAAGAAAGTAAAATATAGTTTGTTCCGTGGATGTTCCCTAATTTCATTGTATTTTGATTTTATAAAATATAAAGTAAATATCGGAGGAACGTTGCAATAATGATAAAAGCAAGGATTTTTGATAGAAAGTAATGCTATGATGAATCAATGTATAAATTGCAAGTAAGGTAAAACAGTGGCTGACATACATGGGTTGCGGATGGAAAAACGGAAGGAAATAAAAATAGTAGAAGGAAGGAACTAAAGACCGTACAGATACGTCGCGTAGATCACAAATGCTGCGCCAAAAAGGAACGAACCACTCAACGTAAAATGGAAAAGCCACACGCTGATGAGACTTGACAATATGATACTGATACTAGTAGCAAAGCCTTTAAGAATGTTATCCGCATATTTGACTACCAAGGCGACGATCAAACCACCACATGCTTGAATGGCAATCACTAGCCATGTGAGAGGTGTATAATTAACAAAGAAACCTTTTTCTGCAATGGTTGCTCCGTCCTGCAGGAGAACGACGAAGACTAAGCCAAGAATTACCGAGAAAAAGGCCATCTGGATATTACGGATCCACAATTGATTCTGCGCCGTTTCATCCGGGCGAGCCGAATTTCGGCCATTCTCCTCATCATCGTTATCACCCATCGGCATCATGTTCTTACTTTCTTCATCTTCAGCTTCTGAACTCGATGATTTCGCGGGTGCCTTAAGAATCTTTTCGAAATACACTCCAGCCAAACCCGATAACACACAAGCCATCAAGACAGCAGTGAATCCTTGAAGATTCGATTGGTTACCGATGTCGGATACGGTGACAGTTTCCGATTCCGTTTCGCTGCTTGTGAAATAGGCGAGAACAGATAAAGATGCATCCTTCGGCATCACCACCAGTGCAATACCAATCGTTAACAACCCAAGAGCGATCCATTTGAGACGCGTGAGAGATCGATGCAAAATAACGACACTGAAGAAAGCAGTAGTCAAAATCTTAAGCTGATAAGTTACTTGAAATGTAGCGGCATCGAGGTTCGTGGCAGCGACGTATTGCAAGTTGTTCTATAAAAAAATTTTAATAGGCGCACAAATCTATTTAGAGTAGGAAGGAAAAAAAAGTTTATGGCACTTGTATGCGTACCTGGATAAGATAAAGTGTTGCTGGAATCGCAAGCTTTGCACTTTCGCGCCAATTCAAGATCAGTTCTCGATGTAATAGTGTAGTGAGTCGATTGAGCGAACGGTGATGCGGAAGTGGAATGAAGTACAGAACGGCTACACAGACGATGGTTTTGATCACTTCGCTCATAACCACGGCTGTTGATGCAAGGTATCTTTTGTCTTCGGGTGCACTAGCGCGAGTATATCGCATCACCAGAATGAGTGCGCTATTTTGGACCACAAGAATAAGAAGGGAGAGGTACTTGAGCGGGATCCCGCCCAAAAGAGAATGACCGTCTATTGAGCCCAACAAAAAGAGAATCAAGTAAGTCTACATCGAACTACGGTTTCCTTAGGAAGGTCTAAAGGGATAATCAGCCCCTTGTCTTTTAGCATTACCCATGAGGTGAATGAAAAGGAAGAGAGAATAGAAAGGGTCTTCGATTTCCAAAATGAAGCAAGCCCACTAAATATGTGGTGTTTTAATTTTTAAGTACCGCACGTAATCTTGGCTCTAGCCAGATCTACTAACTGTTACTAGTAAAAGAAAATCAAAAAAAAGTAACTCTGGAAATAGAGATCAAAACAACTAGATCAGAAACTGTTAAAGGAAAATTAAAGGAGGGACAATAGAAAAGAAAGTTAAATAATGATGGGAATAGCAACCGTTTGAAAGGGAGAAAGAGAAGGAGAGTAGCATCTAGTAGCTGGGAGCAGAGTGATTAACATGGCAAAACTACGAAGCATTCATGGCGTGGCACACCTTATCAAGACCGAGCAATCCGCTGTGTGGAAATTGTTTGTGAACATGCAAGTACTCGCATCTGGTGAACAACATATGTATGCGTACATGACTCGTTAATTCATTCCTGCTGATTCGGATCAATCATATCTCGATCTCTCACTTTGTTCTAATCACTTCTTCATCGACAATATCTTTAATCTCATTGAATTGGTCAATGCCTATAGCAGGGCTCAAGCAAAAAAAAAAAATTCCATGGCAGGCACGCACATGGGGGAGAGCAAAGCAACATTTATCGCTCACGAGGTTCCAGTTGCCAGCACACGCGTATAGTGAGTCTGGCTGGCTGAAGGACGAGCTGGTTGAACTCAGGGCTAGAGTGCGCCAAACAGGGGACAAGGCGGTTTGGATCCTGTATCAAAATTGTAGAGGTATTGGTTAAGGAAACTGCAGGGTACTAGGTCGTTGTCAAAAGTGAAATCGGAAAATTAACATTGTTATCATAACACCTTCTATTTAAAAATATATTCGTAGTATAACTCTTTCCAGATGACCCGTACAAGATGGGATATTTTTATATTGGATGCGATTACAATCAAAACAAAGCATGGGTAGGATCAAAAAGAATAGAAAGCGATTCCCCAAAATGAATGCGTCGGATGGCTTCAGAAAAGATAGGAGCAACGTCAAAAACTTCGAGCGCGGGGCTCCTTGCGTGCTGTTCTTGTGGGATTGAGTTGCTTACAACTAAACGATCGATGGCGCTTTGCTCAATGTTTTCCATAGCATTGGCCGAAAGAAGAGCGTGGCTCACAATAGCATAGATCTTCAATGCACCGTTATCCCGCAACATTCTAGCAGCTTTTGTGATAGTGTACGACGTATCGGCAATATCATCAATCAAGATGCACTCCTTTCCACGAACATCGCCAACTAACATCAGATCCTTTTTCTCGGTGGTGATTTGTCGCCGTTCTTTGTGAATTAAGGCAAAATCCATGCATAGGGTTTCGGCAATAGCAGTTGCTCTGTTGTGCTAATGAGTCTCGACCACATCGCAAATTTTGCTTTTTTTTTTTTTTTTTTGGCTTCTATGACTTTACCTCTTGGCACCTGGAAAGGAAACGATCAATATCATGCAGCTACGTACAGTGCAACCATTTTAATCCGCACTTACCACCAGCATCAGGTGAAACAATGACAGCATTTTGATAATTGGGGATATTAAGCCGGATATGCTTAATCATTAAAGGCCGACTGATGAGATTATCCACAGGACAATCAAAAAATCCCTGGAACTAGACATGCCCATAATGAATACTGTGAGATCCATAATAAGCCTTACTTGAGCATCATGCAAATCCATTGTAATAATGTGATCCGCACCTAGATTGTTGGTAAGAGAAATGTGGTTGGTTCTCTTAAGTGCACATAATTAATGAGCTTACCTGCACAGGTGAGAAGATTAGCTATGAGTGTACCAGATCTTGCTAGCCATTCTCTGTATTGACTCTTGTTGTCATCGCCATATTGCTGTTCTTGCAAGGCGGTCTGAGCAAGACGATGCATTAACTGTTTCGTCACGTCTTCCATTTCATTCATTTTCCCTGGTGTTGGTGGGTATTTTGGAGTAGCCGGTGGTAACCGAGCTAATGGTGCGCCGGACGCTTTAAAGGGCACATCGGCTTGGCGTGAATAAGGAAAATAGGGTATCACCGCAGTAATACGCTTCGCTGAGGCCACTTTGCAAGCATTAATCATAATAAGAAGTTCAATGAAGTTGTCATTAACATGACCACAACCGGATTGAATGATAAAAACGTCCCGTTCTCGAACCGATTCGTTAATTTCGACACTTGTTTCGTTATTACTGAACTTTGAGAGCTTTGTTCTTCCAGGTGTGATACCCAGTCTGTTACATATGGCCTTGGTCAGGCTGGGATGCGAGGAACCGCCAAACACTACGAGATTCCGCATACTGTTCGCTTTCAAGTGAACTTGAAAAGAAAAGAGATAAGAAAAAAAAGTGTGGGGGAAAGGAACTGAGTTGCAAGTAATCCAATGGTAATGGTGGCTTACGGAACGGAGATGGCCGACGCTTACGAGTCACCCCGCAATCCCCTTTGCAGTAGACACTTTCTGGTTGATTCTTCGATAGGCACTAAACTCGCGGTCGACACTCAAACAACTACAAGATAAGAGTATTTATATCATGAGCAAAATGAAAATACGTATACTTTTGCTCAAATGAGTGCATTGGAAGTCTAAACCTTCTCTATGCAAGCTGATCTTTTGAGATATACCTTGTTACACAAGTTACAAGTCCTCCGACAACGATAGGACAAAGAGCATCTATAATCGGAATCAAGATCTCAAAGGGTCAGATTTCATCCCGTTCTACCAGTCAGACAAACAGAAAACAGATATAGGCATCCGACCCATACATAAATCAACTTTAGTCCATCAATTAACACCATGGTCAAGGCCTTATTTCAAAGCATGGTAAGAGAGATCCGTCTCCAACTTATGCCTATAGCTGAGTAATAGGTATCCCCAATGTGAAGCTGGAATTTGACCTTGGACTTTAAATGTTATGCTTTTATTACTCTTTTTTTGAACTACCCTCAGTATATTCTAACTCATCAGTACATATGAATTATCCATCTCTCTGAATAAAGAAACAACAACCTTAACCTCAAATATCTCACTCGTACTTTCAAAACCATTGAACAAAAACTCTACAAAACCCGTTATCTGAAATACAATAATAAATCAAACGTATGTCGGATATTAGTAAAGGATTCATTCAAGGAAAACTGCTAAAATGATCACGTCCCGGAACAGATGTACTGCGTCAAATCGGCTGAATCGGTCTTCCCCTTAAGTTACAAGATTCAGAAGAGTACTCTTCGAGGCCAAAGTGCAGGCAATTATGTAGAAATAGTAAGATGCTGAGCTGGGATATTTCAGAGTGCTTTTTTGATGTAATATTTTTCCAACAAAGCGATAAAGGTAAAAAAGAAAAAAGAAAAAGAGATTGAAAAGAGATAAATAACCATTATCGTAATAAAGGTCGGGCAATCCGGGGCGGAGCATAGCCGCGTTTTGCCGGGGGTGAGAACTCGGACTAGAACGGGTCCGAGAACGAACCGACAGTAACCGTCACTTTCCATGGATCCACCCTTTCCGGGCACTTTTCACCTTCGCATGTTGCTTCAGCCGAAAGATCAGCAGTGCCTCCGTTGTCAGCTTTGAACCATGCAGCAGAGGGACCAGCATCGCCACCAACATCAGTGGAAGGTGTCAGGACTTTTTCGTCCGAGCTCTTCGGTACACCATAATTGATCGTGGAACCCTCGTCCTTTATAGATTGGAGCTGGACAACGATCGTCTGACCAACTTTGATGTTCGCAATAGCAGGCGATGAGTTATCAAGTTTTAGAATGTTGGTAGGGTCTCCAGGTTGAGCAGAAACTACTGTCAACAGTAAGAGTGCCAATAAGGGCACTGTAAGGAACAGCAGGCGAGTAGCAGCAGCCGACATATTGGATGACACTGAGAGATAAGTTACAAAAGTCTGGTACAAAGGTAAGGCGGTCTAGTGAAAGATAGATATGGTAAAAGGGAAATAGTTTCAGCCACACTGAACAGAAATAACTAAACAAGAGTATTTCGAGGTTTACGTACTCTTCTTTTTAGTGCGTAGGGCGTTCTTACGGTTGTATGAGAGGATAACAAGAGGTGATCTTGCAGTTGCTTGGGGTATAGGGGAGGTTGAGTTGTGTTTTTCGGTTCAAGACGCCTTGGTTTTATATTTTGGAGAGGGTTGTTAAGGCAAAGAACACACAGATGTTGTGGGCGTGAAGAGAGCAAATAAATCTGCTGTGTAATTCAATTTTGAGGGAAAAACGTCGAATGTGAATGCAGGGGGGGAGGAGAAGGTAGAGCACTTGTGACAACGATACTTTTTAGCATCCCTTCCTGCAGGGCAGGCTCTGTCCCAAGACATTCTTTCGTACCCAGCCTTCTTCTGCATTGTTCCTAACAGCACCTCTTTTTCTCATCAGTTGACACTTCCTTGAATATGTGCTCTGATTGCCTTCCTTCTAAATGATCATGCCGACAACGCAACCCTGCTTCACCTTGCTTTCTCTCCCCCTGATTTTCACCGCCCACTCTACTTACCTCACAGACACTCTCAATCATTCACATACACATGACTGATCCACGCACTACTTTCTCAGCATATGCTGCGTATCGTTTACTGTTGTTCACAGTGTTGTCCCACCTATCACCCCTTTGCTTTTCCTGCGCCGTTCTACCTTTGATCCTTTAACTTCTGGGTCTTGCACTCTCATTGTTCCTCGCACTTCTCTGATGTCCCTCCCTCCCTCCTGTGGTTACTTCTTGATCCCCCCTTTCTCTCTTCATTAGTTTTTCGGCAACCCATACTTTAGGGTGCACTGACTCATTCGCACCATGGGCGAGATATCGCCCTGGCTGTGCTTTCCCCTGAACTTCTTTCATCCTGCCTGGCGTTTCCCATTGAGTTACCCGGATCAAAATTGAGGAAATTTCAGGGGATGAGCGAAAGAAGGTATTTTTTTTTTTTTTTTTTGCGTATGTGTTTAGGCTGAAGTGTTTATTTTCCTTGGGAATTACTACGCACACTAAAAGTTTGGGTCACTCTAGTAACTTTTCTTTTTCATACGGCATCAACCGACCATCGTGATAGGATTCTGTAAAGCTAATGCTAGCTTTTACTGCGAGAGCTGGCCTTCACTCGCCATACATGCCGCGTCACACTTTAGTGCGCTTGATGATCATGCACGTCTTATTAGCTTTAAATGGCGCGGGATAGCTTAGTTAAATTATAAAGCCCATTCAAATAATTAACAAATGGTTTTAACGTCGTTTGACACCATTTGAATTAGGGTAATAGTCGATTAAGCATTGTTGTAAAAGCTTTAAGGAGGAAAAAACGGAAGCTACTTGGAATTTTAATCATCTAAACATGTAAATTGCAAAAAGATCTATTAAGTAATAACGATGCAAAGGTAACATAGAATAAAAGAAATGAATATACAAGGAAGAAAAAATGCTAGCGAATTACAATATATCAGGATGATATTCGACCTTGAGAGCTTGTTTTTTAATGCTAAGGTATCTCCATGGTTTTGTATGAGGCGATAGGGAGTTGCAGATCTTGCCACACCTTTGCGTGTCTGGACATCACGGGACGCCATTCGATCTTGATACTGGGCTTGACGACGATGGTATTCCAGTGAATATTATTGCGATAATACATGATTAGCTGTCGTGGTTGTGGGTTTTCTTTTAACGGCTGCCTAAACGGCAGATATAGCATCGAGCTATGCTCCACGACGCCCCCTGAGGAATATGCGACAGGAGTGGCAAAGGTGTCAGCAGCGAGCTGTAAATCCATTCCGCCATCAAGCCAGTAGGCAAATGGACATGGTGACATAGCATGTTGTTGCGTCTCTGATGTAATTCCGTTATTCCATCCTTTTTCTCATTTGCACTATACAATTCACCAGAGTTAAAGCACACATGCCTTTTATACAGCTCTGAATGGGAAGAAAGGTGGCTAAGCATCGCTCGTTTGACTGTTAAGTACTGATCTTCATTTCCATAAAGCTGATAAGCCAAAGACCGGAAGCCACACCAACCATCACCCACTATAGCAACCAACTTGACTACTGCATGTGCCGGGACGTCTGGGTGTACGTTGCTATATACGGGGTTGAGTAAGAAATTGGATTACAAATATATAGTCTGTAGCACTTTTTTACATACTTCACAGTAGCATCCCCATATCTCTGTTTCTTGCCTGGCCAGAGCATCTCTACCTCATACTCCTCCATCTTCGACTGCTTCTTTTGGTCATCCAAGACTACCTCAACAGATTCTTTAGCCTTGTCGCATTCTTCTCGTTTCTTCTGTAGTTCTTTCGCCTTTTCTTTTTCTTCTGCAAGTTTAAATGCTGACGGCAAACGTGAACCTTTAGTTTGCTTTGGCTGACTTTTGGTTTTTATATCGCTCAGAAAGCTTACATTATCAATTGCCACAGGGGAAAAGTTTTCTGCAACAGTGGTAATTTCCTGCACCAAATCGACACATTGCTGTGTAGCTTCGCAGTCTCTATGTACATCGACCAACACATTTATAGCCTTTGACAATTCAATGTCCACATGCCACTCATAGATTTTAGTGGTGGGGTGAGTGATATAATCCTCCTAAAACTGTGGTTAGCATCTACTGCTTATAATTCCACTTTGAACGGTTATAGAAAATAATTGATAGGAAATACTGACCATCTGTGATTTGAAATAACCACCGTTTACCAACAATTGATGGGCGTAAGACTCTTGTCTTGTCATTTGAAAGTATATGGTAGCGTGGCAAGCCGTAGTTGAGTTTAATAGCACATATGCATCGCTCAGTTTTTCCGCTATCTTTCATATCCCATGCTTGGTGAAGCCCCCCTTTTTTTTTTTTTTTTTTTAATGCAGGTCATGGCGTAATGGCATACTTTGGCCTCATGCAATTCGCTCAGGGCAGTGGTCATCAATTGATCAGTAGCCTGATTGTCATTGACACCTCTGGTGGTCAATGATTCCTTATTGCATTCAAATTGGACTACTATTATCGTATTATGGTTAAAATCGTTGATGTCAATATGCAACTGTATTGTATAATGCCCTTACATTTTGGGTCAACCAACTATGTATGTTCTTGGTCAGCTTTATTATTCGTCCGGGTTTCTGAGCTATCAAGCAAATACTTCAATGAGCACCTTCGATCCGTTGAATCGTCCGAGTGCCCAAATGAACGTGTTTCTCTGCCCATGAGCCACACCATTTCTCTTTATACGATACTAGCCTAAAAGGATGCAAGCAATATAAGTCTAGCTAAAAGAAACATAAAGTCGTAAGTACCCGTCAAGGTAGCTGTTAAGCTCTTCTGGCTTATCGGTCTCTTTTACCATGTTTCTCTATTTCGCTTCTGCATCATAAAATTTGACCTCATTACGGGATCAGGTCATTCCTGCAACAGCCCCTTTGAAAATGCCTTCATGCTCTTCTGTTTCTGGTTTAAAACACTCTGCTACATGTGCTTTGAAGTTATTCATTATATGCCGAGCACAAAGCAATTGTGGCACATCAGGGAATATGGCAGATAAAGCGCTGCCAAGTGCTTTGTCATTATGGCTTAAAAAGAGATGGGGAGACACATCAACCCCAAACGCTCCCTTCTTTAAATTCTCTAAAACCCATTTATATGAAAGTAGTCTCTCATTAGAAACGAGCATGTATACGAAGAAAAATTCACGAGGAACAGATTAACCTATTCTTACATAAGATTGTCGATATTAAAAATATTGACGAGCGGCATTTTGTTGACGTTCGTCTGGTGCGTGGCATGGATTATCAGAACTTCACGAAAGCGACAACCACGATCCACAGCCCCAGGATGAGAGCAATAAACAAGGATTTAATGATATCCCCATCATGAAATTCCCGGACAAAGTAGCCGCGGGCACAAAGAAAGTCATACACTTCTCGAACTCGGTTCTGCGGATTGTACTGGGAAAATTTTTGCTTGAAATTGTAAATCTCTTTAGCCACCATAGTTGGCTTCCCATCAAGGTCTTGGCTGACGCGAACAATCTAAGATGACTGACACTTGCTTCCGTGAGTTCAGCGATGTTGACCTGTGTCTCTCCATCAAGTTTACTGGCATTATGATAGATGATCTTTTCGTTTGACAGTTCATGAGTGTGAGAGTCGATCCTGGATTTCTTACGCTTAACGGTCCAAGCACCTTCTTTGTTAGTATACGAGGCATAAATAACCCAGGAACAACCAATTTTCTTTGTAGTACGTCTTGGTTTACGTTTTGCTATCCCATTAATGCAAACATATCGGTTGCTCGGCATACTCTCTTCAACTACAGCTGCGTCCTCCTCAGTAGCTTCAACATTATAATCTGTATGTTCTCCAGACTTGGCCCGATGACCCTATGTTGACCATCATGGATGCACTGAAAGTAGCAGAAGTGGGTGCCACTGCCCTTAATGGTTCCGCTTCTTTTGATGGTGATGTTGAATCTATCTACATCGATTGCCTGATCATGGATTGCGCTATAAATATCAGCGCCGGTGGGATACTTCCAGTTGATGATATTATCTATGAATTTGAACAGAGCCTATTTAGACCGACAGGCTATTAACTGAGGAAAAAGCAGTAATACGATGGTTATGTTGTTATTATCTATTTTATGCAATTTTTTTCAGGTACCGTAATCATCAGCCATTTGGCGCAATAAAAAGGTTTTTTTTTGCACAGGTAACAGTAGACTGTGTCATAAACTTTAGAAGAAGTACATTGTCCACTATGAAGAATAGATCTTTCACGTATTCAAAGTTACTCATACGATATAGTAAATATTGCCACGAGGCATACTGTTGATCTCGCGCACTAAAAATGGTATGGAGTATATTATTCCTCTTACTTACTAATAGCTAACATGACATGCATCTTCATCACGCGCACTAAAGTGTGACACGACATGTATGGCGAGTGAAAGCCAACTCTCGCAGTAAAAGCTAGCATTAGCTTTACAGAATCCTATGACTATGATTGGTTGACGCCGTATGAAAAAGAAATGCTCCCAAAATGACCCAAACTTATAGTGCATGTAGTAATTTCTTTTGTTTGAGCACGGACTCGTATCGAGCCATTGAATGCTCAGAAGCTAATCATGCTTCCCCGCGTTTATGGCAGCTAAGCTGTACTCTGTTTCCTTGTAATGATGTATGCCAAGCGAGCGGAATTTCAATTGAGATATATGCGTTCCACTTAAAGGTGAAATCCTCCGTTTCGTCGGCATAGCCACAAAAAGAAAGAATTCGCTGCTGAGCAGGAGCAGAAAATTCAGTGCCCGCTACCTTACAAATGAAGTAAGGGCTCGTCAAATATAAAATGCAACGCACTTTTGCAGCTTTGCTCCAAAACAAGAATGGGTCTCGCAAAGTCAAGTAAATCAGAAAAAGCTCCTGTTCGCGAGGATACACAAGAAGACTCGGACGACGAGTCTGTTATTATGTTAAATGGCGTGTCTTTCACGCGAAACGAAGTGCTTGTGTGCGCAAAATACGGCAAAATCTACTGTGTCCACAAAAAAGATGGCTCTCGCCTATGGAGCAACCGGTTGCCTAGCAAGAGATCTATTTCATCCGTATTCATGACCGACCTTGACACTGTCCTTGTCAGTGTCGATGGCCTCACAGTCTGTTACAGTCTTCACACAGGCGAGCAGAAATGGGTGCATGGTGTGAAGGTAGCTTGGTTTTTATACATTCGATTTCTCTTATTGATTCGAATTCTCCCCAGGGATCGGAAGCAGGAGCGGTGATATGTACTCCCAGCCGTTTTCTTTCTCCAAAGGTCGATATGCATGACAATGACCATGCTCATCAGCCTCCTTCCTACGATATAAGTGAAGAGCGATCCTTGACGATATCGAGTACGCATGGCAAGGTCATGGCGATGGATGCTACGACAGGCGAAACGTTGTGGAAGTACGACTGTCCCGGTGGAGGTTACCGGATGCCTGTGACACTGGTGGAACCACCAAGTGCCGAGAACGGATTACCCTACCGAGCCGTCTACATCGGATGCGGTCAATGGGTATATTGTCTCAAAGCACTTACAGGCGACTTAATATGGAGTCAAAGAATATCCAACTACAAGATTGGCATGGGTTATATCGTCCTTGCCAGTCTTTGGAGTTCTCGAATGGCAGCGGAAACACATACTTCATACTCACAATTCCCTATAGCACAGTTGCGCAACGAAGAGCGAATAAGGGAAAAAGTGATCGCGGTGGTGGCAGCAAGCTAAAATGGAATGCTCCACAAAGGCATGGAAACCTGCCTTACTTAATGTAAATATAACAAAACGACTACTTCCTTCAAGCATGCGATTAATACGTATTATGACCAAATGGTTCATTAATAAAGCTATCCTCCACTCTCTCAAATTATGTTACATAAATCTACTCTTCTTTGAATGCTACATAACTACACACATGCAATACAACAGATAAAAGCAAAACTAAAAATGATCCGATCTATCATGTCAAAATTTCTACACCATCTTCGGTAACCAACATCGTATGCTCAAACTGAGCTGATCGCTTGCCATCAACTGTTACCGCAGTCCAGTTATCGGGCCTGAGAACGCAAAATTAGACTCAGTTATCGTATTCTTCTAATCAAAACTTACCATAATTCGTCCCTCCATGTGCCTTCACAAATCATAGGCTCAATTGTGAAGACATGACCAGGTCGACATATACCAACGGCTTTGTTATCTTTATTACAGGGTTAATGTCTGGTAATAGAGTGGTGAGCCGACTTACTAGCATAGTGAGGCACGTTGGGAGAACAGTGGAAGAGTTGATTAATTCCGTGACCGCAAAAGCTACGTACGACGGAGAACCCATTCTTTTTCGCATGCTCTTCGATGACCTTGCCAAAATCGCGATATCGAACACCAGGTTTAACTGAATAACCCTAGTCAGCAAATTTGATATCGTTCATTTGCGGCTTACCCATCGCGATGGCTTTCTCCAGACATTCGCGCGCCGTATTTACCAGTTTCTGTCCCTTCTCGTCAACGTTACCAACTAAGTATGTCTCGTTCAGGTCACCGTGGAATCCGTTATAGTAACAGGTGACGTCAATGTTCACAATGTCACCATCCATCAAAGGACGCTTGTCCGGAATACCATGGCAAATAACTACCGAACATTAATAAAATGTTCCATGCAACAAAATAGTGGGTTGCTCTTTTTTACCTTCATTAACCGAACTAGAACAAAACCAAAAATATTCTTTTAGACCTCTATGTATAACCTTATTCTAAGACGTACGTGCACACTGATTTTGGGAAGTGATAATAGTTCAAAGGAGATGGGTATGCACCACGCTCAATAGTTGCCTCGTGAATGATGCGATCTAATTATGTAATGTCATGAATGAGCCTATCCCTGCGGATTGAACCACTTACCAATTTCGTCTGTGGTGATACCAGGGCGGATGGCGGCCGCACCGATGTTGAGCACCTCTCGAGCGATCTGCATAATCCCTTGTTAGTTAAAAAGCATCGTTGGCAACTACCCGTAATTACCTTGCAAACTTTTCTCATGCCTTCAATCTCATCTTTGTCTAGAACTTTGATGGAAGAACTTGCGCGAACGTTTTGCTCCGAAACGGGAATTCCTGTTGTGATATTAGCAAGCGATTGGGAGTAAGGCTTCAGCGGGTAATACCATCTTCGGCATAGTCAGCTATACAAAGCAATCATTTGCATACCCAACCGTTAATATCTAGTTCATACGCTTTTTATGTTAGGGGAAACTTACGACGTGGAATGGATTTGGGGACTTCACGCTTGGGAGACAGAGGGTACACCGCTTGCAGGTCACCGGTGTAACGGTAGTTAGGGAAGGGGTTATGTGGTTCGCCTTATTCAATGCTTCATGAGCGCTCTTGATGTTTGAAGTTAGGTTCAGGGACTTACTTTCAATCTTTGCCTTGTGGACCCCTTTGTGCAATGCCTAAGTTGAACATGTGAATGAGTTACAACTCAGACATCTTCACACTTAGTTGTCGGTTACCCAGTTCTTTTTAAAGCATTCCTGCGAACAGAAGAAAGAGCCTTCAATTTTAAGCTTAATGCATGTTGGACATTGAAGCTTGGCAGGCTTTCCACAGCCAGGTGTTTGGCATACTTTGTCACTAACATCAGCCATTGGGTACTTTTAAAAGAAAAAAAAGGTACCACTAAAACTTTGACAGATCCTTAAACTCTCGTACTGTGTGGCTTATTGGCCTAGGTGTTTCACCGACTTGCCGGCCTCTTCCGTACTGAGAAAGTGGTTGTGCTATACTGTAAGAAACTCATCCTCTTTTGACAAGAAGCTCATAGCTGGCCTTATTGGATATCTTTCACATTGCTTTGAATTATAAAGCCCTTCAGCATCCCATCCTTCGCAGCTTGTTCATCGAACCGTTTTACCACATTATACGCTTGCATAAATTATGGCCTCCAGCACCCATACCAACATTCCCCGATGCATGCAGGGTATAACCCTAGTCCAAGTGCAAGATCGAGTCTATCGCATACCTACAGCTTCACTTGAAAGAGGACGTCAGTCTAGCAAAGCTGGTAATCTGTGAAGCGGCGTGGGTGACAGGCACCTAACTGCGTGCTAGTTTCAGAAAGCCACGACGTTGAGACTGATACGATCTATACGGAAGAGATTATAACGTATTATCATCCTGTCAATCGGACTTTTCATGGAATATTGATTGGTAAGATCATGGAACATGACGTTCTTTTTCTTATACAGCCTTAGGACGAGGAGGAAGCACCTTAAAGCAGCTTAAAATTGAAACCGGTGCTCGTATCGATATTTGTAATGGAAAAGACAGTGTTATGATCAAAGGAACACAAGATAAAGTGGATAAAGCTAAGGAAGCGATCGATCGTGTGATTAAGAAAGTGAGTCAAACGCTAACTGGCTATCACCACGCATCTCGATTGCTAAATCTTTCATTTGTATCCTAGGCTTATGATACCTCACGCCCAACGCATTTTCTATCTTTTCCAATTATCTCCAATGTCGCAACCCGTAAACTTGAGGAGTTTCAAGCTTCTATTCTGTCATCGACCTTCAAATGTAATGGTTTGGATCCTTCTATCTTAGTCTTGCCTGCCAATCTACATATTACGCTGGGCGTCTTCAAACTACTTAATCAAGCGGAAATTGAGAAAGCTGTTCGATTCCTCAAACAAGAATGCCCAAAAGTGGTTGAAGATATTCTTCAGAAAAAGAGGTTAACAATTCGCCTACGCAACTTAATGTCCATGCAAGCCAATCCAGGTATGTGTGTGCACAAGGGATAGTGATAGTAGAAATCGACTGATTGGACGTATATGTGCTTTTAGTCAAGACAAACGTACTCTACATCGCAGCAGAGGACGAAACAGATAATAATTGCTTGGATGCGTTATGCGGTAACAGACTCATAGTTCCCTTTTCGGATGCAAATTACACAGTCTAACGTACCAACTACTTTTTTAGCGGCTTTGATTAACAAAATGGTTGAGGGTGGCTTCCTAGAAAAAGAAGATCGACCCTTTAAGGTATGTTATTAATGTAACGCCGGTCAATAGTACTTAACGCTAGTGGTTAGATGCACATCACATTGATCAATACAAAGTACCGCAGTTCGCAAAATGGAGATCAGGAGGAAGAACTTGAGCGACAACCAATCGATGCTCGACCGATCTTGAAGGCCTACGGCGATCTGGATCTGGGAACAGTACATATCGAAAAATTACATATCATGAAAATGGGTCGTAATGGTCCTGGTGGCACATACATTAGCGAAGGCTCAATTACGCTCTGATTTAACGAAGTGGACAGATCGCACGGGTTTCGGATATGATGATAGAAAAAAAATATATTGATATGGAAGTGCAGAGCTACCTCATTATTACTACATGATCCATGGTATATCACACTTTTATTCAAACCATTATGACAGAATATATTGCCAAGTGGGTCTGGAAATGCCTTGCAGCCCGGCAATGGAATAACGTAGAATAATCCGCTCTCGATCAATAAAGAACTCTGTGTCGGGTTAAGCATATCACACAAGAATAGGCTGATGACAGCGCGATCCTGCACTAATTCTGTTTACGGGGAAAAGACCACAAACATTCCTTAAGGATTTATCCTAGTATTGGCATCTGTCCAATGAAATTGCAGTTGATTGGCGCAAAAACCTATACCTTTTTTTGACTGGGACTCGCACAACACTTGAACCCAGGTAGGCACTATTGCCCATGTCATTGCCTCGGCTGGCTCGTTCGTTTACGTCTGCATTCAAGCCTACTACTGTACGATTCTTTTCAACTAGGAATGTAACAGAGGAGGTGCGCAGTATTATGCGGAAAGTTCCGCAGCCTGTCGTCGTCGTCACTACTTCGAGTGCTAAAGACGCGACCCACAGACGCGGCATAACCGTATCATCTTTTACTTCGATATGCCTTCACCCAGAGCCTCTTGTTTCCTTTTGCGTTCGAATTCCCTCCCGAGCTTCCGAACTTCTCCATGCCTCTGGCAGCATGGTCGTCAACATGCTTAGCCATGAACAAGTTCAACATTCGGTTGTCTTTTCTTCACCTAACGCAGACCAGTTTAAGGATGTTCCATTCTATGATGACTCTGAGACGGGTCTGCCGGTTCTCATGGGGACTTTGGGTTCCATGTACTGCAAGGTCTTTAATGTCATGTCTTTGGGTGATCATGAGTTGTGGATCGCCAAGGTTATCAAGGTAGAAGAAGGCGTTGGTGGTGCCCATGGCAAAAGGGAAGAGGCCCAACCATTACTGTATTACGATCGGCGGTATAGAAGTGTAGGTGAGCAAGTATTTATGAAGGCGTTCGAAGACAACACTTTAGATACGCGACGATGGATGCATCGTGCTCACGTCAGGATGGCATGGAATTATCTACGTGATCTCGGAAAAGAAAACGCCACACCTACCATTAAGAAGACCATCCGAGCGCATTTCGAGAAGAATGCATTCAAGAAACAGATGTACCACGAGACGATCACCTCTTTTTACATTCATTTGATTGACCTCGCTATCCAAGCAGAAGGAGACGAGGACGACTTTTTCACCTTTATCCATCATTTTCCAGCATTAGGAAATCCACGCACCATAGACAGCTACTATTCCCCAGCATTACTTAAATCGGCTGAAGCACGCCATCGATTCGTTCCACCAGACCTAAAACCATTGCCGTCTCACTTGACACCTATAGAAAAATCCTAGAAAAATAATCCATCCTATTGCTATTGCTATTATCCAAATCACATGGCTTCTTCTATCAACATGCTGCCAGGACAGCTATCCGGTTTTGAAGTTCCAAAAGACAACAGCTTTATATGGCAATGAAATAATTCCTTGTGTTGAATGCCCATGTGTGCGATATCCAGTGACCTCGCCTGAGGTAATATGCTGATCTGTGCGATATGCTTTTGCACGGATATATCTGATGAACCCTTTCATGCGCTCGCGACGAAAGACGCTCATACCTACATGGATGGGCAATTGATCACCCATTATATTCTGCGCACCGAAATAGTGATTGAGTCGCCCAATTCATCGAGCAGATCATTATCGCTCTCAAGCGGTGACATCTCAGGGGGCTGAAAGTGATGAATTACCTATAGAGGAGACTAACACATGCGCATTATGAAAAGTGCCTAAATCAAACACCGCAAACTTTCGTTTTCAAGAGAGCCATTCCCACTGGGTGAGCTCCATGCGCCTTTGTTCTTGGTCACTGTATGATAGTCTAGTTGAAACATGCAGTATCTATCCGTGTTGGTTTCTGTTCAACGACCGCTTGTGCATAACGAATCTGCGTGTGCAACTCTAGCCCAATGTTTGGCGATCATTGTGTATGCGGTCATGACGTTTGTTTGATGGATGATGCATGCAATACATATAAGGTTCAATCTGGATCAAAAAAAAAAAAAAAAAAAAAAAAGGAAAAAGGAGGCTAACGCTACATGTCCTATGTTGTAGAACTTTAAAACGTTTAATCGCACAGTTGCACCGTACATATCCTAAAAATTTGAAGTGAAGATACTGTGACGGTAGTTTACCTTTGATCTCATTAAGGGACGAAAAGAAAAAGAAAAAGGAAACATCGCTGTTATTTGCGGATTGGGATGACGGCACACGCGCGTAACATGAGTTCTCGTTATTCTGATTCATATTGTTGCCCAATTCAGGAAATAGTGAATGAAAACGAGGTAATGAATTGGAGATACGCTCATCATGATATACCCCGACCATCCAACGTAGTTCTGTATGACAAGAATCTTTCTGTCTTGCTCGTTTCGATTTTCTTGGATCAACTAATTTAATTACCAAAGGAAAAATATGTCACTGGTTTGACAAAGCAAGCTCAAGAAGAAATACTCTTTCTTTTTCTAATTCATATGTTTGTTCCAAGGTTATGGTTAGATATGTCTATTTGTGTCCGATGTGAAACGGTTGCTTTGATTCACCCCATGTTCTTCTTTTAGCAAGTGATAAAGTTAGGGAACGTGATGTGCCATAGCCATAAGAAAAAAAAAGCTGTTCATTATGTTCGACGAACCCAATTGTGTCCATCTTGTGTTCTGTCTGCAGACCAGAGAACAGACCAGCATGACTAGAAAGGATCTTCGCTCTTGATCCTTATAGTACCATATTCACATATCATGAGATCAAAAGTATAGCTTGTACAATAGAAGGAAGCCAAAAAGGAAGTTGTCCCCAGCCTCTTATTCAATTGGATTGGTTAGGTCCACACAGTATAGAAACAGATTGAATAGCCCATACAAAGGATCCATTCGTTGCGGACAAAAGGAGAATGTTAGATTAGCTGTGGCTACCCACATCATTCTACATGGCCACGGAAAAAGAAAAATGCTACTCGCGCGCACTTAAGGATAAATAAATAATACCGATCCATTGTTATAAAACTCGTGGCAAACATTAAAGGGAGAATAATCTATGTTAACAAAAATCAAGTTAGTCCTCTTTGTTTTTCCTACTATGAGTCTGAGAGCACTTTCGTCTGGCTAAATTACAAGCAAAAAGACCATCACACGATCATCCAGCACCCAAAAAGGAAGCTATCACAAGTGTTGCTATTTGAAAATACACTGAGAAATTTGGGAAAGGGGAGATAGGAAAAACATAGAAGAAGTATTGAGCGGAAAGAATAGGATATGAGTACACAAATATCGAGAGAAGAGGGGAGAAAGGGGATTTCCTTTTAAAAGAAGCAAAAAGATAATAGTTTTACATCGCACGCGAAGGGGAAAAAACACAATCCTAGTGACGTAAGAAGAACGATAGAGAAGAGATGTAGAGCATGCAAAGTGCAGAATCAAAAGAGCAGAGAGATGAAATCATTTACAGTATATGAAATTAACCGTCTCGCCGAAAAGATGCATGACTACCCATATGTGGCTGCATTCCAGATAGATCCAGTGGATGCCCTGGTGGAATCATCTGTTGTTGTTGTGTTGGTGGTGGCGGTGCTTGTTGTCTCTCTACGCCCAAACCACCCATTCTAACTCGATACATTTCCAGCATTCCCTCGAGTTCCTGAAGTCTTTGTTGATGCTGTCTCAATTTCTCGTGTAATAATCGAATATGGTCTACAGACTTCTTTAGGATAGTGCCTTTGTTCGTCTTGATGGCGTCTCGGTCTGGCAATAGAGTGGCTAATTCATTGATACGTTCGTTGATATTATCCCTTCGTCGTCTCTCGACCGCATTATGTGACTCACGACGTCGTCTTTTCTTTTCAAATAAATGCTGCATGCTAAGAATAAACATTATGTGAACCATCTGCTCACATGTCCCGTCCTGATTTCAACCACTTACTTTCGTTGTTGCATTTCCTCGTCCAAACTACCTGCACTTGTCGGGGAAACAATGGGAGAATCGGATCTTCTACGTGGATGTTGTTGTTGTTGATGTTGGTGCTGTTGTTGATGATGTTGTTGTTGCTGAGTTTGTGGGGTATGATAATACAAAGTTTGTTGTTGTAAATCTTTACTTCCACGAGGTGGCGACGCCAAAAGGCCTTCTTTTGATTGTGGTTGGTTCAGGATATGGGTGGTGGTACTATAGGAGGCTTGTAAATCGTATTGCTGTGGGAAAGGTTTGGGAGACACGGGTGTATTGAGTGGCATAAATGAGTGTTGCATTTTCTGGTCTTGATTTGGAGGAGAATCGAGTGATGAGGTCGTCAAAGGTGAAGGGAATGCCTTGGTATCATTTCCCATACTTGCTGCGGCAACAGCCATTTCGTGCGACTGATGTGTCTGTTGTTGGTGCTGGTGTTGTTGCTGTTGGGTCGGATGAACTGGAGGTTGTTGAAACTGTACGTTATACATGAGAAGAAGGGCTAGCGAATAAGAAAAGAGAGAGAGAGAGACAGAGAGAGTGAGTAAGTGAGTGAATAACTGAGCGGGGGAAGAGAGGAAGAAAGAAAAACGAGGCGCAATAAAACAGAACAAAAAAAAAGGTCGAAGGGCGTGTGTAAGTGTTTTACTGAAGTCCACAAAAAGCAAATGTGACGCACAGAACTTAAAGCCAAAAACATAAAGGAAAAAAAGGTGAGGCCATGAGATAACCTTGTGACACAAATCACGGGTGTCATACCACAGTAACATTACGACATGAAGCCTTAACACCTTTACTTTCCTAAACTATCACTATCCCTTCTTCTATCTTCCTTTTCGAATAGACCTCGTTATAGAAGTTCTTGGCCATCCTTTATCATGCATTAAACTGCAATTTTATTCGCTTGGTCTATACTGACTTCGAAATAATGATGTGCGGAGACGAACAAACCATGATCGATATCAGATCATGATGGGGACCTTAAGCTAATTTAGTCGAGATATATGTCTCCATAATAATAGGATTCGAAGCGCCTGATACATTCAGCGTAATCCTCGACAGTGATGTCCTTGTGTGTTTCATCAATGGCAGTTCTATTCTGCTTTTACCAACGGTTTCTCTTTTTTGGGGCCTTCTTGAATCTAAACCAGCAATTTCTTTTACTCAATCGAAACAAAGCAAGTAAGAAAGAATCGGCAAAGTCGTATTGTTTTGTTTAGAGCATCCACGACAGAGCGAGAGCGATGGGTTCTGTAATTTTTCGTAATAGCACAAGTTCCCATTTTCATCGTATCTATCAACAGTATCCATGACAGACTACACATAACCACTTTTGATCAGGCACGCCTTCTCATCATGTGCACTTTTCTGGAAACCAACCAGAATTTTTCGTTAAGTTATAGTATTCAGCCATAATCTAACTGTCGCTTCGAATTATGTATTCAAGTGCCAGCTCCTAGGTCAATGCTCATTTGTTCGCCATGTACCTATACAGGCAGAAGGACAGAAACCGGAAATGTGTTGGAATTTATTGCACAACTCTTCCTCCATTTGACTTTCACATTAAAGAGAGCTATTGTCAAATGATCTTATGACCAAAGCAGAAAGTTTAAGAAACAGTCTGTTGTACTCCGGCTTTCAATCTTCTGGAGCACTATCAACAATGTTGCTCCATCTGCAGTATTGTGCTTTTCAACAACCTGCAGACAGAGCTGTACATAACTATATTTTTGGCAGCATTCAAAGCTGAATCAGGATTCTATTGCATGGTTTGTGTCTGTATCAAGAGCAAAGTTAAAGCAGCAAATCCCGGAAAACAAGATAGAAATGACCAGAATTGACGAGGCGTGCTATAGGTTAACGTTAGAGATTTGCAAAGGTTTGTCTTTCATTTAGTACTTTCGAAAGCTTCAGCAAGACAGAGTTTAACCTCTCACATGCTTGCAATAATGCAATATTAGGAGGCTCATGACTAGACGGATACTAAATTGCTGGAAGGACCCAATCTGCGTCAGTACCATAGCATCCTGGGTGCCGTATCTCATCAGACATGAAGCCTTAGTACAATTGATAACAATACGCAGAATTGCACCCTAATTCATTGTTACAACATGGGATATTTGCAATCTATACTAAGTTTCTAGCAAAAGACTTGCTATGAAGGTCTGAAAAATGAAGCTTTTCTAATAGTGTCAGCAAGCTTTCAAGACATTCTGTAGCTGTAAGAGAAGCTTTCAACTTTTGTAAGGCGGTTTTGCTGAAACAGATTTTTACTCATTACTCACAATTATTAGACTCAGAGTTTATTTTCTGTTTACTGTTTGGTGGTAATCCCTGATATACTGCTTATTGAACAATGCTTTACGCTACTCTAAATAAATTTTGCGTCCATGCAAGGATCAAGTTTGCGCTAAAAGGAATAGAAATATGCGTCATTAGTAAATGAATTATGCGGGAAATGTATTTTACTTACGTGAACTTGTCCCTTCAAGTTGACACAAAGTTCATTCGAGCAGCTTAAAAAATACGTTCATGGTTAGTAAATGAAAGGATAGCTTGACATCTTTTTTACTTACCCCCGAAGGGTATTCCCGTGGGGATGGGGACCTACGCCGCACCTTGGCCAGGTGGGTCGTGGTGGGAAAAAAATTATGATGGCGTAGAATTGGCCATGTTAGATGTAGCACTGCAGAGGACTTGAGGCGATACAGCGTATGGCGGGCCTTATAGTGAGGCACAACAAAGAATAAATTTAGTTCTGTAAGTATACACATTAAAAAGTACTTACTTCTACAAAAGTAGGGAGCACTGAAAAGCCAGTGACGGTTCGGAACAGAGGTCGTGCAGGCTAAATAGATAAACAACAAATATAAGTACGTTGATATATGGCATATTGGCGTGTTTTTTACCGAAAGAAGATAAAAAAAATAGACTTAAAACCGAGAAAACAGAAGGACTATTTCGATAGAAAGCCAAAGAGTACGAAGAGGATAGATCAGAGAGAGGAAAGAAAAGTAAATTTCGGATGCGATGTTTGAAAGAGAGGATAACTGAAAAAAATATAGAGGTTTTCCTTTAAATACTGTTTTCGTTGGATCTAGCTATATCATAATAGCAAACAATTAACGGGATTAGACTATACTTTGTAACAAAGACTCTCATGCATCTGACAATGAGCTAAAAACTAGAAGCAAGCCAGAATATCGGAAGAGAGGAAACTAAGCGGACAGTTACTGAACTAACAACAACCTGAACTCTGCTTTTTAATATAGGACCTAACCAGAAGACATGGATCTCTTCAGGATTAGAGCAAGAACTTGTCGTCAAGCATTTCGGATCTAAAATAAGACATAAAGTCCCCTTGATTGTTTATCAATAACAAGTCTAGCATATAATAAGGAATACAAAGAACAGAAATGCATTAAAAAATTGTATACCCCATATAACCTTCTGACATCTCTAAAAGCTTTGTACTAGAGATTGATGGAAAGGGGATCTAAGAGATAATAAAAAATCATCTGAAATAAGGTTGAAATTTTGGACGGGATTATTGCTTCATGTTAAGCATAACTCTTTCACAAATGATATTGGCAAGGAAGGGGTTCTGTCAAGGAATAAAAGTATTACTTTTCTTTGTCATATGCATAGAAGATCAATGGTTACCAAAGGTATAATATATGCATATTATCAATATAATGAGCGTTGTTGGAATATCTTGATAACATGTGTTCCACCAATAATAACATTTTTCCATTAACAGTGAGTTTCGTTATCTTGGAATACCGACTACTGCACCTCTTTTCTAAATCAGAGCTCTGTTTTGGGTATCTTAGGGGGTTGACTTGGCACTGCATCGGTTATGTCGTTGGAGAGAGAACTAGAGTCATTGTTGTCCGTTATTGCAAATACAGAAATATGGTTGACGTCAAAAGAAGAAAGTAGAGGAAGAAGAGGGGAAAAGAACTGGGTCATCAAAATGGATTCACATGGTTTTTCTTTTGTCTACCAGGCCACGGAAAGAACGGTTATTATCTTGTCATGGAAAATGCGCCCATCCATACACCAGTCAAGGTTAAGCAGTTGGTAGAAGAAAGAGGATACTAATGTCTCTATCGTCCTATCTACTCTCCCTTTTTCAACGCAATAGAAGTGTTTTGGGCCAAAGTGAAAGCTGGGGTAAGAAGGGAGCCCTTACAAGTTGACGCTAACCTTCAAGAGCGTTTTGTTCAAGCAGCGCAAAAAGTAAAACGCTTAAACTGTCAAAGATGGATCAGACACTCTGAGAGCTTTTTCGTTAGATGCAAAAGTAGAGAACCATTTCTTTAAATAAATTCATCTTGCTGTGGTTTGAAACAAACTATCTCGGTGATTGTGAACTTAGACGCGACTTTATGCAGCGAAGGGTAGTCTGACCGCAAATATTTTCATCCAATCATGCAAAATCATTTTTTGGATTCCGCAAACATTTGAATCCCAGCCCGTAAATAAAAAATAGAAACGCACAGACAAATAGGAAAATTCCTGATATAAATAGGAAAAGCTCTCTAGAGCTACACCGGATAAGTGGATCGAAGTTGAGAATAGCAAAATCAATGATCACAGTTTGTATACCATCCGTATAAGCGGACCGAAGCCGCCCATGTAGATTGCCAGAGTAGCGTCGTTCTACCCCACTGACAGTTTTTTTTGGCATTATGTACAATCCCCATCAAATATACTCTCACACACAGAGTATTTCTTGCCTAATATATAGAGACGTTAGCTGACTGTGTGAGCCTCGATTCCCCCACTAAGGTCCTTAGCATTGTCCGTAATGTATTCCATGGCATCTACATCTAGGGTGATTTTTACTTGTCAATCTTTCTCAGCTTGAAGGACCTTTCATTTTTTGTAAAAGGCATCCCTAAAGACAGTCTGGTGCTGTTATTATTTACATATCGAATTTCCCTATATTAAGCGGCACTCGATGAAAGAAGTACAGTTCAGTAGGTCACCATGACTAGAACCATTCAATGCAGCTTAGGACACCGCACAAGCCACGTTGTCAAAAGCAGGCCGCTTGAATACGTGACTTTGTTGTGGCTGCCCAAAAAGCCAATTTCTTTTTTCTGCGGAGAGGAAAAGGAAGACCATCCGTTCCTAAACCTCTGTTCTCTTCCGTATCCCAATGGAATATCATCCTGTAGTTACCGAACAACTTATGTAGGTGACAAAAAATAAGACTTATTGAGGGAGAAGATCGACTAACTTACACGTGGTTTGCCTCTTTTCTTTGCTTCTTTTCCCATTCGATCGATGATCTAGTCTGGTAAGATTTAGACTGCGGCACATGACTAAGCAAAGGAGAACTTATACTCTTTGACAATCAGTGTCCAGGATGTGGTGCACCTACCCCTCCTAACCCGGCCAACATGTGTGTCAACTGTATCCGCAATGAAGTAGACATCACTGAAGGCATTCCCAAACAAGCAACGATCCATTTCTGCAGGAACTGCGAACGTTACTTGCAACCACCCGGCATTTGGGTCGTTGCCCAGCTGGAATCCCGTGAACTATTGACACTCTGTCTGAAGAAGCTAAAGGGTCTGAATAAAGTACGCCTTGTCGACGCCGGATTCATATGGACAGAACCTCACAGTAGAAGAATCAAAGTGAAATTGACAATTCAAAAAGAGGTAGAAAAAAGACATCATCTATAGAAGAATCCGTCTAACCATTCTGTATCTGGGCGAAACAAAAAGGTGTTTGCCAGTACTATTTTACAGCAAATCTTCGAAGTGGAATATGTCGTATCGTATCAGCAATGTGATGAATGTACCCGACTGGCAGCACAGAACACATGGAAGGCAGTTGTGCAAGTCCGACAAAAGGTCGAACACAAGCGTACCTTTTTGTTTTTGGAGCAGTTGATTCTGAAACACAACGCACACAAAGATACCACCAATATCAAAGAAACAAAAGACGGCATTGATTTTTACTTTGGTCAGCGAGCCCATGCTATCAAGATGGTAGAGTTCTTGAGCGCAGTAGTTCCTACTAAGTAAGTGTACGAATAAACGGCTAGAGCAGGAATACTGAAATGGTTCCATTTTTTTTAGATACAAGACTAGTGAGCAGCTTATTTCGACAGACTTACACACAGCTGTAAGCAATTACAAATTTACATACTCAGGTAAAGCCAAAGTTCAAGGGGCAAAACGATGTGTAACTTACAGGAAATTGTAGTGGAAATTGCTCCTGTCTGTAAAGATGATTTAGTCTGTATACCTAAAAAGTTGGCCAACAGCTTGGGTAATATTAGTCAACTGCTACTGTGTACGCGTATTTCCAATTCCATACATCTATTGGATGTCAACTCCTTGAACCATGGCGATATATCTGCGAACGTTTATTGGCGAGTACCATTCTATTCACTGGCGTCCGTTAAGAGTTTGGTGGAGTTCTATGTATTGGACGTCGAGCCTTTGGGGCCAGTGAAGGGCAAACACGTTTTGGCAGATATTCATGTGGCTCGTGCTGCCGATTTCGGTCGAAACGATGATGTATACATTGTCCGTTCTCACCTTGGCTCTATCTTGAATCCCGGTGACACAGTGATGGGTTACGATCTTTCACGTAGCAATTTCAACAACGAAGAGTTTGACAAGTTGGACCGAAGTGAGTTACCTGATATTGTCCTAGTACGTAAGTCGTATCCTGCGCGCCGTAAGAAGAACAAGCAGCGCAGCTGGAAACTACAGCAACTTGGCAAAGAAGTGGATGAAATGCTGCCTCGCAAACAAGAACAGGCTCGTATTGAAAACGATATGGAGTTGTTCATGCGTGATATCGAAGAGGATCCTGAATTCCGAGCGAATATGAATATCTTTAAGAACAAGGACGCAATTCCTCAAGGCGATATGATGACCGATAACGAGGATGAAGCGGAAGAGGACTTCCCTGAAATTTCATTGGAAGAAATGCTGGATGAGATGCAAATCAATCAAGACGGACCTGATCAGGAGCATGACGATGACGATGAAATGATGATGTAACGAAACAATCATGTACATTTAGAGTGAAGCGCACCCCAACGTAAGGAAAGAGATCCTTTACTATGCATCATAGATCGTGTAAAAAGAAAAAGATTTCAAAGCATTCTCTTAACATAATAGCAATTTAAACAACCAGTTCTGAGACAAAAATGAACAGTACCTTTCAGTATTCAAGCTCACGAAGTTCATTACCTATGCTTGTACAACATTGTCTATTACATATTGCTCGTTTCTTTTAAATGGTGAATGATCATGACAAGAATGGTTTTAATATTGTCGTTATATAATGGAGAGGTGCACAGAGTGTGCGAATAGGAAATGGGCGCTTATCTGATTGGACTTTTGAGTTCTAAACTGCATGACAGTGCAGTTATAGCACACTTATACTAATGCAAAGAATTTATCAGATGCTGCCAGAAAGAGAAGACTCCTCATTTTCCCATCTTTTTCTTTTTTTTTTTTTTCTTTAACCTGCGTCATGTCATACTTAGCGTCCGGTTTACCGCTTGAGGGTGTTTGGACTGAAAGGAATACATCTACGCAGGGGCGAGAGCAGCCTTCTCCAGAATATTCCAGCAGATCCATCGTCCAGGTAGTTGGTTCTTATCAACCTTATCATGGAATTCAAGTGGACGGAACGGAACAAAACACGGTAATCAGCGAGGGAACACGTATTGCTAAGCGGTGGGACACATTACGAGCTACTGGCGACCATCTTGCGAAGTACGACTTTTCCGACCTGCAGCTAATAGCAATCCCTCCAGGCATCGAACTTATTCCTTGCCTCTCCTACCTCGATCTATCGCACAACTGTATTTCTAGCCTATCTGCGGAGTTAAGCAAGATACGACAGTTGGAAATCCTATTGCTGTCCAATAATGCTCTGTCGGCTATTCCTTCTCAGCTACCGCATCGTCTGCCTTCTCTAAAGCACCTGTACCTTTGTACGAACAGGATTCGCAGTCTGCCATGCACCATCAGACATTGGCACCAGCTGCAGTCTCTGCAACTCAGAGAGAATGAACTCACGGAGCTACCGTCGGAGATGGTGCATATGCTCCAGCTGAAAAGGCTGGACGTGTCGCACAATCGGCTCTTGACACTTCCTTCCAAACTTCCACCAGGACTGGAGGAACTGAACGTTGCCTACAATCAGCTAGCTCGACTTCCTCCTGAGCTTCCTTTAGGACTGAAAGTACTGGAGGTGTCTTATAATCGTCTACTATCGCTTCCTTCCAAGCTTCCTCTAGCGCTGACCCATCTGCAACTATCGAATAACCTTTTGAGCCATATATCCCTTGCCATCGTAAACTGTAAAACCCTAAGGTACATAGACCTTAGTTTCAACCGAATTCAGAATTTGCCACCTGGTCTTGCATGGTTGGAGATGCTAGACGTACTAGATATGAGCCATAATCAGTTACAAATGGTTCCCAGCTGTATATTGGATTGCAAAGCACGAACGAGACTGAGCCACAATCCAGCTTTAGTCGTTCCAAGTGATGATGATGATCGGCCAGATAGAGAAATTCTAGACTGGGGCAAATCGGAAAATCCGCCAGTGTCTATCCATTCTTTGCGTGAACTGGCCATCCGAGCTCTCTTGCAGACGGGGCAGTCAAGCGTGGCTAAGCATCGAAAGATTTTACCAGACTGGATAGTTGGTGCATTACAGAAGGAGCGTCAAACATGCCATGTGTGTAGACAAGAATTTTTCCATGAGGGGTTTATTTCAGTGAAGCAAAAGCGTCTTCTCGGCAACCAGGCTGTTCTTTGCAAGTACAGCTTCTGCTCTAAATATTGCCATGAAACGTATTTAACGCAGCATGACAAGTTCTGGAAACCGTGGGGCATGTCAACGATAAGGCCACCTTTGCAACCCTTGCAGCCTGGTACAATAGAATGGATTATTGCAGCATCCGATGCTGCAGCTGCTCAGCAACAACAAGCCTTCATCATAGCATAAACAACCTTCTCACTCTCTATTTTTCCCATCTCTCACTCATCTCTCTTTGTTTATTAATGCAAGCCCTCCCCCTCAAAAGTATTGGTTCTCTTCTCAGTCAAGGATCTTTGATGATGGCTTCTTTTTCTTCCTGAAACCCTTTGAAGAATAGAGTCGGCCAACAATAAATTAGGGCAAGGGTTCTAAAATGGGGGATATAAAAAGAATGGAACCTGTTTTGTAGAGCCACGCATCGCATTTTAGTTTTCCCATATTTGTTGTGTTGCACAAGCACATCTAAAGTTAGGACGAGAATAGCAACGAAAAATAGCGTTCGAAATTCAGAAAGTGACTTTTTTGCACTTGACCCTTACAAAGCGATCCATATAAAAAGAGCACTCAAAAAAGAGAAACAAGGGTTACAATCCAAAAACCCTTTTTACCTATTTCTTTCCCTCTTTCTCCTCCATACCCAACACATACATCACTCGCTGTCTCCCATTGCTGACACCTGTCCTATTTCTCAAAGAATGAATACGACTGAATTACCTGTAGAAACATGCTTTTCTTATCCTCGGACTGCCAATCATCCTGATCCTGTGGACTCCCATGCATTACTATCAGACCTAATTGATAGGCATCACACCGTCTATCATATCGAACATCGCGACAGACCTAATGTATTAGCGAGAGTCTTATGGAGTCTGCATAAATTTGGCGGTACATAAACAAAAAATTCGCTCTCTTTCCAACATGAATTAGGCTTATGATGATTTTCTTTTGTTCCATTAGCTAACGAAAGTCAATTGAAGCAAGCTTATCAAAACATCTATCCAGACTTGGAACCTTTACAACGATCCAATCACATCATTCACCAAAATAATTGGCAGGAATATCTTGGAAACCACTCGTAAGTTTTAAGGTTTTTTACGCTTAGAGTTTATTTTATTGCTTTAATTTTTATTTAGGAAGTGAGCTGATAAATTGTCTCTCTTCTATTATAGGATGTATGGTGATTATCTTGCATTTTTTGACCATGAGGTTGAACGACACGGAATTCAGAAAACCGTGGAACGTTACTTTTACCAAGCACAATTGTACACCTCGATCGGTTCTCAACTTCAACCTTTTGTTCATCTTGCTTTTGGTCTTGAACAAGAATTGCCGCGGATCGTTGCACAGGCGCTGGCTTTTCTGGCCTGCAGTTACCTTGATGTGTCTGAGTTGATATTGGCTCCTCCCGAAGAAGGTCATAGCTCGACCCAGTCCACAAGTCAGATCTTGTTTGACATGATTCACGCCGATCCGCGTTTCGATGGCAAGATGGATGGAAGCAATACCTTTTGTTCGGCTGTCAAGGTCTTATTGAAAAGTAGACCCGATCTTCTTCGGACCTATTTGGCCGAATGGGTGCCACCCGAAGAGGATGACCAACACCAAGCCTTGGATGATCTGATCGAAACGGCAAGACAACTGATCCATGCCTCGGCACGTCAGACAAAAGATGGTCAGATTCATCTAGACTGGTTCCTCGGCGGTGGCCAGTTGCTGGCTTCCGCTCTCGCCATACGGACCCTGGCCACATCGGAGACAAAAGACAGTCTTTTACGATTACAATATCTCGCCACCCTTTGTACCTATGTCATCCAAGGTCGACCAGGACCAGTAAAACAAACAACAATAACAACAAGCACTGTGGCCAACTCTGGTGCTCTTAACTTGGCTGCGTGTATCCAAGTCATCGTGGCATCAGGTGACCCCAAGGCCATTTTGATTCTTCAGTCCCTTGTCAAGCTACCTTGGTCCCCCCAATTGTTGGACACCGCTCAATTGATAGTTGCCTTCCTTGAGAAAGGTGGTATTTGGGTCAAACCAGGCACTGGATGGGCATCTCTTTAAATTTGAATCCCATTCCTTTCTTTCTTTTCTCTCTTCTTTCTGTATATTTTTTTCCTTTTTTTTTTGTTATTTAGCTTTCTTGTATAACCATGTACAATCGATCCACGCTCACAGATACTATGTTCCTATTGGCTAAGGCTAATCTTTTCCCTTTTTCCACTCTTCTCTCTCTCCCCTTTCTTTTTCTTTCCCCGATCACTTTTTTCCTTACCATGCTTCTTCATTTTCCATAAAACCCCACTTTTATGTAGTACATCCATCGTAAAAAGGGTAAAATAACGCCGATCAATTTCTCTACAACAAAACAACAATAGTTGTCATCACGAGCACATGGTATCCTTATCTTGCTTCCGTTTTTCCCTCTAGAGTTTGGATATAATAATAGTAATGATAAATGAACAAGGAAATTAGCACCCTGGGGCTAGAGAGCCGAGAACAATATGCTTATTTGTAGGTTAACACCTTTGGGCTATTTTGCAAATGGGCCATAAACAATGGCTTCTATTTTCGTTCCCCGTGATATTCCGCCTTTCCTTTCCCTTCTACTGTTTGGGCGCTGTATCAATGCTGTCATCTCAGAGACCAAGCTTTTCATGATAGAGCTATATATACACGCCTTTTTCTAAAAGTCATATCACTCACAAACTTCGCATTAGGTCGTGACATTGCTTTCTGGAAATAGGTTATATATAGACTACGCTTGCTTTACTATGCTAGCCGTCAAATGCCAAACTAGCATTTTTGAAAGTTGAAGCTTCACATCCTTCTAGGTTGTATGGTAACCTGTGTAAAAGCACGCATCTCCATCCAGTTTACCTCTAACAAGAAAACCGATGTCACGGCGTTCCCGACGCCTGCCAGGATCAGTTTGTCCAGCGCCATCTTCATAAACTTTCCAAGTCTGACTAGATCTGACTGGAAACTTATTGCCCTCCCCGCTCATCGTCTTGACCTACGTAAAAATGAATTCGTAGTTTTTAGATGACTTAGGATTGATATGAAAAAAAATTAATCGGGTTGCATAAAATCTGCATTGGAATCGACTTTTGGCACTGACTTGAGTTGGTTAACTTATCATAGATAATGAAGGGTCACAACTGCGTCTGTAGCATAAAAGTGAACAGAGCTCTTAGGGACCATTTTAAACCTAGTCCAGTCTCCCGCCTCCATATTGATATCTTGCAGTTTTCACTTATAAACTGGCGTAACTTTGGCGTCCGATATTCCAAACACAATCTCGTCTAATTTCGTTATGAGCAGTTCGCCAGATTCTCTTGATGAGCGCTATCCGATAAGCGGGTTGATAATTTCGATTTATGGGGTTTAGAAAGTTACTTGAATTTTGAAAATTGCAATTCCAGCTGTCCTGCACCATAAACTACTCGGATTGGCCCATTTCTCTGCTACAGTGATAACCGTAGCAATATCATTTGGCTGAAAAAGGTTCTGCTTATTACTTAATTGCCTATATTCACAAGCCATCAACAGCCTGGGCAAAGCTATCCTTGATGGGATTTATTGACACGAATATGCCAGACTCGCGGTTTGTTGTCAACAATAGAAATTCCCAGTCATAATTGGCAGGCAATAAAGCATGAGCTACCCAGTAATGGGATAGGGGAGGTGAGGAAACGAAAAACATCCATAACTTTGGTTAAGTTGCAAACGTAACGTCATGATACGAGAACCACCTCTCCATGTCATAGCTACGACTTGCTAGGTAACATCCATTCAAAGACAATAGGAAGATTATGCAATTGCTTACTTTAGTAAATAGGCTACCAACATGAGTTGATCTTACGAACTAGCGACGGTACCGCACTGCTTCAAGAAGCTTCAGGCAGGTAAAAGACAAGCCGAAACCTACGTCAGTTACGATGCATGAAACCATACTGTTTGATATGATGTGGAAAGTCTGGAATCACCCAGCTACGATCCGTGTAATATATACACAACACCATATCTACTCCGTGTATAACGACAGAACGCCAACCAGATGGTATTCCATTCCTACAGGAGCACCAACCTGCAAACCTTAGTTGGAACAGGCACTTGAAGCAGCACGCACCGCCATGGAAAGAAAAGCACTAATTCAAAAATAGCAGAAATAAAGTAAGGGAATGAGTACGACAATCCCATAATTTGGTCCACATAGTTCATAACCACCTTGACAACGGTATTATCACGTTAATCGACGGTGACGCACTGCTTCAAGAAGCTTCAGGCAGGTAAAAGACAAGCCGAAACCTACGTCAGTTACGATGCATGAAACCATACTGTTTGATATGATGTGGAAAGTCTGGAATCACCCAGCTACGATCCGTGTAATATATACACAACACCATATCTACTCCGTGTATAACGACAGAACGCCAACCAGATGGTATTCCATTCCTACAGGAGCACCAACCTGCAAACCTTAGTTGGAACAGGCACTTGAAGCAGCACGCACCGCCATGGAAAGAAAAGCACTAATTCAAAAATAGCAGAAATAAAGTAAGGGAATGAGTACGACAATCCCATAATTTGGTCCACATAGTTCATAACCACCTTGACAACGGTATTATCACGTTAATCGACGGTGACGCACTGCTTCAAGAAGCTTCAGGCAGGTAAAAGACAAGCCGAAACCTACGTCAGTTACGATGCATGAAACCATACTGTTTGATATGATGTGGAAAGTCTGGAATCACCCAGCTACGATCCGTGTAATATATACACAACACCATATCTACTCCGTGTATAACGACAGAACGCCAACCAGATGGTATTCCATTCCTACAGGAGCACCAACCTGCAAACCTTAGTTGGAACAGGCACTTGAAGCAGCACGCACCATCATGGAAAGGAAAAGAAAGGACAGATGGAAAACATCACAAGGTGCGTCACAATGGTTTTTTCTCCGACCAAATTGCTATTGCGTTATGCAGTGATCGTGCCTGCTGCTTCCTCTACTTCTCCACTCCTCTTTTTAAAAATGACGAATAAAACACAACAGACTGAAGATACACCTATTGAAAAACTGAAGACTACATTAAAAGTTCTGATCAGAAATGGCGAAACAGTTGCTTTGCCCAAAATTTTTCGTAAAACTGGAGTCAACGATCAGATTCAAGGCGAGAAGTTGTTCAAAAAGGCTATTGAAGACATCATTCGACAGCCTTATGATTCAAAGGCGAAACGTTGGGCAAAGATGATTAAAGGCGAGGGTTATCGAGTGAGTGACGATTTGATTTGAAAGACGAAAAACTCTCAAAGTCTTGACATATTTTGGTGGTTTTATTGCAGGTTTTGCGTTCGGAGGCATTAGAAACCTTTTGGAAGGAGTTGTCAGTCCAAAGAGCGTCTGACATGCGGTTAAAACGGTTTTATGACGATGAATCAAAGACTTTGGAGCAAATGAACAAGCGTCGAAAGGTATATGCAATCAAATAAAGCTGCCCTATGTGATAGTGGAATATGATTTTTGATATCTAACTTTTTATTGACTGACGATTAGACTGCTGATGAAAATGATGCAGAAGGGCAAGAGGTTGATATTGTGCGCGTGACGAAGGAAGACGAGAATCAGGAAGAAGACTGGGAAGAAGGTAACGATGAAGCGGAATCACGAAATGTAGCAGGAAGCGTTAGAGCAAGTGCCACTGATGAGGAAGAGGTAGCTTGAGGGACGCAAGCGAGTAGGGTACTTATGTTTATTTACTTCAATTAAGCAAGCCAGCGTGGCGGTTGCTCGTACCTGGGCCGAATTCATGGAAAAAAAGGACTTTTCTGGATCGAACTTTTACAGGTACAGAAAACAGATGCCCTTATTCCCAGATCTTCAGGAATTGACGGTTTTACGGTTTCCTTTTAACAGGCTGGAACGCCACGGCATCATTCAGTGTGGTGTGGGCATAAAACGTTCTGACGATGTTCCAGGCCATTTGTACGATCAAATTACTCTTGGCGTTGAAAAGGCAGCTTTTCCATTCAAATTATTATCGAAATATATCATGGATATTTTGCGATCTAAAGAATACGTAAATATTAGTTTATTTTATAGTGAATTGACATGCAATATATTAGACGCAAAGTTTAATGTAATGAATTAATAGGGCACGCCAAACTGTGCTACAATCATTTTCGCCAGGGACTCTGTCGAGCAAAAGGTTGACGATGCCACCTTTGCTTTTGTCTCGCGCATACTATTTCAATTGTAAGGACATCGCTACTCTTATCATATTTCTTATTCGAGACTGGTATTCCCCTCTCTTTCTCTCTTGTGTTTTATTTTTTGCATCGAACAGCTCGGAGTATATTCATAACAACAACTATCCGTCGCAAATCAAGAGCAGCGAAACTGCATATTGTCACGAAGCTGTTTGGCCATTACTACGATGTGCAGCACATGCGGTCGCTGGCTTAATGTGCGACTTTAGAGTTGGCGAGACTCAGTTACATGCACTCAAGATGAAAAATACCCCTAACTATAACGCTGATGGTGTAGTATTTGTCCAAAAGAGCAAACTGGAAGTACTACTTCTTGAAGCGTCTGGCGCTTTGGGCACAGCGGATCGTCATCGACATGTATTCGACCATGTCAAGGCAGCGTACGGATGTCACGCGATGATAGTTCAGATTTTGGAGAAGTACCCGTATGCGGATGCGTCATTAATTGAACAAGTACAAGTGCTCTTTGTGCATACCAGTGCTCGGGGTAAGTAAATAGGACTGTATACGCTTCTCATACAACGGATTCTGAATGCTTACTTAGATGACAAGATACGTTTATGGGTCATGAAACCCCAGTGTATGGGCAGGATCATTAGCTTTGAACGTGTGAAGTCCTGCACCATCCCTCTCGAACGTAGCGACACCAGTGCGTTGAGGGATGTGATAGAGTTCTTCTGGCTTGTTAAGGTAAGAACGAAATGCAGCACGCAGCACTCTATTACTATGGCAAAAAGGTTTGACTTTTATTTTCCGTTTGTAGCAATTGCTGGTTGAATCGGTGAACGCAGTTGAGGCGCTGAGGAAGTCGAACGATGAAAACGTGTTTGACACGGACTTCAGTCCGAATGAGTCACTCGTCAGTCTCCTCAAGCCGACTCCGTTCAAACCAGATAAGAGTTTGTCGTGCGGCGGGATAGTAGACCTGGATCCTGTCTCGTTCACTCTGTACGATGAGAAATAAAAGAAAAAAGATGGAAACACACCCTTGTTGTACAGTTTATTTGCTTGGCATTCAAACTTCACGGATGATCAAGCCAGATTCGCTCCGTAGGGGCTGAAGATGAGTTTGACGCGACCCGATAGCGAGCTGGTTCCATTAGATCTAACAGAGCTATATGTATGTAAAAATCAACAGCACTTCCTTCTCGCTTTCCCCCCTTTTCATTAGATGCGAGATTTCGTCAATGTACGAGCAAAAGATAGTTCTTCCGCAGGAATAATGTAATCACGTCCAATTTGATCGACAGATGTGCAACCTAAAAAAAACGAAGAATATAACGTGAGCTCTGCGTGCACTCGTTTGCATCTTTTTCTTCCATGCCAAACCTGCCAGCGCCATGGTCAAGCGGAAATCGAAATGAAGCAGGGAAAGAACTTGTTGAACACCTGTTTGACCCTTTTGCCAATGGATTTTGCCCTCAGCATAGGTTGTTCTTTCTTTCTTTCTTTCTTTTTTTTCCTTGTTCTTTATTTACCTTGTAAGCCAATCCCCATAAGATAGGGCGACCAATGAACACGGCGCGTGCTCCAATTGCCAATGCCTTGAATATATCCGATCCTTTCCGAATCCCTCCATCCACATACACCTCTACGTTGGTATCACGACAAACATCGACAATCTCGGGAAGAACTTCCAACTATAAAGAAAAAAAGAAACAACCAGCTCTGCTGTTCATCCACAACGTAATTGTTTTTTTTTGTTACCCTCTTTTTTCTTTTCAACTTACGGTTGCCGGACATCCATCCAATTGACGTCCTCCATGGTTAGAGACCAATATCGCATCCACACCATGTTCAATCGCTTTCTTCGCATCCTCTCCCCGGAAGATACCTTTGATGACAATGGGAAGACGGGTGACGGTCTTTAGCCAACCAATATCTTCCCATGTCAAGGCCGGGTCAATCTGTCCGCCGACATAGGCTTCTGCTCCCTGACGCGTCGGATCATCCGAGGAGAAATTGCCCATCCTGAGATGGCCAGGCAATCGAAACGCGTTTCTTAAATCGGCTAAGCGACGACCCAAGCGCGGTCGATCGACGGTCACCACCAAGGCTCGGAAACCCAAGGCTTCACAATGACGGACCAAACGGGCTGTGGCCTCACGATCCGTTTCCACATAGAGCTGAAACCATTGAAGAGGATGTTCAATCACTTCGCGAGCAGATCGAAAAACTGCATCCATACTGAAATTACTGTAAGTTGAAGCACAGTAACACGTCTTCAAGGCCGCACAAGCTATTTCCATTTTGCCCCATAGAGAAAGAAAAAAAGAGAGTTGCATGTTATAGATCGTACGGATAACGTTATTCCATAGAGTAAAAACCCCCCTTTCCCCCCCCAAAGAAAAAAGTGGAACCATGAGCTCTCGAAAACCTTGGGCGCACTCTCATTTCTTCCCCTCCTCCTCCACCCTGCGCCCCACTCACTCACCTCGGGCGGTTGCTTTTTCTCCCTCATCGTGAGCCAATCCATGAAAGGCAGTGGGCGCTACGCAGATCGGAAACGGGATGGGTTGACTCAAAAGTGTCGTGGAGGTTGTCACCTTTTCAACATTGACAAGAATACGCGGTCTTATCAATAATCTAAAACAACAAAAAAAATAACAAGGCTAAATGGTCAAGGGTCTTTCTTTTCATATCCTTCTTGAACCTGTCTCTTTTACTCTCTCTCTCTCTCTCTCTCTCTCTTTTTCTTATTTTCTTTTTTTTTTTTTTTTTTTTTTTTTTTTGCTTTTTACCGCTCATAAGCATCGCGGTTACGTCGCAATGTTATTTCAGCGTCAGCACCGGATTGATAATAATCCAGGGCCATGGGAGGTAAGATTTTTCGGGCATACGCTTCATAGTCATCAATAGATACAGGTAGATTCATTATGTTTTTTTTGCTTTGTGAAAAAGAATAAAACAAATGGAAATGGTCCTTTTTAGGGATAAAAAGAGAAGAGAAGCGAAGAGTAAGAAGTGTAAAAATTTAAATATTTTTTCCCTAGGGTCACATGCCCATTAGTACCTTTTCCAACCAAAAAAAAAAAAAAAAAAGAAAGGAGTAATATAATGTGTACAAATGCCGAGAAAGTCTTTTCCGGTTGCTTAAAGTTTGATGGTGTTGTCTTCTTATGGTGTACTTGTTTGAGTATGTGTGAGTGTGTATGTGGGGTGGGGTGGTTTGATGCTGATGGAAGAGGATTGCGGTTTTTCTCGGTAAAGAGCTTATTCTTCAGGTATGCCATGGACACGGACCCTGTATAGACAGGTGTACGCGTCGTTGCCCCAGTTGGATACCACACGGATGAGAATAGCCCTGAAAATAACGTAATCCTTGGTATCTAGATCAAACGTTTGAATAGGCGTTGACCGTTTGATATCATAGCGAAAGGATCCGAGGAAAACGGCATTGGGATCTTTGGTCTCCCACGGTCGGCTCGTACGACGGAACAGTCCGCCTGGCACACGCTTCAAACCCCACACTTCGATATCTTTCGGGGCACTGCTCAGATTGATAGCCATTTGGCGAGTCAAATGTTCAATCGTGATCTGTTGGATAGCCAGAGGTTGGGAAAGCTCAATCGCTAGCGTACCGCTTGTTCCATCCATTGCCCAGCATTCTCCCGCCTGCATATTCGGCGTCAGTGCTGTCCATGGAGAAGCAGCTGTACGTCGACCAAATCCAGTCAGTTTGGAAATACCGCGCATCCAGAAATGACGAGGATACACCGTATAGGTGGGAGAAGTTAAGCTAGGGATAATACGAGCCCCACGCGAAGCCAAGGCAAAATCAGGTTGATTCAGCGTATCTTGCTGGTACTTCTGAATAATCGATTCCACTACTTCAGCAATCGGTTCATGACCGTCGCTACGGAACTGAACAAGCTCCTCGTTCAGTAACTCTTTCAATGTCTCCCTTGTAACAATCGTTCCGCTAGCCAACTGTTTCTTCATCCATTGTTGAAACTCTTCCTTCGCCCACTGGTCCATGAAATCATGCGTCGCAAAATGCGATTTCAGCCATTGATCTACTTCTGGACGCAAAGCCACCTCACCATCCGCTTGAACATGCGTCCACGATTCCTGCGACAGCTTTTGTTCCACTGCGTCCCGCACAGATTTTTCTAGTTCCGATTTCTCCATCACACGATCATCCATCGAAGTTAATCGCTCTTCCATACTTCGTTCTTTTTCCTGTGTTCGGCGAACAAAGGCTTCTAGTTCGTCCAGCCGCGATTGCACCGCCTCCATCCAATGCTTCCCTGGTACCCCATCCTTCAGTAACTGTTCCATCCGTTTCTGTCCCTGACGAAGATGGTCAAGCTCTGCTGTCAAGCTGGACACATGCTCCCTATGCTTATCAGATTGCCCTTCGTCGGATCCCTTCAATCTTTCAAAACGTTGCGCCAACAGCTCAGATATAGCCCCTTCAGCGGCTGTTAATCGCCTGATCACATCTTCTGTATCACCTCGACTATGAATGGGTGCCCATATCGGTTTGGGAAAGGAAGGCTTATCATAGGAAGCAGAGATCAGCTTATGAGTCCAACCAGAAATTGTATCTAATGCCTGTCGCGGATAGATCCGGATTCGCGTGGCTATTGATGTATTATCGATGGTTTTTCCCACAAGGACTAGGAGAGCTATTGTCACGGCTACCAAAACCCAGGCTTGCCTTCGAGGAATTGCACGTCCCGAAGAAGTGCAGCTTGGTTGGAATCCAAATGAACATAGGACGACCAAAATAGGGTTGACGATAAGGGTGGACACGGCAAGGAATACAGACTCTTTGATGGTCCAAAAAACCATGAAAATGGAAAACATGATGAACTCAAAGATTGTATCATAAACACGTCTGGTTTCCGGCCAACCCTCTCCATGATGGTCCTTTTCGGAGGATTCATTCTCACTTGCCAGAGAAGGACTGTCGTCTTGCTCTTCTTGTTCTTTTTCTTGTTGTTCTCCTTCATGATACTCCTCAACGTTTTCGTGTTCTATATCACTTTCATCTGTTTCTGTTGTTTCTTCGGAATAAATGCCTCGATCTATCAGATCCCGCAAACGCTCCTCTTTTTCTGGATGTCCTGCTAAATACGTCTCTTCTTCGTATATGTCCGCCCCGTCGTCATCACTGTTGCCAAAAAACTCATTCATCTCTCGTTCCTGATCTATGAAAAGTTTATGTTTCAATTTCAGTGTGTGTGTGTGTGTGATATAAGTAAAGTTTAGGTTTTGTTTTGTCGTTTGCTGGTTATATAGGACAATTTACCTTTTTCGTTGTGTGCCAATATTATTGATTCGTCGTCCTGCTCTGAATCCCGTCTACTGGGTAGTTGAGTAGTCCACACAGGTGAGCGCCAGTAGGCATTGGTACGTTGTGAAATCGGAGAGATGCGTTGGAAGGGTGGTGTCATGCTATGGGCCTGGTTAATCGCGGTAGCGATATTGACGCTAGTGTCGCGATAATGGACCGTGCTTGGATGAGGTGCTGATTGTGGAATACGTCGTTTTGGATTATCTGTGTCTTCCATGACTTTGGGTCGGTAGTCATCAGGTGTGTAATGGGATGAGTATCTCATGGCAAGCCTTGGGCTTGTATTGGGGCCGTGCAGCTACGAAAAGAGAGGGGAAGAAAAGCAAGGGGAGGGGGAGAAAAGAAAAAAAAAAAGGTCTGTATTGTGCGCGCTTAGTTTGGTTTTTTGCTTGAAAGAGCTGGGAATTCTTGTGTCCGGCTCGGCCTAATGGGGATCATTGTCCTGATCAGGCAATGGAACAATGCAGTCCTTGTTTGGGATTCGCTTGCCATTTCCTAGTTCACTGCTAACGTTAAGTATCAATGCTACATTTGTTGTAAGCGTCTTTTATTAAGTTAGCAAAAGAAATATTCTTGTTTCTTCTTGAATACTTTTCTCTTTGTTTTCCCGTAAATATAGAAGAAAGCAATGCAACGAGACGAGGATTACCCTGTCCTGTATTTAAAAGAATGTAAAATCAAGTCAAAAGAAAACGACATGACCAGCCGTTGTATAAACAGGTAAAGACACAAAGAAAGGGAGTAAGAGAAAGTAATCTATTCGCCATTTTTCTTTTCTCTACGGGCTTAGTCCCTAGGCTATCACAGCAGTCCAAGTCCTCGTTATATTACAGATGTTGAAATGGGGGAATTTGGCGGATTGGAAGCCACTGTATTACTCTGCATACCTTCATTAACTCATCGTCTTTATTCCCTTGAAGGTAGCGGTGATTGAATTCAATTCCTGGGGGTGGCTTTGAATGAAAAGCAGGCGGGTCTAATTCATAAACAAGCCCTTGCTTTTCCTGCCACACTCTCAAAGTATACAAACGAAGCACTATGAGCGACTATTCTTCCAACTATAACCTTGGCGGTGGTGACTTGGTAAATATAGAAAGAAGGAAGAATGGGAAAAGCGTCATGGTTCCGAAGAACGGCACACACTAACTTATGTTGTCTACTTTTCTCTTTTGCTTTTCAACTTGCTTAATCGCGTTATCATTACGTAAATAAACAGAGTGGCAAGAAGCAAGAAGTCATGGACCAAGTTCGCAGTGAACTTGCCTTGGCCAATGCACAGGAATTGATCAACGTAAGTGAAGAAAACAGATTTGATCTAGACCAGCGTGCCAACATTGATGGGGGAAAATGGTGATAGAAAATCAACGAAAAGTGCTACTTGAAGTGTGTGCCCAAGCCTGGTGCTCGCCTTGAGAGTGGTGAACAAGCCTGTTTGTCCAAGTGCATGGATCGTTATATGGAAGCTTGGAATGTTGTGTCGCGCTCCTACGTGGCTAGACTTCAGCGCGAATCGCACAGTCAGATGGGATCTAGTCTTTAGATTGGATAAGAACAAAGAAACAGAACCACAAATGGACACATAGACAGTTTGAAATATTTTGAATCAAACAAGGAAAAAAAAAAAAAAAGAAATGATCGTATTCTCACTCTAACGTAAGCGATGGAAAGAGAAGAAGAAGAAAAAAGAGCCAAGTTGCATTGAATGCCAGCGAATTAAAAAAAGAATATTGGGGCGATGGCGTTACGGGGTGCACTTATGCCATGATTAGATCTTACCTAGATTCACGAATGGTAGAGAAGAAACCCAAAAATGGAACAAGTGTTTCCGAAAAGAACGAAAGACGAAACCATGCTCATGAGGCTATTGCATCCGATTTCATACATCATGAGATGAGGCAAAGCAAACGATTAAAGAACAAAATGACAAGGGCATGCTAATATCGTCCAGAGCGATAGAGACATGGGATACCTTTCCTACATGCCCTAGATCGAAAGAAATGAAGAGATTATAGTCAGCCTTTTTCGGTGATACAGACACATCTGGCTTATCCATAGATGGGTGATGATGGGGGATAGTTCCACGTGTAGTAAAAAGAAGAAGATAGTGCCTCGTTGTGGCTAATCTTGGATGAATTGGTCGCAATATTCTGCAGAGTAATATGTTCAGGAAAGATCCCACGGTGTTCGATGCGATAAGACAAGATTACCTTTGCTGGGTATATAATATAGTAGAATTGATCTTATTCGACGTTGTTTGATGCCCTAGGTCACACACAGAGATTATTGCATTTTCAAAGATGAATGATTGTGTTACGATGGAGTGTCGGGGACTGTGCGCTTTCCAATTGGAAATGGGCTCTATGTAATGCTTTATAGTTTGTTTCTCGGCAGAGATATAGAATCGAATTGTTATTGTGAATAGGGTGACTTTGTTGCGTGTGTAGCAGTAAGCTTTAGAATTGACCCACGGTTCCATTACCGGGTTTTTGGTGCCGTACAATAGGGGTTCCCTTTAGCCGAGGGCCCTGCATTTCGATCACAGCTACCAATCCAGTAGACATATCCGAAGAAAAAGACGTGGCCTGACAAAAGCTGAATGGCGGTTTTATCCTTAAGGAAGAAAAAAAAAAGATTGAACTATTTTACTTTTGAGAGACCTGTCAAAAAACTGATTTCTAAACATACACATGGAAGCTTATTGTTTTTTTTAGATGCAACACGTGTTTTGTTTTTCAACACAAGGTTACCATAAATCAGTGAAAGTATGAAACATATACAACACACACAGAGAGGGAAAAGTTCAAAATTTCTGGTTTCTACTTGATGCATTGTATAGAATACGCCAATGGAAAAAAGATAACAAAGAAAGAATGAAACATTTACGAGAAAATATAAGGTCTTATGATCAAAAATTTGCATGTACCAGAAAAACAAGGCTTGGAGTAAAGAGACAGAGAGGGTTTCCTTTTTCAGCAATCGATCATGAACGTGACAGGGGTATCGGCCAATGAGACGGGGTCCCGTTGTAGGCTTTTTGTCTTTGATAGATTCGAGAACCGCATTAAAGTCGGGGTGGCACAGACGGGCAAAAGGTCGTTCATGTCCAATTTTAGGTTCTCCTCTTTCCGCGGAACAAGAAATGGATGGTTGTTATAAATATGCATCTCGTTTTCCTATACGAAAAAGAAAAAGAAAAAAAAAAGGAATCCCTTTCTTTCTCTTTCTTATTCTCTCTCTTTCCACTTTCTCTTTTTCTCCTTTTGAAAGAACTTGGATCATTTCATAATACATTCAAAAAAGAACAAACAACATGACAAAGAGAGTTCAATTTTCATGCCAAGTGGAGTTCGCAAGCACCTTCGATAACGAAGAATATGGTAAGAAAAACAAAAAAAGAAACGGTCATTCATTGAAGTTCCCAAAATACTTACATGATGAATCTCATTTAGATCGAACAGCACAAGAAGTGGCAAAATTGACATACAAAGACATGGCCGAATTATTGACCATGAAATCACAATGGCGAAAAGATATGGAACGTATGTTGGCCGAACGAGCTGCCAAAGAACAACAACAAGAAGAAGAACAAGATCCCTTTGTTTACAATGCCAATAATAACAATCCATGCGAGATCTGCACTTAAACCACATCACATCAAAAATTGCACACACTCTATGAAACCTTCTCATCAGCCCAACCAACATTTCTCTCTTCTCTCTCTCTCTTCTATACACACACGCAAAAACCATAACAGTTCAACCCACCAACCACAACGCCTACCCACTCACCACATACGCATAACGCATACGCTTCCGAATCAACAACAACAACAACAACTTATACTCCCACACTTTCCAAGAAGGAAAAGAAAAGAAAGAAATATCCACACAATAACGCACTGCGCCCTTCTTTCTTTTCTTTATGTTTCGTGTGTGTATACTACCCTTCTTATTTCCGAATACCCTCTATCTCTCTTCGTTTCCTCTCTCTCCCTGTCTCTTTTTTCTGAAGGATCATTAGTTTTTTTCTTTTTTTCTACTGTACAAAATTCTTCTTCTTCCCTCCTTTCCCCCCTATTTCTAATTCTTTTATCCGACTGTATTTACTTTTCATCTTAGTCTCGAAAAAAAAAAACACTCCAAATAATGAAATAGTGGTAATTTTTTTGTGTCTCTTTATTTACTGTTGTTCGCATCATGTCTGTGGACCCAAAAAAAATTTTGGTTATATGTGTGTGCCTTTGGCCTTTCACTTTTTTAGTACGACCTTAATATCCTATTCGGCTATCCCACCCAAACTCCGTCAACTCCGTCTTATCAAAACGGGGCTCATGTTCTCATCTATATTGTAAATTTCGCCTACAAAACGACGGCTCAGCCAATTGATTCCACTGATAACAAAAAAAAAATTGTTGAATGTATGGCACATCAACAACCACGACAGCTTCTTTTTTTGGTCGACTTCCGACCTCGTGATCGCAATATGATGGTTATCCTCTTCTTCTTCTTCTTCCTTCTTAATTCTTTCTAGTTACTAATCCACGTGTAAACTAAAGGAAAAAAAAAACAGCAACAGCAACAAGATCCTGTTTACTCTGTATATATCCCTCTATTCAAACGTGTTTTTGGTCCAAATCAAAGTTTGTCCAAGTGATAGCTTATCCATTCTATCATCCTTGAGATCTTGTTCCATTTTTTTTTCCTTTCGCTGACATAGCAAAAAAAAAAATTGAGTTTTTTTTTAACCCGTGTGCCTGGAAACTGCCCTTTTTCTTTTCTGTCAGTAAAGGGTTGTCATATTCCATTTTCTTTGGAGAACAGGAAAACGGGAAAGAAAGGAGAGTGGGGTAGAGAAAATGAGTGAGAGAGAGAGAGGGGGGAGGATGGAGGCAACTGCAACAACGCCTATAGTACAATGCGTGCCCTAATGAAAGAGCTTACACAATCATATTAATGGTATGTATGTGTGTATGAGGGGGGAGGGTGGGGAAAGGGAACAGAAGTATGTAGGCTTGTTCAAACAAGTTCACTGTGTAGGTCCAAGCTCATGAGTGATATCCTTATTTCCAACTTTTTTTTTTTTTTACTCCATTACAAAAGAGCATCAAACCCTGTTTTCTTCTTTCCTTTCTTATGTAAGATGCTTTTCTAAGTTGAGTAATGTGGTTTATCTTGTTTTCAACTCATGACAGGAGCGTCTTCCGCCTTTTGTCTTATAGACAAAAGTCATCTCAAAGGAATATTAGTTTTCATCTCTTGTCAATAACCCCCATTTTTCTCTTTTTTGTTTTTTATTTTTTATTTTTAGATTGTTTGACAGGTTGTCATTGTTGATCTAATCTGTGGGGTATCACTTCATGTGAATAGATTCTCTTTATGAAAGAAGTGCTTCTTAAAATAGGAGGCAGGAGACGCACACCCTTAAAGATAGGAAGAGAGAGCCATCTCTCCAAAAGGAAATAAATCAACTCATTACCAGAATGCTCAAAGGATCGGATCTTGTTTCTTTTTTTTTTTGCTGTATGAATCGGATACTTTTATGTATGATTTTTTATAGTGTGTAAAAATGGAGTGTATATGTTTGGTAAAAAGCAAAAAAAAAAAAAAAAACAAAATTCATAGAGTGAATAAAAGAAGAAGGTGGAGTAGATTAAAAGACATGTAGTAGTACTATTATAAAATTTTTGCGATTTTTGATGGGGTTTTTCTTGGAACAAGCCAAGACATATAAGTAAAATGCAAGAAACTGAAAGAAACAGAAGAAGAAGACGTATAATATGAAATGTGATGTACTTACTTTTTTGAGAGGGTGAAGGGTTGAATGTGAAGAGAGGAGAAGAAAAGGGATGAATTAGCTTAGAAAAGAAAAAAATGCGAAAAAAAAAAGATGAATTAGGGGGAGAGAGAGAGAGAGATTATTAGAAAGAAAAAGAAAGAGACTAAAAAAGGCAAAAACATGATAATGCAAATTAAGAAAAGAGAAATGCCATTGTGTGCGTGCGTGCGTGCGTGCGTGGGTAGTATAAATAAAAAAGAAAGGACCAAAATGGAAAAAAAAGAAGATTAAAAAGAGTATGCTTTGCGTGAACGCAAAATGGAGATGTGTTTGTGTGTGTATATCAATGGGGTGTATGTGCCGTGTATAAGAGAGGAGAGGAAAGGAAGAGAGAGAGAGCGAGAGAGGGAGATAGTGATAGAAGAGGAGGAGGAAGAATGTATGGTTGGATTATATAATGCCGTGGAAATTAAAAAAAAAAAAAAGTTTGGTATGGATGCAAATTAGGGTTTTAGTTCTCGCGCAACCAGGGGTGAGAAAGGACTTGATGGATAGTAGGTCGGTTGGTGGGTGATCGCTGAAGCATGCAAGTGATCAGGTGCATACATTCTGGGGAGACCTGCAATTTAGGTTGGGCAAAACGGCCAGCCATAGCCATTGCGGGATCGTGGAAAGGAACTTCACCAAATAAGATTGTATACAGAAGCACACCGAGAGACCAGATCTCGGCAGGCTCGGCACGGTAGGATTGACACTTGAGGATTTCGGGAGAAGCAAAGGAAATCGTGCCATAGAACTTGGTGAACACGGCCTTGCTACGGTTACGTGGAAGAATGACAGAAGAACCGAAATCAATCAATTTGACCTTGTAATCACTGTCAATCACAATGTTTTCATCCTTGATATCACGATGGCAAACGCCGAGTTTATCGAGGTAAGCCACACAGTCCACAATTTGGCGGAAGATGTGCTTGGCCAACGATTCGTCCAGGTTATGGTGTTGCTCAATACATTCAAATAAATCGCAGGAAGTACGACGCCCTAGCGCAGCCGGGGCGGGTCCTGTTTCCTCTTCTTGAAGATGTTCCATGGGCGAATCCAACAAAGAAGAGTTCTGTGAGTCGTCGGAAGTGTTGGAGAGCGTCGGAGGATGTTGAGGGGCCAAAGGCTGAGACCATTCCGTTCCGTGTAGTTCCATCACGAGATAAAAGAAAGTGGCATCCTGATAAGCATCTTGAAATTCCACGATATTTCTGTGTCGGACATGCTTCAGGACAAAGATTTCCATGGGAATGATACCCATTTCGGGGTCTTGGACACGGCTTGAAGCAGGAACACGATCGCGAAAAATGAATTTGACGGCTCGCTCGATACCAGTACGACGCTCATAAGCCGACACAACAAAGCCGAAACCTCCGCTGCCGAGTTCTTGACCAAGTGAATACTTTGCATCAAAATCCGGATGCAAACGGTAATGTCTCAAATAACGCGCTGACATGGTGCTAGGTTCCTGTGATTGCTGGGGTTGTGCCACTTGGGCATTCACATTAGGTTTAGGAACTGTACAGTAATTGTATAATTGAACTGGTTCGGAAGACATTGTTGTTGTAGGATGGATATTGTATTTGTATATTAGAAATGTAGTGAAGAGAAGAAAAAAAAAGAATGCAAAGACAAACAATCTTATATTTAAATTGAATTCAGCTTCAGGGGTTTGACTAACAAAAACAAAAAAAAAAAAATTAGGCAGTTCACAAGATCATCAGGAGGAACGAAATTTGGCAAGAAGGGAGATCAACGTTTTCATTCTACAGAACAGTACAATGGGAAAATTTTAGGATTCATAATAAGTAAAGTTTTTTCTTCTTCTGCCTCTGGCTATCTCTGCGTGTCCTTCTTCTCCCCCCTTTTTTTTCTTTTGGCTGGTCATAACACTGCATAACGGCTTTCATTTCGGCTATGGTCAAACTTATCCTTCTTATCTTTCCCTTTCCATTCTGTGTCTGTTTCTCCTCCTCCCCCCTCCTCTCTCTCTCTCTCTGTCTCTCTCTCTGTCTCTCTCCCCTTGGTTACCTTGTTTGGTATTGTTGTCATAGCGGCCCATGCTCAAGGCCCTTTTTCTATTCAATATCTCTCACTTCTCCCCCAAAAGTAACTAGCCTTTTGACAAGCTTTTCCCATCAAAAGATACAATAAACACATGCTTTCCACAAAACTCCCTTTCTAGTCTACTCCTTCATTAACTCCTTCAGGTTTCGGCAGTAACGTTTGATTACTTGCAATGTCGAAGCATCCTTGTCATACACGCTGTACCATCCCCTACGTTCATGCGGAGGATCTTTAAACGCAAGAGGTTATTATCCCACCTTTTTGGATTCAATTATATTTTCTTTTCTTGAATCTTATCCCTAAAAAAGAAACAAGATTAAAAACTTACCACCTAACCACACCATGCCATAGGGATTAGGTTGATCCTCAGCTCGACCACATCCACCATAGGCCCAAAAATTAGATCCTGCAAATTTCTTGTCGACTGCAAGTGATTCAATCTGTTGAAAAATGCCATCATAATACTTGTCCTTGTGTTCTGTAGGTGTATTGGAGTCATATTTGTAATCGACATTCTCAGGTTGACGCCAGGCATCCCGTGCCATTCCAAATTCCTCGAGAACAATAGGTTTGTGCAATTGTTCGGCCCATTCGGCACGACTCTTGATATAATCATGAGCATATTTCTGTGCACCGGCCAAAGCCTTCGGATCACTGGCATTATAGTATCCCCAACTAAAAATAACAAGAAAGTTGGCAAGGAGTCCATAAAAATTTTTTTTTGGAATTGTTGATCGGCTTTCTGAGGAGTGGGGGTAGTTGTAAAAAAGAACTTCTTTTACTTACTTTTCTACCCAACAATGGCATGTCGTGTAGTCTATCGACCTGGATTGATGTGCATGGAGAAAATCTGTCCGATCGCGGTTACTTTCAATGCCACTACTGGCCAATTGATGTGGAGCTCCCCGTTTAATGTGATCGGCTATATCTTCATACCACCATGCCGGGGCTAACTGGGGTTCGTTGGCGATTTGCCAGGCCATGATGGTAGGATCCTCTCGATAAATCCTGCCATTGAACGTGTTACGTCGTGATTGCACCTCCGTGATGTGGTTTTTAAACAATTGATTGACCTGTCCACGGATCTTGCTGTCGTTGTAAAATCGCGATGCATATCTTTTCAAAGAAAAACAAAACAAGTCTGTTTCCAGATCCCAAAAAATTTCCTCTCTGCTTTTCCCTGTTCCTTGTTTCTTATTCTTCTCAACTGGAATACCTCTTTTCTCGCGTTCTCCTTCACTGGCCCCTTTCCTTTTTTTTTTTTTTCTCTGTCTCTCTCTTTTTTTTTTTTGTTTTTCTCCTATTAATTTTTAACTTCCTTGCAAACTTACTCTACAAACTCATCTGCCCGATGAGGGTCGTTTGGATAAGGAATAGATTGATTGCCATCTACCCAGGCCACGTATTGGCTGAACCCACCACTCCAATGCCAAAAATTGTTCAGGGTCACTAAAAAAAGAAAAAAAAAAGGTAATGGCGTTTGCTTTGCCCAATCATCATCTTTCTCTTTCTTTGAGCCATCACTTACTGACAACAGTCATGTCATGCCGAGCGGCACAATCCAACAGATAATCAAGCCCAGCAAAAATAGCTTCATTATACTTTCCTGGATATGGCATCAACGACGGCCTCATTCGGTACGGTTGATCATCCGGTCCTTCCGAAGCAGCGATCACACGAAGATTGTTGATACCCATCGCAGCCATCTGGCCTATTTCTTCTTCCAGTCTTGTGCGATTCCCACCAGCACAATCGGAAGCCCCGAGGTTGATGCCTTGCCAATAATTGGCACCGGCAACTAAATAAGGCTTACCGAAACGCGTGAAAGTGGCTCCGTTCACCTGAACAAAGGCAGATGCATCAGGATAAGGACCTATCGTCACCATCGTTGCTAAACTTGGTGTGAAATGCAAACAAATCAATAAAAGAAGTTGCATGTGAGAAAAAGAACGGGGAAAAAAAAAGCCAAACGGAAACATCGGTTTTTATTTTGCATGAATGGGCACACAGAGAGCCCAATTTTTTTTGTTCTATTTTCATTTTTTGAGCAAACTTTCGGTGTAAGCAATCGGCTTTATGAGGGAAGTCATTCTCGTTTTGCGCCATAATAGATACGGAATGGATATTGAACTTCATAGTAAATTCCAATAGACTTATGACCATCCTTAGATACATCATCATTATAGACTGCAAGATCTCCTTTTCTGCAGGGAAAAAAAAGATCAAAGAAGGAAAAGAAAGGAAACACCATCCTTTTAGAGAAACATGGACGAAAAGAGTTCACACGCTTTCCCCCCAAAAATGAAAGCATGACGCGCATCTAAAGCCTTAAGCAGAATGATGCTATTCTCATTGTTTGTATTCGTAATAGTAAGTGCCATAAAGAAAGAGAAATTCCCTGGTTCATTCCAATGAATACTGCATTCGTTTATCCTTCCTGCAGACGAATGACAAAAGAACCCACGCGCTCACCTTCCCATTTCTACTCGTGTCTTATCATTTACACTTGCTTAATCTTTCTTTTTTCCCTTTTTCTTTCACCATTGCCGAATGGTTTACTGTACAAGAAAAGTAAAAATATTACGAAAATGCATTTAAAGAAAAAAAAACGAGTGAATGAAACAACAAAGAGAAATGCGGTAAGGGAGGGAAAAAGAACAAAGAAAGAGCGAGAGAAAATTGTTTGATGAGATGAAATAGAGAAACAGTTTCAAAGAAAAAAGAAAGAAGTCATTAGCATTCTAGTTCATTGTTTCAATCATCTTATTGATATCATCTTCCACAGGTTTGGCTTCCTTGCCCGGTTCCTGGTACTTCTCCATCTTCTTCATACGCCATCCCTTGACTGGATCATTTAATCGGAAGGGCCACAGGAACTGGTTGACGGCTTCAAAGTGTTCACCAACCGAGACGATCTCGTGAATGATATCTTCCACACAAATGACGTTGTATTTGCCTAAAGCTTCTTCCACCATCATGTTGTCCGAAATGGGCATGCGTTTGCCTTTGACTTTGGCGTAACCACGCTTGATCACCAGATCCTGCACTGACTTCAAAGTTGGTTCACCATAGGTCACATAAGGTTCAATTAGTTTCAGTTGTTCTGCTGCCTTTTCATCCAATTTCACAAATACACCCTGGTGCACTTTGGCAAGTCGCAACTTCTTCAAGGTTCGTTTCACAGTAGGGTGAAGATCCTTATCGCCACTCTTTCGCAAGACAAACAATAGTTTGGGTTGTTCCGGCACGTTCAATGGCTTTCGGCTCTGACGACGAATTCGGACGTCCTCTGCTTGTATCTTTCGATGCTTACGAACAAATTCATCGGCACGTTTGAAGGCGGTCTTCAAACTCTTCTTCTTGGCCTATATACACACACACACACACACACACACACACACCCATTGTTTTAACACAACCGAAAAAGAAAAAAGCCTTCACAATTTCCCAATTTACCTTGCGCATTTCTGCACGTTTACGAGCATTTTCAATGGCATTTCGTTCATTGATCTTTCTCTTCTTCAACAGAACCTCAGGTACATAAGTGGGGTTGGCAACTGTCCTAGAAAAAAAAGAGGTGTTATTTAAACGTTGACGAAAGCTATATAAAGACAGCCATTGCTGTGTATATGTAAGATTCCGAAGATCACTTACTGATTATCAGCCATTGTGTTTAAGTAGATCGTTGAAAGTTGTTTTTTCGGGGAAAAAGTTTCCAACAGCCAAAAAGGACAGAGGCCACCAATTCTGATGTACTAAGCCACAGAAGCCACAAGGCGCCCGAAATTTGGAAGTCGGCACTGTGTCCAGAAACCCCCCCTTTTGACGGGTGCACAGAAAAGCATGGCGCACAAAAGACGAGGTCTAGGTTTATTTCTTTTGTGGATTTTCATGCTCCGGGCGGTCTAGGACAAACGATAAGTGACAGGTGCATGGCTTATTTCCTCTGAGACACTGATCTAAGCACCTATAAGAAAAAACAAATAAGAGATCACCGAGTTTCAAGCTAGCGGATGCCTTAATAGGGGTCTTCACGAGGAGGAAATAAAGGGAATAAGAAGAACATTCATTTCTATTCAAGCATTGTTATTACTATTCTCCCTGTGTCAGCTAAATTCTGCTATTCTTATTCATACGAATAGTGTTATGAATATTTTGTATTGCCTCAAATGATGAGAATTATTACGCGCACTAAAAGTTGGTGACCTCACGCACTAAAAGTTTGGGTCACTTGTAGTAGCTTTCCCTTTTCATACGGCGTCAACCAATCATCGCCGTAGGCTTCTCTTAAGGGCAATGCCAACTTTTTAGTGCGCGAGATGGCCATATACTTCGTGTCAGCTTTTAGTGCGCGAGATGACCATACACTTCATGTCAGCTTTTAGTGCGCGAGAGAAATAATATGCTTCATATGAATTTTTAGCGCGCAGGGTGCATAATCCATTATATATGTTTTTAGTGCGTGAGATCAACAGTATATCTCGTGGCACTGTTTAGTATACAGTATAAGTAACTTTGAATAGGTGAAAAGTTTTATTCTGCATAGTGGACAATGCACTTTTTCTCTAGTCTATCACGCAGCATACTACTAGCTGTATTAAACACTAAAACTTTTTATTGCGTCAAGTGACTGATGATTACGGTTCCTGAAAAAATTTGCATAAATAGATGGCAAAAAGATAACCTTTGAATTACTGCTTTTCTTTTTATTTAATAGCATCCTACTCTAAACAAGCTCTATTTGAACTCATGGATAAGATCATCAACCAGAAGTATCCCACCCGCGCTGATCTTTATAGCGCAATCCGTGATCAGGCAATCAACGTAGATGGATTCGACATCACCATCAAAAGAAGCGGAACCATTAAAGGCAGTGGCACCCAGTTCTGCTACTTTCAGTGCATCCATGGTGGTCAACATAGGGGCCATCGGGCCAAGTCTGGAAAAGCTACAGATGATAATGTCGAAGCTACTGAGGAGGACGCAGCTGTAGTTGAAGAGGATATGCCAAGCAACCGATACGTTTGCATTAATGGAGTAACAAAACGTAAACCAAGACGTACTACAAAGAAAATCGGTTGCTCCTGGGTCAGTTATGCCTCGTATACTAATAAAGAAGGTGCTTGGACCGTTAAGCGTGAGAGATCCAAGATCGACTCTCACGCTCACGAGCTGTCAGGAGAAAAGATCGTCTATCATAATGCCCGTAAACTTGATGGAGTGACACAGGTCAAGGTCGCTGAACTCACGGAAGCAGGTGTCAGGCCATCCCAGATTGTTCGCGTCAGCAAAGACCTTGATGGAAAGCCAACTATGGTGGCTAAAGACATCTACAACTTCAAGCAAAAAATTTCCCAGTACAATTCGCAGAACCAAGTTCGAGAAGTATATGACTTTCTTTGTGCCCACGGTTACTTTGTCCAGGAATTTCATGATGAGGATACCATTAAATCCTTGCTCATAACTCATCCTGAGGCTGTGGAACGTGCTCGTTACTTCCATGAAGTTGTGATAATTGATGCTACATACAAGATAAACATCAACAAAATGCCACTCATTAATATCTTTGGTATTGACAATCTGGCGTCAGAATATGGTAAATCTGTTCCTCATAAATTTTTTGTCACATCCGTGCTCGTTTCTGATAAGAAAGTACTCTTATATAAATGGATTTTGGAGAATTTAAGGATGGGAGTGTTTGGCGTGAATGTGTCCCCCAGTCTCTTCATAACTGATGATGACAAAACACTTGGCAGCGCGTTATCTGCCATATTCCCTGATGTACCTCATTTGCTGTGTGCTTGGCATATAGTGAATAACTTCAAGACGCATGCGGCAGGGTGCTTTAATCCAGAAACAGAAGAGCATGAAGACTTTTTCAAAGGTGCTGTTGCAGGCATGATCTGGTCCCGTAATGAGGTAAAATTTACTGATGCAGAAGCAAAATACCAAAACATGGTAAAAGAGACTGATAAGTCAGAAGAGCTTAACAGCTACCTTGACGGGTATTTATTACGTTATGCTTCTTTTAGTTATACTTATATAGCTTGTATTCTTTTAGGCTACTTTCATATAAAGAGAAATGGTGTGGCTCATGGGCAGAGAAACACGTTCATTTGGGCGCTCGCACGACTCAACGGATCGAAGGTGCTCATTGGAGTATCAAGCAGATACTTCAGACACCAGGGCGTATAATAAAGCTGATCAAGGCCATGCATAGTTGGTTGACCAAAAATGTAAGGGCATTATACAACACAGTTCCATATTGATATTGATACTTTTAATCATAATAGGATATTAGTAGTCAATATGAATACAACAAGGAATCATTGACGCGTCTGGTGATCAATGACAATCAGGCTACTGATCAATTGATGATCAATGCCTTGAGCAAGTTGCATGAGGCTAAGGTATGCCATTACGCCATGACCCCCATCAAAAAAGAGCTATACCGAGCATGGGATATGGAAGATAGCGAAAAATCTGAACAATACCAATGTGCTACCAAAATCAACTATGGCTTGCCATGCTGCCACATACTTTCAAATGACAAAACAGAAGTCTTAAGCCCATCAATTGTTGGTAAACGGTGGTTACTTCAAATCACAGATGGTCAGTATTTCCATATCAATTATTTTCTATGACCATTTGAAGTAGAATTAAATGCAGTAGATGCTAACGACAGTTTTTAGTGGATCATGTCACTCTTCCTACCGCTAAAAGCTATGAGTCGCACGTGGACGTTGAATTGTCGAAGGCTATAAATGCGTTGATTGATGTATATAGAAACTGCGAAACTACACAACAACGTGTCGATTTGGTGTGGGAAATTACCACTGTTGCGGAAAACCTTTTCCCTGTGGCAATTGATGATATAAGCTTTCCGACCGATATAAAAACCAAAGGTCGGCCAAAGCAAACTAAAAGTTCACGTTTGTTGTCAGCATTTGAACTTGCAGAAGAAAAAGAAAAGGCGAAAGAACTACAGAAGAAACGAGAAGAATGCAACAAGGCTAAAGAATCTGTTGAGGTAGTCTTGGATGACCAAAAGAAGCAGTCGAAGATGGAGGAGTATGAGGTAGAGATGCTCTGGCCAGGCAAGAAACAGAGATATGGGGATGCTACTGTGAAGTATGTAAAAAAGTGCCACAGACTATATATTTGTAATCCAATTTCTTACTCAACCCCGTATATAGCAACGTACACCCAGACATCCCGGCACATGCAGTAGTCAAGTTGGTTGCTATAGTGGGTGATGGTTGGTGTGGCTTCCGGTCTTTGGCTTATCAGCCTTATGGAAATGAAGATCAGTACTTAACAGTCAAACGAGCGATGCTTAGCCACCTTTCTTCCAATTCAGAGCTGTATAAAAGGCATGTGTGCTTTAACTCTGGTGAATTGTATAGCGCAAATGAGAAAAAGGATGGAATAACGGAATTACATCAGAGACGCAACAACATGCTATGTCACCATGTCCATTTGCCTACTGGCTTGATGGCGGAATGGATTTACAGCTCGCTGCTGACACCTTTGCCACTCCTGTCGCATATTCCTCAGGGGGCGTCGTGGAGCATAGCTCGATGCTATATCTGCCGTTTAGGCAGCCGTTAAAAGAAAACCCACAACCACGACAGCTAATCATGTATTATCGCAATAATATTCACTGGAATACCATCGTCGTCAAGCCCAGTATCAAGATCGAATGGCGTCCCGTGATGTCCAGACACGCAAAGGTGTGGCAAGATCTGCAACTCCCTATGGCCTCTTACAAAACCATATGGAGATATCTGCACATAAGAAAACAAGCTGTCAAAATTGAATATTATCCTGATATATTGTAGTTCGCTAGCATTTTTTCTCCTTTATTATATTCATTTTTTTTTGTTTCTATGTCATCTTTGTACCATTGTTAGCTTGTTAGATTTTTGGAATTGACATATTTAGATGACCAAAATTCCAAGTAGTTCCGTTTTTCCTCCTTGAAGCTTTTGTAACAATGTTTAATCCATTGTTGCTCTAATTCAACTCGTGTCAAATAACGTTAAAGCTTTTCCTTAATAATATAAATGAGCTTTCTTTATAAGTTAGCTAGACTATCCCGCGCACTAAAAGTTAACATGAAGTACATGGTCATCTCGCGCACTAAAAGCTGACACGAAGTATATGGCCATCTCGCGCACTAAAAAGTTGGCATTGCCTTAGAGAAGCCTACGGCGATGATTGGTTGACGCCGTATGAAAAGGGAAAGCTACTAAAGTGACCCAAACTTTTAGTGCGTGAGGTCACCAACTTTTAGTGCGCGTAGTAATTCCCCAAACGATATGCCAGTAACGTTGTCATTTTAAAGTGCTTTCATTAGGATGTCCTGTACATGTGCGCGCAATAATTGAAGTGTTAGAGAAGGGTATCTAAGTACTATTTAAATAAGCTTCAAAGCATCTAAAGAGATATATTGAAGACAACATGATGTTCGTATTTTGTTTGTTAGTCGGATGGATAAGGGTAGACGGTTAATTTGGCGCTCTCCATCTACAACCAATGGATCAACTTATTGCATCACGAACGGAAAGTCATGTAAAAATGGCTCCTGAGAGAAAGCGGTCATAAATGTCAAAGGAGGAAGTATTTGCTCACAGCCAATCTTCGTGTTAGGATATCGTAACCGGTGATATTCTTTATTTGGAATCGGTAGTAGAAACAATGCGAAAGAGAATTTAAACGCACTGCACTGCAGAAGTCGGAGAATAAAAATATATCTTTGCCCTGAATGCGCTGTTATTGTTGCTTCTTGTGTACGAACATAACAATCACCCATATTCATTTAGTATATCAGAATAGATATGGTAGGTAGATACTACAAATCTTAGTTACTTGATTTTTTTTGTTTTGTTACTGCTGCTTCTTTCAAGCATTGCTGCATTTGGGCAGCAAACAGCTTGCAGCTTATTAACGCTTAAACTTGCCAAGGAAATGAAACTTTAAATGAAACAAACATCTGTTTTGTTTTTCAGCCATGCGAGAACAAACAAAGAAATGCTTCGACCTTATTTGTAAGGTTTTATTTTCCGTCGTGAGAATGATTGAGGAACAACAAGAAGAAGAGCATACCCTGTCAGGATGAAACACGTACCTACAGGAGGTATTAAAGAGTCAGCCGAGTCGTTCCAAGGCTTAGTTGAGTGTATGATCTCCGCCACAAATACGGATCCCTTCTTTGGTGTTCAACCATCAGAGCAAAGGAGGGAACCGGACGGAGGGAAACATGAGACCACCTGAATAGGGACAAGGCCAAGTGGCGTGCACTGGGAAGACCACGTCGGATACTTAGGAAGTCACAATGCCGACCCCTTCGGAGGACATAAAAGAGAACCTACGCTTCGTTTTGCTGCGCTCGCTATTCTTATTATGGGTTTAAGTTTCTCAAAGTTGTTCCATGACCTCTTTGGAAAGAGGGAAATGCGCATTTTGATGGTCGGTTTAGATGCTGCCGGTAAAACCACCATTCTGTACAAACTGAAACTGGGCGAAATCGTCACCACTATTCCTACTATAGGTAACTGAATAAAAATAGTTGGTTAAAGAAAGACAGGCCCGTACCTAACAGGGAAACGCTAGGTTTCAATGTGGAGACCGTAGAATATAAGAATATCTCATTTACTGTTTGGGATGTTGGTGGCCAAGATAAGATCCGTCCACTCTGGCGACACTGTAAGATTCCAGATAGGCCTTCGGCTTTATAGGACAAGAACGGATATTGAAAATTTGTCTTACAGACTATCAAAGCACTCAAGGTATCATATTTGTGGTGGATTCCAACGATCGTGATCGTGTGGCGGAAGCAAGAGACGAACTGCAACGTATGCTCAATGAGGATGAACTACGCGACTCGCTCTTGCTTGTCTTTGCCAATAAACAGGACCTTCCAAACGCTATGAACGCCGCAGAACTTACAGACAAGCTTGGCTTGCACAATCTACGTAATAGACATTGGTACATTCAGACAACTTGCGCCACAAGCGGTAAGTTTGATCAGATTTTGAATACATCGGTTTGGTGCAAACATCTTTTTTTTCCCCCTTTTTTCCTCAGGTGATGGACTTTATGAAGGATTGGAATGGTTGTCAAACAACTTGAAGCAACGGACTTAAATTTTCTACCTATGTTGGATTGAGCGCTTATGGATGAAAGACAAAAGAAAAAAGACTCATAATCCAAAAAGGATAGCTCAATTAAGAAAATATTTGTTTTATTCATATACTATCTTCTTATTCCCCAAACCTTTTTTTTCTTTGCTCAAATTATAGCAGTTGCAATAAAACTCAATGCCCATTGTCCAATGTCAAGCCTTTTTCGGGTAGAATTGGTTGACTAACCAAACACGTGTATGGACACCCAAATCTATTAGCGTCAAGCTACACAAAAAGGTATGGAGCTGACGATCACAAATTCTGGTCTCTTTCTTTTCCTTCACAGTCGACAATGGAATCTGTATCCAAGCAACAGCAATCAGCTGCAGAGCTCGATGCTGCACGTTGTCAAGCTCAGTGGGCAGCCATTCCGGACTTGGCCAAGCGATACAAAAAATATCATCCTAAGGAATCTGGTAAAGCATTTTTCTCGGATACCCTTTATTCCTATCATTCCTGTGGTTTTGACTCTCTTGTTTCCCTTTTTATAGTATTAGAAACTACAGCTCGTGTTGAAGCCGAATTCGAGCAATTGATTCAGCAAGTTCAACCAAAGCATGATCAAGATCTGAAAGATGACCACTTAGCTCTCCCTACACCACTTAATTCAGGTCAAGCCCAAAGTATTCTACGTAGGCTTCAGCAAGTCATTTCCGATCAGTTAGAAGAAGGAAAAGAATTAACAACACCTGATGACTGGCAAGCACAGGTAAAAGAAAGAAAAGAAATTGTCGAGACAAAAAGATACGTAGTACAGACAGACTAATCGGCTGCCCAAAAAAAAAAAAAAGATGTCCAAGATCGTCTTGGCTAAAGTCCATTATGAGATGGGGAAATATGCAAAAGCCCTTGGCTTGTTGCAAGATCTTATTTTACGCGCCGAGGATGTATCGAATGGATATGGTCTTGTCTTGCTAGTTCAAGCACGCGCCATCAAGGGTCAGTAGGTGATACTGGAGACCAAAACCGCACGTGAACTCACACGCGGTTCTTGTTAGGCATATGCTTTGAAACAGAAAACAATCTGAAAGCTGCCATAGAGGCCCATGATGCAGCTTGGGATGCCGTAGAGAATTCGACAGAAAGAGGCGAAGTATTATCCTCCTGGATTGAAGAATGCCTGTATCGTGGTGTCGTCCTGTCAGTAAAATCGAGGTATGGGAGCAAAGATCCTTTTGTGTTCAAACAGGATATTCTCTAAATGTTTGTATGGTTAGTGCCACGCCACAACAAACATTGAAATTGATGCGTGCCTATACACAACTCGCGTCTTCGTGGTCATCTGACTGGCGCATGTACAAAAGATGGATCGTATTTCGACACTACGGTAAATACTTGATTGAGGCCTGTAAAAAAGGCACTTATGTCCCTGTAACTGGCAGGTAAGGAAAAGAAAAGCGAGTTCGGGCCTTTGATTCAGATGTCTGATCCCATCTTTTAGAACGCTGCAACGTTCGTCTGCCTTCGAGGAACTTGACTGCTTGATGAACCTGTTTCGGCAACTGTTAGCTTCTCTTCTACCGTCTTTGAATGCTAAACAGCAAAGTGAGCATGTCTTGGAATTGGCCGACCTAATGATTGCAGCCCATGACCAGATTGGTTGGGGCGAAATCAGCCACGTGAGGCGGGGGCTCCAAGTAAGGCAAACCAAAGACTCTGTATCCCCATGTCGCCTAACATTGTCAATCTAACCTAGTTTCTTTACCAAGCCAAGGAAAGGACTTTCAATAACCCTTGTATCTCTCGACACATCTTCTTCGCTCTAATGCGTCTTGGAAATTTCGACGAAGCGAAATATGCGTTTCGGACATATGCCGAGCTTGTGGGTCTGAAAGATCTCGACAAAGAGGATGAATTTGACTTGCCCTCCGAAGACACAGAAGATAAGGCCGACTTATTCTTTCAACGGGAGTCAGCTGAAGATGTCCAAGATGTTGTCAAATTATTCTTGGTCGCAGTTGATCTCCATGGCCGATTGGGCCAAGCAAGGACAGCGGCCAGAGTTGCCAATGTAGCACTTAGCTTAGCTCAACAGAAATCCATACCATCCGTGTTAGCAGAGTGCCATCGCATAAGAGGTTGTGCATTTGGGTTGCTGGCATCCCAAGGTACGTAACCCTTTTTTTTCGTTTATTTTGTTGTCATTCCCAAGAAGAAAAACGTATCTGATAAGCTTGTCATGTTTTCAGTCGATGATCCCGAGCTCCGTTCTAGTTACCACACTCAATCTGAGGCCGCTCTTCAGAAGGCTATAGAGCTAGAGGACGAATCATGGCAAGCCTACTACGAATTGGCACTTCAGCAAGCCCATATGAGAAATATCTCGGCTGCAACTGCTTCAATCGTCAAGTCTATTCAGCTTCAGAAACATCATCTTGGCTCTTGGCATCTTCTAGCCATTTTAAGCTCCTGTGGACAATATGACAAATTGCCCCAGGCCCTGCAGATCATCCAGACTGGACTAACGGATGTTCAACTTGATCTTCCAGCTCATATGCATCCGGGAACTCCTTTCTTATCTTGGACCGGCGAAGATAACGCGTCAAAATACTTTGACCAGGCATACTCTTATATCATGGTTCGGGTGTCGCAGGTCCGGATGCTTGAAATGCTTGAGGGTTCGGAGGCGGTATTAAAACTTTATGCCAACCTGTTTCATACCTATGCCAGTCTGACGCAACAGCTTGGTATCACTTCCAAGCCTACGGAGGAATCACCAACCGTCAAGCCACACCGAGAAAGTCGTTCAAGGTCATTTTCAATGTATAGCCGTCGACGAGCAAACAGCAGTGCAAGCGCATCACCGGCTAGGAATGATCGTGCCACCGATGACGAAGAAGAGCTTGTGCCAAAGCCAAGTAACAGTGAAAATAACCGAACAGATGCAAGCAGTGTGACAACAGCCTCTAGCAAATCCTTTAGGAAGAAGAGTTTGCAGCTGATTGACCTTGGCCTAGCAAAGCGAATAGGTAGTAGTAACGGCCAAAATAACGTGCAGATTGCCCAAGAAATTCCGAGTAAGTCAGGTTTGTATCTTGGTCGAAGAGAAGTAAGACAGGAATGGTGATAGCTATGTTGATCCGATGTTCTAACCATGAAACATTTCAGGAACCAATTCTACCTCGACATCCTTTTCTTTAGCTTCCGTGCTGTCACAGTCCATGAGTAGCATGCGCAGCAATAGTTTTACCACGACCACCACGCTTCCGATATTGCCGATATTTAAAGAAAGTGCGTTTGTGAAGGCGGAACGTCTGAGATGGCATCGACTGCTCGTTCAGTTATGGACCATGTGTACTTCCAGTTATATCAAAGCAGGACGACTAGAAGAAGCCAGCAAAGCCATTCTGGAAGCAGAGCAATTAGGGCCGGATGATGCAGAAGTGTGGCATGTCTTGGGTGTTTTATGCCTGAAAGCGGATGAAGTCGATCCACATCCTGAACTACAGAAAGTTGCCCTTGAGGCGTTCAACAAGGCGCTTACTATGGATCCTTATCATGTGGAGACGCATCTTCATATGGCTAAGATTTATATGTCACTAGACCACTGGGAGCTTGCGGAAGGATTACTGGAACGCATCACAAGAAGCTCGGGATGGGACTGTAGCGAGGCGTGGTATTACCTAGGGAAAATTCATCAACGGGTAGGAAGATTGGAACAAGCGAAGGAGAGTTTCCTATATGCCCTTGAACTGAGCGAAACGACGCCTACTATACAAAGTGTTCCTGTCTTCCCTCGATTTGTGTCATAGTGAATAAGAGTGTCCCCACTGTATGCATGCGTAACTGCATAAATTGCATTGTATATCCTACCTTTGTCCTCTAGATCTTTTAACCCGTAATCTACATATACCTTGCTTAAACCGTAATTTATTACGATCTTATTCGCAATGTTTTATTTTTCAGTCTTCTTTGTCGGTTGAGAATTAGCAAGCGCACTAAAATCTGCGGCTAGTTTTGGTTGCTATTTTGTTACGATTGTACTTGGTGATACCAGCGCGTCTGGTGGATGTAGAGTGGTGATCAGTTGCTCCAAGCCCAGTTTTCAGAATGGATTGTTTCCTACCCTTCGCGAGGCCAGTTCCTGCCGGTACTATCGGTGCACGACTATATAGGTTATGAAGAGAGAATGGCGCGGTTGCAATGCAAAAGTTCGAACGCGGCCTATAGTCCACCCGAGATTGTGAGGTTGGTACAAAAGATAGCTGTTCGTCCTTATGGACTGAGAAAGACGAGGCACAGCGTTTTGTCTTCCTAATAAGCATGTCAACAGCTTGAGTAGTTATGCACACTTGGAAATTACCTACAGTAATTGAATCTTTTCAACATGGTACCGAGTATAACGGTATCTTTCGAATTGATAAACTTGTTCATTGATTTATTGACCAGCTTCACCTTAGTTAAAACCCAAAGATTTTCTAAAATATAGGCAAATCAATCCCGAATGATACTATCGGGGCGTGCTGCAATGGTTGAGCCCTTTGCATTGGTTTTACCTCGCTATTGCTGTCTAAAGACTAAGCTTTTCTCAACAACAAGTTAGGTTCGCTCTTCGCAAACCGGTAGTGCGCCGTTCTGTATATCTCGGCTCCCTCAACTTCCTTAAGCTGTTGCTCTAAGAAGATCGACTAATTATTGTTCTTGTTGTATTCTAAAATAACGTCCATTCGTTTTTAAAATACGTCAAAGCCCAATGTTTATACGCTTCCATAAATATGGCATGTCCATCTTCATGAAAAAAGACTTTATTTTATGCAAGAGAAATAACATATGGAGATCAGAAGCTTGAGATGTTTACATGCATGAGGGAAAATCTTTCAATATGCTATTATGCATACCAAAGCGAAGCCCTACCAAGCATGGGATCAATGTCCTCATCGATGTGTACAGAACACACCGATTTCTTACAAGTAAGTTATTGGTATGATCACAAGCTATCTCGTGTCCCAACTACTGAATTGAAGGTTTTATCGCATGCCATAGCCAAAGGATGACCAAAGCAGATAAAAGGTTCCGTTTGCCGGCAGGGTTCAATGATTAGAAGACGAAGAAATGGCTAAGTAAAACGGAGAACTATAAGTGACCGAAACAAGAAAAGATGAGGAAGAAAAATACAACTACAAAAAACGTAAATAGTTTACTACCAAAGTTGGATATGATGCACTCCACTCCACTAATATTAACTTATGTCCCAGTACACAGCAAGATGTTGCGCTGTAGGCGATAGTAAATGTAGCGGATATAACTGGCGATGGCTGGTGTTGGTACAATCTTTGGCTTTGCAGCTGTATGAAAATGATGATTTGCCTCACTGCATACAGACCTCGGAAGGGGCAGTAACGATCCAACTATATACATCCTCATTGCTTAGCATCCGTAGTGTCTGCTGAACAATAGGATTGGTCCGGGTGAGTCTGCTTTGACACAGGCCTTCATGAACGCTTAAGGGAGAAAAGATGGGTCAGTCGACGTAGTTTGTACATTTAAGTTCTCCTTTTCCTTTGCCGTTTATTAATATGTGTGTACCCTTGAAGGAGATGGATGCAGCTGTTGCCTACAGGAGCAAAACGCTTCACTCTATTTTGCAGTGCATACAAAGTCAAAAGACAAAAAAGGCTCTTTTTCAACTTAATGGCTGTTTTCTGACTATCTCGGCTTGTTTTTGCTTTCTCTCTACTAATGATTCACTAGCAACTTTTCTTACTGGTTCCCGCAATTTTGAAATTTGTATATAGTTTGGGCGTCTCATACTCGGGAAGGCAGCAGTTCACCTAGTAGAAGAGAAGCTTAGTTACTGTAGAACTAACAAGGGAAGATTCAGTGCAACAACAAGGAGCTGACTGCATATCAGCATCCGAAAACTTGTAAATTCTTGTTTTCAAACAAACAGAGTTTAGGAAAAGGAACAGATTCCCTGCTTTTCTATATATATAAAGTTGATATGTCTCCGTTTCCGCTGGACACTTTAACCTTTATGTAATGGTTATATATAAGAATGGGAAATATGAACAACAGGGAAAAAGTAGGTTACTGGCAATATTTCAAATGTCGTGTGCATGTTCTTTAGAGCATCTAGAGATCGAACAGAAATAAGTCAAGATTGTGGCAATTGCAGTTTTGGATAAGGCTGCAAAATCAATGCACACATGATCTTTACGGGAATGTGTTTGTCAAAATACTTTAAACTATAAGCCTGGCAGATAGCAGACTTCTGTGTCAATTTTTTTTGTTTGCTGTTGCATTTAAGTAACAGCTAACGATTGAATTGACGAACGAAACCTTCCCAGATTTCGGCAAGGGCATGATGCAAAACGGGGGTAGACCCTTGGGAAAAATACAATAGAGTTTACTCGGTTTCTTGTTCATAACTTGCATCGCATAAAAGTTATTTTAGGTTATGGGCTGTATCTCTTGCCTTCGTTTCTGATATGTTTAAGGTTAGCACGTATAAGAAGACGAATATACGCACTTATACTGCTAATAGGGGACCCTTGTGTTAAATAATGACTAGATCGCTAAAGTGAGCTACCCGCTTATCGATAATATATAAAACGTTCATTTTCCCTATCAAAAACTACTTGAAGTACATATTCGCTTGATCCAATGTCTTCTAAACGATCTCACAAACACATACATTCATTACTGTAAATGCGGATATTATACTCCCCAATTTGTAGACCAGTTACCCCGAAAATTGTTGATCATTACAACGTTCTCCTACTTGATCAATGCAATAGCCAGCAAAAAAGAGTTTCGTCACTGACGGTAAACATGGAGAATATCAAGAATCAGGCAGCTCGTACCGTTCAGTCACCATGCTCGATTAACGGGAAAGATTTGATCCCTGACTCAATTAATGTATACATGTCCCACTTTATAAAGTCAAGGGGACCTTACTTTATTTCAAGGTTGCTGATCGTTATGATGAGATACGGACATGATCTATAGTTTGTTTACTCCTCCAAATATGGAGTTCTCTTTAACGTAGCGTTGAAGAATGGCATAAACATCTTATTCACACCATGATTACTTGCCTTAACCCGGAGACATATGATCGACCTAGCTCTAATTCCTATCAGATCATGCTCCATTTCTCACGACTAGTTTTATGCAGATCGAATCAACCGTCCAGAATTTCTCGGGAGGATAATAACCAAGTCCAAAACAAATAGAATCGATCACCTTGCCAGATATTTCACTGAATGGCAAAACATCTAAGAACAGACATTTATCCCGGTTGGCGGTCCGTGCCGCTACCACGCCTTGCATAAAAACCTATACATCCCGCTGGCCTCTCCGTGAAACGCTTAAATGTTGAGCGGCGCCGAAAACCAAATATGACTGCGCTTGAGTTTCTGCTGTTTTCGGTCAAGGCTCTCTGGACTTCACAGGCAGATGCTATTCCATACGAAGGCATAATCAAATAATAACAGAAAACGTATACCTTGCAATACTGGTAAACCATGCAAATGTTATTCACCTGTAGAACAGCAGCAATATATGTCAAGGAAAGTATATACAATGTGTGTAATTCAATGAAAGGATATAATGTAGGTTTTGTTTGTACGTGTTTTCAACTTGTCCCATTCGTTGCGGTACTTTCTTGCTCCTCCAGCTGTTTTCTCTTTCTTTCAATAAACAAATCCTTGTATCTACGTTTTGATAATGCTGTTGATGCTGTTTCATTATCCTTGCTCGATATAAAGGTGGGCATACGTCGAATAGTTTTCGGGATGTGACATTGCTTCAATGAAACGTAAGTGAAAACCACTCAAAATGACTATCTTGTGTAATATACCTTTGAATCATCTTCCTTGAGTGCCTCAAATTCTGCAGGTAGCATTGGTATTCGTCTCAAGGCTTCTTCCCATTTTCTCTATCAAAGTAAAACGATGATGTAAGGATTACTTGAATTGTCACAAAAGACCAGTTAAACCTGTGCTTTAGCTCTTGCTTCTTGCTCCAGTTCCAGCGCCTTCTTACGTGCAATGTTGATCATAGTGTATCTTTTCTCCCGTTCCTCCCACAATTCTTTTTGCCGACTGTATTCCAACTGATCGGCAAGATCCTTTGCTGCTTTTTGTTTAATCTCTTCATCGCTCGGGGGAAGAGTGTTTTCTTCACGCTCTTTAGCGGCTTTTTGCCGCTTTTCACGCCTTCTCTTTAATTTCGATTGCTTTCGGAATTGCTTGCGTGGCATTCGCCTCATTTCGTTTTTATCTGGCTCATCTACTTGCATTAAGCGAGAAAAAGATTGCCGAAGAGGTCAACTTGGTGAGTGGCTGGAAATGAATTTCCCATCAACAGTGACGCTTTCATTCTCAGCTGTATGTGTCCTCTCAACAGCATTCACTTGTCTTAAGGTATAGCAAGTATAAGGGTTATCCATTCTCAATGAAAGGAAGATATTGAATCCGGAAAAAGAGACAAAGCGCAAGAGAATCGAGTTGTGCAAACATAATCCTCTTCGTTGCTCGCAATTTCAGATTTTGCTTCAAAGTTGCCATATCAATAACAATGCTATTGTAACTTCAAATTTCCGTAAGCAACAAAGACATCAGAACGGTAATCTTCAATTTGTCGGTAGACAGGGTTGCGTACCTCAAAGTTACATCTCTTTTGCAAGATGAAATCTGGTAACTTTCGCGATTTCTGTGCAACATTGGGTTCAGCATGAATTTTACCGCGGAAATAATCAGTCACTTATATGAAAGCTGTGTCCCACAGAAAAGGAACAGAGAAGACAAAACGCGATCGATTGAAAGTTAATGGTAGAAACACCAAAGGAAGTCAAAAAAGGACTTTTTCAAACGAAGTATGAGGATCTTCTCCTGTGAACTCTGAATGAAGAGAAAAACAACTGGGAATACTGTTCTGACTTCTTTTGGATTGTAGACTATGCTTTAAGCCGTCTGCAGAGGGCAAACGGAAAAACGATACGAATAGTACCCTACTCAGTTTTAAGCGGATGCGCATTGCTGGTAATGAAGACGACGACGATGTAAAGGTATGCGTAACATCTACTGCATTTGAAGCATGGCCTTAACCCATCTTTCAGGTACAAACGTTTTGATCGCAAATCTACCCAAACGATCGATGCTCTTTATTGTTGCCTTTTTATTTATTTCTCGATTTGTTTTTCTCTCTTCAGGTCAATCCGGTTAGGAACTCTTCAGCCGGGTAAGGAACTGATTTTTTCGTATTCTGCCTATGTGCTTATACGTTCTTGTAGGCTGAGTAACCGCCTCCCTTTTCAGAAAAGCATTGAACCACCTATGCTTCATTCTATCGAAATGAAATATTCGGAAGAGGAGATGTGGACTCGTCTTCAAATACGCGAATTTATGTTTCGATTTGGGGAGCATTTTCAATTTCAACCCCATATCATAGCCAGTTTACAAAATGTGCAGGGTGACTGGCGTATGAAACGGCTATCAGCCTATATAGTGTGGAAAGCGCTTGTTGTTCTGGATGCAAGTCTATACGAAATGATTCCTGCAGAAGATCGGCCTAAATCCGAACTTCCTGGTCAAAGCTACTTAAGCAAGACCAACCATCTTCCCTTGATGGCCAACTATATATTGAATCAATGGATGGAGGAAAAAGGTCTCGATGATCCAGAGTTGGAGGAAAATGAGCGCCGTGATGCTTTTTTTGTTGTCTTTTGTCAAGAGGGAATGACAGCGAAACGTTGGCAGGATATCGCGGAATTACTGGCTGCAGCAGAATGCAATGATTTACCTGTGCCTACCATACGCAACGATCATCAGGAAACAACTTTTGTACAAAAGATACAAAGTTTCCGTAAACTAAGCCGAGGAGCTTGCCCGTTGACTGCAATAGATGAACTGCGAATGATACAAATGCTCTTAGACATACTATTATTTGATCAAGCGGTACGACAACGATTGCTTGATGCGGCAAAAGAAGTAAAGGAAAAGGAAGCGTTGTTAAACAAAGAACGAAAAGCTTTTAAGTTGGATAACATGGAGAAAATGTCAAAAAGGAAAAGTTTGGCTCTCCGGATGGAGCAGCTGATAGCGGTTGGTAAACACAGTCAGAAAGTTATCGTGGAATCCGAGTTGGAAGCACTAGATATCAAGATAAGAGACGATAAGATGGAAATGGACAGAAAGGAGATGGAGCTTATTAACGCCAAGCTAAAAGCCGAGTTTCGATTGCAAAGAACATGTACCGATGCGAAAGGAAACGAATATTGGTTTTTTAATGACCTTCTTACTTCTCAACTTGGCCACGCGACAGACGTCCGAAACAACGAATGTTATTGGTCCTATGGTGTGATAGTGATTGGTCCGGGTTATGATGGCGGAACAGAGCGCAGATGGTGGCATATTGATGGAATCCAGAGTATGCTGCAGCTAGAGAAATGGATGATGCACGATTGGACTCCTAATGATAAGACAGCAACAGACATCCTGAAAACTCAATTGACTGGCCGCGTTCAGTATCTTCGCTTACTCGAGAGTGCTTTTTACGGGGAAGGCTATTTCTCCAAGTGATACAACTGTCGCATGAATGTAGTAGGCCCCAGACTGACCAATCCAGAGAACCCAGAGACAGTGTACTCCACCTCTATATTTTTTCTTTTTTTTTCATGTACATTACATCCTAATATACGAAACGTGCATATATTTCTTAACAACTTTTTTTCCCCTTCCAACCTTCTTCCCCTTTTCTTCTGTCTTTATCGATGACCAGTCGAGATAATGACACGATATTCTCTTTATCACGACAGTCTGCTGGTGAGATTAGTGAACCAGCGATTGTCAAAGAGGAATCGCCACTTAATGACGTTTGCATGTTTGGGTATACATCCGGTGATGCACCCATGAGCTCACCACAGCCAGTCTGTTCAGTGTCACGTAAAAGAAAGCAGTTTGACGAGGGATTTGGGGGACGGGATGATTCAGGTTGGCTTTATACCACAGATGACGAGTGTCTTCTTACCTCTCTTACTCTCTCTCTCTCTCTCTCCCCCATAGCTGGCCTTGACTCGCAGACTTCTACAAGTTGGCAACTCCCTTGTTCAGTGGCCCAAGAGGAAAACATGTTTAACTTGCCATATTCTGAAAGTCTTCAGCTTCAGCAGTTGACGCAGTGGACAGGCATGATACATTCGATGCCTGCTGGTGCAGGTGAGAACATTTCCGTTGAAAAGGGTGACATCAAAAGATCCGGGACGTTTGATGATCCTGTCAACACGATGATGCTTAATATGGACCAGCCACGCTTTTCGGATCAAGATGCTGCTTGGATGCTGCATAACCGATGCGATTTCGGACATATGCGTCGACACTCGGTCGCAGTGGGTGATTTAGCATACGACCGTAACCATCCGCATCTCCTGCATGGCACTTCTTCCTCGGACCTTCCTACTTCCCCTTTGGCATCACAGAATTTGTCATCCACACGGCCGTACTTTACGAATCGTCACATGTCTTTGCACGATATCCGTTTCCATCGCCAACTTCAAACAAGTGATAGTGATCGATTTGCAGAATGGACGCGCGGCCCTTCGTCTTCGCGCTCAGCGTCTTTACCACAGGCTGGTCATCAACGCCCTCGTGCACCGCCACTGCGACTTGATAACCTTCCTCGCTCAGATGATACCCGCAATTTTGATTCATTGTACTACCAACAAGAAGAAGCGCAAGCTTCGCCAATGACGCCTGCATTTTTTTCTCCTGCTTTTATCGAAGCGTTAGAGAACATTCAACTAACTAATGGTGGACCAGAAAGTTACCCGTTCTCACAACAATTTATCAACCCTCATGATATGCTTGTATCTGATTCTCACAAAGATGGCCTTTCAGCTTATTTTCCTGTAGAAAATCGTGACGAAAGTTCTAATATTTGCCCTGAAGATCATCAGGATCCCTCAGATATGGCTGGATGCGTTACCAGCAGTTCAACTTCTTCGCTCAATCATCGGCAGTCCAAGGTGATTACTTCGTCACCTTCACCATCCCTTTCCCCGTCGTACTCACAGAGTGGTAAAGGGTATATGGGTGCTATCCATAGCCCTTATTACCCTCAGTCTCATCCTACCATTATGGAGGAGGAAGAAGACAAACCCCATGCGAATAGCGAACTGTGCCTTCAATCTCATTCAAAGATCACTCCGATGTTGCATAGCCCGGATCAATTCCGATCAATGATTCAAACTTACCTGTCAAATCCAACTGTTATTACGACCAATGAGTTAACATTGATGATACTCACAAGTAAAGTAGCACAGAAAAGCTATGGTACCGAAAAGAGGTCTGTTACTTTTTTTTTTCTTTTTAAGCTCGGTTGGTCATTTCTTGATTCCTCAGATTAAACATATATCATATATCAAAGGTTTTTATGTCCTCCACCGACCATTGTTTTGCTTGGTGCTCACTGGTGGACGCAAGCAAGTCAGCATAACAAGGACGCAGAAACGCTATGCCCACCTACTATTAAGGTCCGAATGGTGGGTGATGTTACTTCGGCTAGATCCGCCATAGCCGTTCCCGCTGGCTCTATGGAATGGTCTACCATGTCAGGACTTTCTTGGAATGCATCAGCTGCATCTAAGAATAATTCTCCCACAGGGTTGGCACCTGCTATTCGGATTAATGAACCCATAGTAACGGGTAGAAGCGTATCCAAGAATCTGTACATCAGCGACACGGACGAGAAGCGGAAAAAAGTAGAAATGCTTGTCGATATTCAGATGGCAAATGGAACGGATCTTGGCGTCTTCCGCAGCAGTGATATTCGGGTGATAAGCAAGCCAAGTAAGAAACGACAAAGCCTGAAGAATATGGATCGTAAGTCTTGGGTTGCATTTTCTTAATTTATCTATATCTCACATTTTGACTAGTTTGTATCCATCATGGGTCAACAATCTCTCTTTTCAACCGTATTCGATCCCAAACGGTGTCCACACGCTACTTGGGCGTATCAAATGCAGACGGATCATTGGTGTCTTATGGCAATAACCGTAGATTGGATTGGCAAACGGCGCAGGCGGCCGATGCTTCCTCTAGCAGCAGCGGAACATGTTTTGCTGCTCGCACACAGAGTTGGGATCCGTTCATCATTTGGGTTGTTGATACACTGGGTATTGAGAAAGATTCAAAGCCTAAAGCTCCAAATGGATCTACCGGCTGGCCACACCCGCCTTCTCTGGCGCTGAAACACACGGGAGACAGCCCATTGCCTGTATATTATAACCAACCGATTGTTTTGCAATGTTTAAACACAGGCCTTGTAAGTCCAGTCATGATCATTCGCAAGATAGATCATGGAACAGCCGCAATGGGTGGCATGTACGCCAACGACAACTCCGTGGCTGGTGGCGAATATGGCGACGAGATGATAGGTGACCCAGTATCACAGCTTCATAAGGTTGCATTCCAGATTGTTGACGATCCTTCTACTGTCATAAGACAACGCCGACCGTTTCCAGAGGCGGGAGCACAAATGGCACTTCCAAAGTCAATCAAGCCTGCTTCGTATCTCAGCTGTGTAAAGGACCTGGTTGGTGTTCATCGAACATCAGGGCGTCGTGAAGTGGCTCCAGCATCTTCCTTGAATACCAGTCTCATTAAGCAGCAACAACAGCAGCAGCAGCAATTCCGCGGGGCAACGTTATCGACACCTATACCGCTTTCTTGGTCTAACCGGAACCCGACAAACGAATATGACGTTGCAACTGCGTCGGCTCAAGACAACGACCGCGTGGTTCGGAAAAGAAGAGTATCATGCGATTCTCAAGTCAAGGCAGGACCCATTCTTAATGACAGTTTACCTGAGGTAGTTCCTATCAATACCATCAATACGACCAGGCGTCGTGTAAGTAGTATGAGTGATGCAACCTTAATGGACAGAGATTGTGATCCCTATATGCTACCATCGAGAGCGCTTCATCAACGGCGTGCCAGTGTTTCAGCGAATCCTTCATCCATGATACAAACGGTATGGTACGAAGATGTAGCAGATTCGGCTGTTTGGACTATTGTAGGCACAGGTATGGTTGAAGATGAATATGTTGGGTGTTAAACTTGCTTATGCGAGGTGCCGTCATAGATTGCGCCACATACAGCTTCTGGCCAACGCAGCCAATTTACCAACCTGTGACGCCTGTACCATTCATCACACAATGGCGTTTGATAGGCGATAACCGGCTTGTTGTTGAGGGACGTCATTTTACTGTTGATATGACTGTATGGTTAGGAGCCAACATGGCAACGATGCTCCATACAGGACCTGATAGGATTGAGTGCATTATTCCGCCGGATATGAACGACAAGGTACCATTGCTACTAGCTCGCGGAGACGGCGTTGTATATCGAACACGAGAGTGGTTTGATTTTTCTAACACTAAGGAGAGTGAAATAGCCACGAGTTAGTTGCTGCTTGAATATGTGTTCTTATTTTTTACTTGATGCAATTGAAGAGCAGCTGATGGGATTTCACTACTTTTTTACCATATCCATGAGGACAAAGAAAAAAAAATGATGTTCGTTACTGTATGAACGAGAAACCTCCTAATATTTTCTTTCTTGTCTTTTTCATCACGTTCTCTTTTTCCCCTGTCCACATATAAGCCCGGTCTTTTCCTTGCAATTACCCCCTGTCAGTTGAGAAAACTAAAGACTCCACCTGCTTTTTTGCGAAAGCTCCCGCATCCCTTTTCCCCATCCTCAATCTTTGAATATAACCTGGACGTAATTTGATCCATTTTACTATTTCTTTCTTTTCTCTCCTTCACTCTTTTGTTTTCTTTACTACGTACCTTAATAATTTTAAAGTTAGAATATCCTAATCATGAATGTTACAGCAATGGCAGATTCTTATCAACAACACCCACATTACCTTACAAAGCCTAATTCACCTAATATACCCGATTATCCACTGCCACATCACTCTACTTCCCCTTCCAGACGCTCATCCATGGTCTTACCCGCTAATATACTATCTCGTAATAAGTCTACAAAATCAGTGAGAACAGATCGACGTCGAAGTTCTGGGACATTATCTACCCATAGCGCAACACAGAAAGCACGCAAATGTATTGGCGACTATTACGTGGGCAAAACTCTTGGAAAAGGAGCATCCGGTAAAATAAAAAATAGTGATCTATTGCGCGTGGATTTTGTGGACTTATGGACGAGGAATATAGGTCGCGTCAAACTGGGCATTCATAAATACACAGGAGAGCAAGTTGCCATCAAGATTATTAGCAAAGCTCATCTAGCCGCTAATCCAGCTATCGAGAAAGCAGTGCGTCGCGAAATTGCCATTATGAAATTAATTCGGCACCCCAATGTCATGGCATTGGTGGATGTCATAGACGATGCTTCCTCGCCGGATTTGTAAGTAAACTTATACTCCTATTTTTTTTATGTTCTTCTTTTCTCCCTGCTCCACCTTCCCCCTAATCTCACTTATTTTCAATACTTTTGGTTTTTTACAACTTTGTTTTAGTGGTTGTTTTATATCAACTTAATTTATCTTAATTATTTGCTCTATTTCTTTTATCATGATCTGACGAATCACTTTTACAGACATCTCATTCTTGAATATGTTGAGGGAGGCGAGCTTTTTGAATACCTTGTGAGCAAAGGCAAACTGAACGAGGCCGAAGCTCGTCGTCATTTCCAGCAGATTATTCTGGGTTTGGATTTTTGTCACCATCATCTGATATGGTAAGTGTGCGGCCATCGTTTAAGTGGATTGCCCCTGAGATGGTAACCCTCTTTTTCTCCTTTTTTTGTATACAGCCACAGAGACTTGAAGCCAGAAAACCTATTGCTAGATGGTAAAAATAACATCAAAATAGCTGATTTTGGTATGGCTTCGCTTCAACCAGCAGGGTCTATGCTGGAAACAAGTTGTGGGTAAGTTGATAGAGAAACAAAAGGAAAATAAATAAATGCATACTAACCTTGCCAAATTTAGTTCACCTCATTATGCCAGTCCGGAAATTGTCGCTGTAAGAAAGAAAAGCCATTGCTTCCTTTTAATTAATCGATTCCAAACTGACTAATGATGACCTCCTTCTTTCTAGGGTATGCCTTACAATGGTTCGGCATCCGATATCTGGTCTTGCGGTGTGATCCTCTACGCTCTGTTGACAGGACATTTACCTTTTGATGATGAAAATATTCGTCAACTATTGAAGAAGGTTTGTTAGAATAATTGACTTGCTATAAAACAATCAAAGACTCACATGAAAAGGGAACTTGCAGGTGAAGTCTGGGAAATATGCAATGCCGGAAGACATATCGCGTAATGCACAAGATTTGATCCGCCGCATCTTGGTGGTTGATCCCAGCAAGCGACTGACGGTAAGCAGACAATAATAGTACTACCAACAGAAAGAAAAGGAAGCTGAACCAAACGTCGTATTAGATGGAACAAATCATGTCTCATCCTTGGTTCTGCGAAACTGAGCCAGCCAACCTTGATTCGTTGCCTGTGCCACCCACAGAAAATGAAATTGGTCGACCAGTGACGGATCCTACCGAAATTGATGATCGTATCCTCGAAACTATCAAGTTTTTGTGGAGTGAAACCCGTGATGATGTGATAATACGTGCACTCATTAGCAAAGAGTAAGCTAAAAAAAACCTATTATATGGCTTTTTACTCAGTATTGTGTTAGACATAACATGCAAAAGGTCGTGTATGTTTTGTTGCAACAACATGCCGAAAGATACTGGCAAATGGATCACGATGAAGACGACGGTGACTATCCTATCAGACAATATGACATGTCAGGTAAAAATGAAACTTAGCCTGGTTAATGATATTGAACTGTAACCAACGGTCCTTCTTTTCTCTAGATTCGCACCGTCGTTTCAGAACCGTTGGCCCTTGCCGCGACCGTGACCGTAGATGTATGTCTATGGTGGACCAAGACAAGTCGTTTGATCGGCCTGTGGCACCTTGGATGGCCGATCCTGAGCCAAAGGTCGTTGCCCGTCGCTTTTCTGCTGCTACCATTCGCACAGGAAGTCATCACCACCACAACTACGATTTCATGCCTCCTGTGCCTCCTGTACCTGTTGTTTCAAAAACGAAAGACGAAGCTTCTATTAAGAAGAGCGAGACGTTCTATGCCAGGTTCAAAAATGCGCTTGCTTCCACGCGCCGTCAGAGTAAGGACAGGTAAGCACGAATTTCAGCCTATCGTTTTGCAATCCATCTATAACTTCTTGCTAGAACTGCAACGCCTACATCGCCGGCGGAAACACAGCCACAGCCACAATCCACGAACTCTTCCGCTTTTGGTCCCTTGCGGCGCAAGAATCCATTTGCCAAGAGCGAGCCAGCCACACCTGTGCCACCTCCCCGATCTTCTCTCCGACCAACAGCCAACATCCTCCAACGCAACAAGGTCGACCCAACCCCGAGCATCCGCAAGTCTACCTCGTCCTCAAACAACAAACAGAGCAACCCCAAACGTCTCTCCATCCGTGTGCCCAATGCGTTCCAAACCGAAAAGTCCACTTCGGGCAAGAAATTTGGTTTTACTCTCAACAGTATCAACCGTCGTCAGCGCAAACAGCTTGATCTCTCCGTCTTCCAACCTCAAAACGATGAAGACGCCAAATTGTCGCCACCTCCAGCCCTGTCCGATGGTAGCACTTTGAGCAGCAGCAGTAGCAGCAACAGTAGCCGCAGCAGCGCAAGTAGCAATAATAACAATACGAACTGTGTGCCAGCGCCAACCTTCAAAACGGCATTGCAAGCCATGCCCGTGTCTCCTAACCTACTGACTCCTCCGCCCAGCGCCAAGGATCTTATGTCTGATCGTCGCTCAAGTCATGGATCATTCCAGTCGATCGATCGACGCGGAAGCAACCAGAGCACTTTCAACCGACCGGCCACGCCTAGCTTGTTATCCAACAGCTCCACCATCACTACCAACAGTGGCAGTTATCCTCCTTCGCCAGCCGAAGTTTCTGCTCCAAAAACTTCGTGGTTATCCAATCTGTTTTTCTTCAAACAACCTAAAGTGTGCTCTATTGTGGTCAACAGCGCAAAGACTGCCGACATTATTCACACTATGCAACGAGTTCTAAACGAGGTAATAGCAAAAGTATAATATAATCCAAGAGTAACAAGAACTAAAAACGTATTGATTAGTCGGTTGATGCCCGTATTTACGAAAAATGCGATAAATATGGATCCACACGCTACAAAATTGAGATCAGAAGCACCAATGAAGGTTAGTCACTTATTGTTGATAAGCTTCTATTTAAACATGATACAATCATATCTAGGAGACAAAGTACGCCAAATGAAATGCCGTGTCGACTTCGTGACAACCATTGAGCAAACCCAGACATCTGTCGTTCAGTTTACTCAACAACAAGGTATTATGTTTATCTCCATGGCGCATCTTTTTCTCTAACTTGACACCGTGTTGTAGGTGACGCCATGCTTCTTGCATCTATTGTCCGACAATTGCACACAGCAATGGAGAAAGAATATCCTTCACCAATTGTTGCGGCTACGGCAAGTGCATAACTACGACGAAAAACAGAGACAGAGAAAAACACAAGCAGGGAAATCTCACAGCAGGAGATCGCACATACACATAAATAGTACACACATCACAGACATCACACATCAGACACACAGAAACAGAGGAACTCGTTCGTACACAAATTGCACACACGCACAGAAACCCAAATTCACATGGCAAACGCACACAAACATTCCACACATCACTTCACACCACAACCCACACACCCACACACATACAGACACAGAGAGACAAACGCACACACGGATTTATTCTATATATTCACACGGCACATATCCGCACTCACCTTTCCTTTCCTTTCGTCCTCATCTCCATTCTTTTCAATATATTTTATATCTTTTTTTTTCTTATCCTCTTTATCCTCTGCCGTTCTTGTAGATATGCAAAGATGTATGTCGCTTTTTTTTTTTAAATTGTTGAGTGTTATTTTCATCATTACAGTAAAAATCGCAAAAAAAGAAAACAAAGTTGGACTTTTTTTCCCTTTCAAGAAGTTTGGGCCTTCAGATCGCAAGCTTTTTTTTTATCCTAGTGCCCACTGATACAAAGAAAACATTGCTTCAAAGTGCCTTTTCAACGACGTTGAAGCTGAATGGCATCCATTGTTGCCGAACTGGACAGGCAAACTCTTAGCGAGCAACACGCATGGGCATCGGATGACGTACAGGTTAGAATTCTTACTGCGCACTATGAATAGGATATTGCTGCGTTTGTTATTTATTGAAAACCAACAAAAAGCCAGAGAACTGCAAGCTGTATGATTGAGTAGACCATAGGACGTTAGCTTGTTCTTTTACATGCTCTTACAGCGGAATGCAACTTGCCAGTCTGCTGATGTAACATTTTGGGCCGCTCTACATACGAAACGTATACGACATGCCATTTCTTACTTTATATGCGTGACAGGGCCTGTCTGTTTTCGATGGCTGCTGCTATTACATCACTTCTATCAGAAAGTTTTAGCCGTTAATACATACACTGCTTATATGCTAAACGACAAGAGCCACTAAGGTTTCCCATTCGTTGCCAGTCTTTTCCCTCTATATTCTCGTTAGCATAAAGTTCCAACTAAGAAACGAATCATATACAGATTGATTACCCGATCTAGAGACCTATTTTTTTAAGGAGAAAAAGTTCTCTGGCGAGCCATTATCATACAAGCATACAAACTTTATTATGTAGAAGTGAAGAACGATACTTCTTACTTTATCCTCTCCCCCTTCAAAAACGTCATTACGAATTGTTCTATCCCACCAAGACGTCAGCATACTTTTATTCCTAAACTTTCTTTCACTGAAGAAAATTACTAGTGCTACCGTAAGGAGTGAAAAAGCTTTACTCCTTAGCTGTGATTCGCCCGAGCAAACAAAATAAATACATTGACACCTCCACAACTTTAGTTGAAGAACATTCTTTCATTGTCATAGACAATCATCGAATTCAGAAGGAAAAGAGTCATTCTGAATTAAGAATTTGGTATGTTTGCGAAAGAAAAGACGAAAAAAAAAAGAGGATTCGCTTTTGCATAAAATAGACCGAGATTGTGCTTAATACATGTGCATATGCATGTACTTTTTTTTGCACCTTTGTTGCGTCCCTTCAACATCTCGATGCATTAACAGATGTTAATACGTAATGGCGCAGATATTTTGGGAGACCACTTAACGCATACGCGATAATTCATACATAGCTTTTTTTCCTGTTAGCGGGTTCGATATCCTTTATTAGAGGTTCAAACGGCTTTATCGGGTAAAGATCGAAATTTTGCGACAATGAGAAAAGGGTCTTGCAGAAGCTATGTACACACATCCAAAACTATGACATTATACTTCATTAACCTTTACCGCTTATGATTTCTTAGAGAAGGTTTCAGCATTGTCGTAGACTCTGCCGGATTTGCTGACACGCAAGGGTAGCGCCATTGCATCAATATTAACCGGCGACGTAAGTATGAATAGGGTTTCATACGATGATGGCGTATCGTATCCCGGTAAATTCCTTGACCTATTTTTTTTTTCCAAACCAGCAAGCGTCGTGTGTTTACAGACAGTTGGCGATAACAATAGGCGACTTTGGTAGTTTTAGCAACAGAACAATGTCCCTATAACAGCACCTCCTATTTGCTAGTCGAGGTAATTCTGGAGTACATATCCATCAGCAAATAGCTGGAAACCTAGTACAAAACAAGAACAGTGCTGCTAAAAGGATCAAAATTTACCGGTGCATAACTACTTTCGACTATGGCCCTAAAAGGCTAAATAAGAGCAAAATTGTTGTATGGAACGGGTAAAATAGTGTTGAGAAAAGGGGGTAAAAGCCCATACACGTCCACTATGTGGTTCTATGCAACCAGATCTGTCCCGCTGGCTACAAACGCTATTATCATATATAACGAGAAAAAGACTCACGCGTGCAGATCATCATATGTCCAACATTAAACTTCACTGCACCAGGCATCTAAGAGTTTGACACGTCTGAAGCACAAGTTGCTTTTTTAGTTTCCCATTGCTCTTATGTCTTATAGTCTGGATAATGGTTATAGCAGTATAATAAAAGTCTCTTGCAGAAGATAAATTTCTTTATCCGTTAACCCAGCCACTGCTATAATAACTGTTCCCTAAATACGCTAGGATTCCAATACCAAAAAATGGCCATTGTTCGCAGCTATGCAACCTAAGGTGACTTTAGTTGGAACCGATGTTTTCTCTCAGAGTAGAAGTCAGAATTTAGCGCGCCGTTGACAGTTTTGCTATAAAGTGCTCCATTGATAAGCTGTACCTGAATGGCCAGTGAGCAGAAGCAGTTAAGCAAGGTATCCTTACCAGCCAGATTTAAAAGAAAATCCTACGTCGGCTCTTTGGGTATCCGTTACTTAGTTAAAAGGTATACTATCATTGTCGTCGCTTGATAATAAGTCATCCTCTACTAGGTCACTTGCAAAATCTTCCTCCATCCCATCATCGTTGTCCATTGAGCCTATGTAATCTTCATTTCCGCCTTCCATAGCGATATCTTCCATGTCAGCAGTTGAATGATAGGATTCTTGTTTGATTTTGCCGAATGTTACGGAGCTACTAGCTTGGATATTGTCCGTTTGCTTAGATTCATCGTCGATGTCACCTAATGGCATCGCTTTATAAAATGTTGGCTCTAACGCTCTGATACTTACCGACTAATCCGTCCAAATAGAAACGTTGATCTGGTGATACCATAAGCGAGCTGATATCGATTGGTCCAGTTTCCCATAGTTTCTCAATCTCATCTTGCATTATAGGAGGGGCGTACTGATAAATTATCAATGCTCATTTCATAGAACGATCGTAGAACTCATACCCATTCCTGTTTGTCCAGTTGCTCGAGCATTTGTTGTGTTGAAACACTCTGTTCCTCTTCGTCATTTGCAGGTGACTTCTATATTTTATCGTTACCTTATCCAGAATCGACATAAACGTAGTTGCAATCACTCACATATTTCGGCAGCAGGCCATACTCATGAAACGATATGTACTCGAACGCAGGCATCATACGCTGATAATCCTCAAAGGGAATCAAGCCATCTGTATAAAGAACTTTAGTAGCATGATCCCCGTTTTGATGTTCTACGAAGCCATACCTTCAGGATACCATTTTGCCATATCTCCATCCTCTAGACTAGGAACAAAGGGAAACAATGAGTTCAGACTGAAGCATGAATTTATACCCTACTAACCTTGGCATAGTATACTGTAACTCTTGAAGCCATTCTCGTACATCCCGACAAAGACAAATGTCTTCCGGAGGCTGACGACGGATATTTCCCCCGTAGCCTAGGAATTCATATTCAACCGGTATTAAATGAACTGCTATCTGATCTCCCCTCCTATATATGCTAACAGCCACTTTCTTGATATGTACGATGGTGTTAAGCAGAGTCTCGGTCCAAGTTTCTGACCTGGGCGCGTACAGTTAGCCGATGGCTATCTGCCTCGCATGGTACTTACGCAACTTCTTTGACAGCTTCTGCAGCAAACATGGCCGGGATGCGATGGAAACCGTCGGTAAGGTCTGCGACTATAAATTCAAGGTTTTCTGCGCGATTCTGTGCTAGATGCAGCTGAGAGGATCTTTAGCATGACGGACATGATTTTCGGCACGGTTTTCTTCTGCCTTTATTTTACCTTACGTATCACGAAATGACCTTCAGCAGGTACTGGGGTATACAGCTTTTCTCGTCTATCCAAAACATATCCAAGTAGCTTGGGACTTCTAAAATACATTCGTGATTGTGTCTCTGCAATGAGATGTCGCGCATATGGAAAGAAAAAGTGCAGTCCGATTTTTGGTTATGCTCATTTAAGCACAGAAGGGTAAATGTGTTCATGCAAACTTTCATAGTAAAGGGATTGCCTGGCGCGCCCATAAATCCGACCGATACCTCTGACTACCATTACCCAGTTCCTATATCCAATTTTCTCAGTTGCTATAACAAAGTCCGTATGCAGTGCACGATCTCTATGATACATGATGAGTTATGACCATAATTCTTATTCTATGGGTTGATTGGCAACTGATCCTTGTTAGAAAAATAAGGTTTGCGTCCAATTCATGCTTTTTTTGGTCTGGTAAATGGAGACCAGACTGGTGTTTGATCTATGGCTATACACTATATCCATAAACTCTACGTAAAGCCGAAGAATCGGTTTTTCGAATGGAATGCATAATTTTAACCAATCGAGCAATTTGGCAGAAATGAACCAAGACATCAGTGTCTCGACAAGAATAAGCATGATGTATGTTTGATTAAATGTGCTTTCGGTTATAAATTGCAGAATTCACTAGCATTTCTTCTTTTTTTTTTTCCTTCACCATTCTAATTCCTGTGTTGGTATGTCATGTCTTAGCCCCGAGAGCAATGGGATAGTAGAAAGCCCATTGTTAGTTTGATCCTCTTAGATGGTTCTTTGAAGAGATGTCCTTAAGCAAGACGTTTTAATAAGTACAATTTAGGGGAATGCTTAATGCAGTAAAAAAGTGTTTCAAGGGTTTTGTAGGACAATAGAGATAAACACAGAGAGAGACGGTTAAAACAATGAATGACTCTTCACCCGCCCTCGCCCCTATGTCATGCTTATCAGGATCAGCTACATGCACATACACAGGGTGATGTTGACTAAAAATGGTTACAGCGAACCTTAGTTATTTGCAACAATCCAATTCCTGGAATACGGAAACGTACGATCCTGTATCGCAACATACAGGGAATGGCGATGTATTAGAGCCCTGCTTTTTTTTCCCAATGGGATCAGCTTGAAATCGGTTCCAAGAAGCGGGGTTATAACAAGTGGGGAATTGCACTGTTGATGTTCAAATAACGTCTGAACTTTCTAAGCAAGACGTAACAGCCGAACTTCGGTCTTAATCTATTCCCTTTGGGCTGTGCTACAGTTCTACTTAATCCGCGCTCTTTGCTACTTGTCTTTGGCTGCACAGCTGTATGCTCGCTACAAAGCGATCTACTTGCAGCAAGAAATACCATATATAATAGTTCACCGAGGTTTCCCCCGAACCCCCCAAAGGGACTCATTCACCCTTATTTTCGGTCTGCTTCCGGAAATCAGATGATCAGCAGCTTACGGGTTCATCCTACAATACTGGTATACACACTACTGCAATGCTATTACCATGCGTTCGTCTTAATAACAGAAATAATGCATATAGCAATAGTAGCATCCGTTTAATTAAACGTAAGGGGCGTGCTTAATGGCACAGAACGGATAAATGACCATTTCTAACGTGGATGAAACGTATGTTGGGGAATGTATATGGAGCAACTGATGGTCTTGAAAAAGAGACGGAGATCTCGCACCGAATGAGTTTGGATCCAAAGTTGTAGCTGCTAGAAATGGTAATGAAGCACTCATTTTTTTCAACCAAATTGTGGGGTTTCTCACGCAGCGATCCAGGAACATAGTTGGTGAAGAACTGTAACTATTTTTTTTTTGCAGCAATGCAAAAGTCAAAATTGTCCCTGTAAATCACACAATTCTCGTGCAGAAGGCAAGTTCTGTGTATCCTTGAAAAACCTGTCTATCATTGTTTTTCTATGTTTACATTAATTATCAATGGCATACGCATTTTAGTAGTATTTATGCATTTGGGCAACAAGGCAAAGGAACATTTAGTGACAAATCCTATCATCACTTGTTGAGCTGCCCAGTTCAATAGGACGAGCATTTTACTTTCAAACACTGCTAATGGCGAAAGCAGGGCAACCTAACGAAGCAGGAAACGTGGGAAAACCATATGATCTTTCTTAGATATGGTTTTTCCAATAACAGGGTGATTCTGTTCTTTTCTTTCGAAAAAGAAAGACATGTCTGAAACAAGGAAATTCGGCGAAATATGGTCACTGGCCATAACAATGGTGTTTATACAGTTTTCACGATAACTGAACTGTTTAAACAAACTCAACTATCCGAATTTAACGATCTTATGACGGGCAGACCACAAGAGGCAAATCTATATTCCCCGTCTGCAGTACTTAATTTGGACAAAATTTATTTCTGTTTCTTTCGTCGCCTTTTCTTTTACAAGACACTAAATGCGTTATATATTTACAAGCTAGAAGCAAGCTATAGTTGGTTTATCGTAGATAAAGTTGAGATTAGCATGGTCTATACTTGGAACAAGGGTCAGATTTGACTGGCGAAACCGGTGGGTAAACTTTTAGAGCCTTCAAAAAAAAAAAAAAGAAGTCGCCATAGCTGCTCGATCATTTTGCCTTTTAAGTGTCAGAAACACTTACAAAACCCCGCCATCCCAAACTAACAGCCATGGTCGAGATGACAGATTTCATATTGCCAAACCACTATTAACGACTGTCTACAAGTAGAATATAAAAGGTGTATGTACGAATCGTTTGATCCAGGCAAAGATCCAGTAATACGCCGGCAAGTGAAAACGCTGATAGCTCACGTGGTGAATCCAGAACTTGGGATAGCTATCCATGAAACTCAGATTATTGAAACAAATGGCTAATCCAGGTGGAGGGTTAAAGGGCCCATTGTCGCTGACTAAATTAGAAGATCACGTCCCTTGTGAATAACGATAAAAACAGTAACTGAGAATGGCAAAACGCATTATGTGTACATTCGGTACAACCATTAGTGATCGTGGCGCGGGACGGACGAGCCAATAGGATGTTTGTAGAACGGCACGATTAAGATAAATTAGCTTCGCACGATCCATCTAAGTTACGTGAAAATAAATAAACCATGTGTTTGTCCTGATCTGCAAGCCTAACCTTGCTGTTTATGGTTTCGGGCACGTTCAGTAAAAGAAGTGTTCCATGAGGATAGAAGCCTAGAGAAATGAAATGGTGTAGCCTTCGCGGGGGTTTAACGTTGAATCAAGTAACCCAGATAAAGGTTATCTCACCCCAAAAAGTAATAGTTGGTATTTCTTTCGTCGAATCTTCTCGGAACTCTAATCCACACGTTTATCTTAAAGTCTTGGCAATGTTTTAACTCTCTACCCGCGGCTTACACTTCGGGAATCAAACAAGGTTTATTAGGTTGTCAAACGTGGAGTGACACAGATCTCAGTCCCGGACAAAAGTCGATCGATTGGGCGTTATTCTTCCCGGTTGAATAGTTTAGTCGCGTTGATGAACGGGCGGACTTCCTTTCCCGTTAAGATCTCGATATCCGTGTGTTTCTTAACTTGAATAGGTAACCAAGCTAGTTCTTTGTCATCGAAACGATCACTATGGGATTCATGACATGGAAGCAGTGCCGGAAGCGGGACGTGAAATAGTGAATCTCTTCTATCTGATTCTTTCACTGTTTTGATTATCTATTGGGTATGTTTCGATTTAATGTTTATGATCCAGTTCACCTGGTTTTTGGAACCCAGAACATACCCCTTTTCCAATCCCACCCCATCCCTCAAGAATGGATGACAAACGAAAAAGAAAAGGAAGGTTTTCGTATCAAGGAACCTTTTGTAGGACCCTATATACTGAAGGAGGATTTCTATTAGAAGGTCTTATGCATGCTTGCCACAGCCGCGTCATTTGCCGCCCTTGCATGACTATTCAACTTATCGAAATATATGGTTATACTTTTATAACACAGCATTTACCGCAAGTAGCACGATAATTCACTGGCCGAGGAACAAGGTACCATGATCTTATTAAATAAAAATTTTTCCAACCAGGCACCAATTTTGTCATGGTTGGTAAACCCTCAGATTATTCTCACAAAACGTGCGGCACAATATGGTCTTTATTTCTTGAAGATCCCAAATGACGGAATAACACATAGTTTCCAAGGAGAAAAAGAATAACAGGAAGGGGTTATCTATGGTCAGAAATGAATCAAAATCATATCAGGATAGAAAAGTTCGTCATCATTTAAAATACGAGATTCTACTTAGAACTTAAAAATGTTCGGCCGTTGCCGTTGACGAACGCTATATGTTATTGTTCTCACTTTGCAAGGAGAACAAGCACGTGGTATCAATCAAACTTTTCTCAATCCTCTCATCCTGCTTTACTGAATTTGTGTAGATATGGTTTCATTTTCATGACGGTATAGAAATACGAGTTACGTAGATCTGACCTACTTGGTAACATGTGCTTTAAAATATATGAAATGCTGCATCTTTTATGAATCCTTGCAGGTTGCATCATTTATAAGAAAAAAAAGGGATCCGGCAAAGTATCCTCAAGGAATGCAGTGACTATCCCTGATCCCTTGCATTCAATACTTTTTCTTCACAGTGATGCAAAATGGTGTTGAACCACCTTAAATTTCTATCCCTACCGCGTCGCTCAATGGTTGCCCTACATTTTAAACGTAAAAATCCCGCCGTGTTTGAATATCGCATCGGATGGGGCCTAATTCGTTTTGTCTCTCTCTCTCTCTCTTTTTTTTTTTCTTCACTTCTTTTTTTCCCTTTTAATCTTTCTTCCCTTGGCGTCTGATTCTTTTTTCTTCTTTCTCTTTCTCTTTATTTTTTTTTTTGTTGTTTTTTCATTTTTCTTCACAGAGACCAAAAAGAAGAGACATCTCTAGTACCTTTTCACTGCTATTCATTATCCTCGATCCTATTGATTCATTTCTCCTTCGTTCTTATTCAGAACAGTGACGGAAGGAAAAAAGAGTCTTCAATCTATTCAGTATATTCGTAACATTATGCTGCTTCGGCAGTAAGTTTGATCCCAACCAAGTTTGCTTTTTTTTCTTTTACGTACGATCTTAACAATATATCAAAATGTCGCAACAAACAACCATGTCCATCGATCAAATTCTGCAGCCTGATACGGCTCAAACCAATCAAGCTTGTCCTACGCAAAAGTTAACCGGGAAAGGTACGCAATGGTTTATTACTTCATTAGGATGCCGGTGCAAATTGAAACAGGGCAGCCTTTTGTTCATCGTGTTCATGCATACATTCTCGTGTTCTAACGCTGTTGTGCAGTGAAAATATTCTATACGTTTAAGGGTTCCGACACCAATTGTCTGTGCTCGTTCGACGTGGCGTTGGAAAACCAACCTAAGCTCAACAGTTGGATCACTGTTTCTCTGAAACGATGTATTTACTCTGTATGCTCTTCATGGTACGTAGCTATCTCTCTTTGCTCTCTTGGTCTTTCTATTATATTTTTCCGTTGTCGTCATCTGCGAGTTCACCCCACTTTGTCCTTGCTTTTTAATTTTCCGTCCATTCATCTCCCTCTCCACACATTTGAACAGCCTCTCCCCCAAAACTCCCTTTCGGCTTTTCCCTTGTATTATCACCTCCTTTCCCCCTCTCAATGGAAGAAGAAAAAAAAAGAAAAGTCCTCATGTTAAAACTCTATTGCCATTTAGCCCCGACCAGTTGATGCGTGCAGACTATGATACGGCTGTTTACAGTGCGAATTTTGAAGAGAGTCCCCTGAGTGACTTAAAGGAGTCCCGCCATCCTGTTGTCTGGGAGGGCCATGGGTTACTATCCTCTATTCTGACCAACAATCCAGAGACGGACGACTTGCAGGTTACCGGAAGAGTTGTCAAACCTTCGTCCCCAACCTACGATTATGGTATAGAAGTTCTCATCCAGTTACACCCGGTAAAGCTTTTCTCTCTTTATCCTGAATTATTCACCCTAACACGAACCCATCCAATTGCCCCTTAGGTTCATCGCACGCCCAGCCATGGTGATATCACATCGAAACGCACGTTACCGCCGATGAAATCCTTGTTACACAAACCTAATACCATGCGACTTTATCCAGATGATCGACCAAACATATTTCCGGATTTGCCAGTGATCGAAAAATCTTACGATCATACCTTCCCTTCCCTTACCTCGTCTTTCCCCTCTGCTTCGGCACAGACAGGTGTCTCAACGTCTCCTGCAGGAATTTTCCACCTAAATACTGATGCAATTCTGTACCCTAACAAACGTGCAGTACAAAAACTTCCAGCACCAACAGCAGCAGCAACTTCGGGATACCAGGTGTTCGAGCCCCTTTACGATCAACAAACGTCGCTTTCGCCGTCACCATCTTCATCTTCATCATGGAGTCGGCTCCCTTCGGGGCCATTGGATGATCTTTCCCAGCGGGAATCGAATATGGTCATTAAGAAACGAAGGATTTCGACAAACAGTGCCAACAATGTGATTGGCTATCATCAGAACAGCTCACCCACCGGTTCTGAAAATGCTTACAGTGACAGTGAGGGCAGGGCACCACCGCCTGCAGACTATGTATCTTCCTCGCTATCTTACCCACGACCACCGCCACGATCCTCGACCTATCCCAAAACGACGGTAGATGCTCATTATCATCAATCACGACGAAAAAAAAGGGACACCAAACCGCCCAACGCCAACGACATCCGACCTTTCGTCGAGGTTAAGAAAAACAAGAATGGTGAATACATCCTACCTGCGGAAGTGGATTCATGGACAGTATTGGACCTCGGCAAAGTCGTCTGGGATCGTGATGCTTTTCATAACCAACGATACATCTATCCTGTTGGATACCGAGTCAAAAAGTGAGCGATATTTTGTATTCTAGCAAGCCTTATTCAGACTGACTTGTGTTCTTTTCTTTGACTCCCTGTTTAGATGGTACCGCAGTATGGTTGATCCTCACAGTGACACACAATACACCTGTCAAATCCTGGACGGTGGAGACGAGCCTATTGTATGTACATTCACTGATTTCCAGGGATAACAACTGAGCTTTACTTTGCTTTCCCTAGTTCCAGTTAGATGCAGATGATAACCCTGGAGAAGTCTGGCGTGGACCGACACCGACAACCGTATGGACAATTGCAGTTCGAAGGTAATTTTTTAGTTCAGGCTGTATCCATACTAAAAGGAATACTGTCAACTCTTTAGGGCATTTGCTATTCGTAATATGGATTATGGTCATAATCCTGTTGGTCCGGACTTTTTTGGACTACGCAAGAATACAATTGCCAAGATGATTCAAGATTTGCCTGATGCAAACAAATGCAAAAACTATATTTGGCAGAATTTTGAAGCAATGAGTGGAAACAAAGGAAAAGCGATACGACGCATTAATGCACGCATCAGTCATCCCATTAGTCTAGGCGAAAGAAGCAACAATATGCTTTTTACATGCAATGAATCACCTGAGGAAGACCAACAAAGTCGATCAATGTCACCCGATGAAGTCAGCAGTGAGAGCAGCAGCCCTCGAAACAACACCACGATCTGAATAGCGAAATGAAAAAGACATGAGGAGAGAGGAGAGATATCGAACACATTTTCTTTTTTGTTATAATTTGTTTTACTGGTTTTTTTCTATTTTTTTTTTATTTTTGCTTTTCTTTTATTATTGTTTTCTTCCGATTTTTTCTTCTTCTTCTTTCTGACTGGCTGGTTCCATTTTATTGATTATATGCACATCCAAGTAACAAAATGAATAACACATGTACACACACGCACACACACACACGCACAGCACAACGAAAAGCAACAAAATCTCTCTCACTCTCAACTCTCGTCCACCGGCACACACACTCACACACACACATATGTACCGTCAAGGCGTTGCTATGGCGGCTACGCAGTCAAACTTAGCTTAAAATTACTTATGCAGTTAATCCATTAAACCAAAAAAAAATTCGTTTTCTATTGTTCAATATCACATCAACCGCTCTTATAAGACTATTTATCTTGTATAGGCGACATTCTCTAATCCCAGGTAAAATGTTGCTATTTTAGGTAAGGCATTTGTTAGATGTTACTGGGATTCTATGCCTAACTTTAAATGCGAACCTTGCTGACAAAAAGGTATTCGATTAATGGCTGTGAGGTAATGTGATGTCTTTTCATGACTTTTCTCATTGCCCAAGCAGAAGCCATACTTAATTGACCATGCCCCTTTCTTTATTAGAATTTTCAATTTGTTATAATAAACAAGCACAATAGAAGAAGAGATGTAGTTTGATTATCGGTTATTGCGTGCACGAAAGAGCAATAACCTAACTGGTCAAGATGTGTCAGCTGTAAATAAGCCATTTGTTAGTTTTTGTTCAACGCTCGGTCAGCTATCCATTGTTTTTGATTTACATGTTTGCGGTCCAATCTTCCTTGGCAGCTATTTCAGTCTAATTTGCCGCTGGTTCAGATTATAACGATAGGAGGTTTGGATTTGTTTGTAACAGTCGCATGATCAATGTAAAGTTGGACCAAATGATAAGCGTAACGAACCGAGGAATAGTATCGGTTCCAATCTACCGAATAGTGGGAAGGCTAAATAGGAGAAGCATAATCTTGACTTCGGCAAAGATGCCCTTGGTTGAAGTAAGGGTTGGAGAGTGTCGTCAGTACTGTCTAAGCAAGGAGAGAAGGTACTCCTTCTATTCTTTTCAGGCCAATTTGCAAGGAAAACGATTACGGATTACAGTCCGACAGCGTGACTAAACCCCCCCCCCCTCGTGCCTTCCGCACACACAGAGAGAGGGTATAAGGTTCCCCATTTCACCATGGTTGAATTGGCAGACAGCGGGAATTTTTCTTTGGGTGGCGTGCTCTTAGCCATACTCTGCATTTATGTGTTAGGAGGCCGCATTCTTCGCATCTATATGTTCGGGAGCAATGGTTCATTCATGCAAAGACATCCCGTGGTGCAAGTGGTTGTCCTGGGTGACATTGGTCGATCACCTCGCATGCGCTATCATGCCGTTTCACTTGCTGATGCTGGCTGTACTGTTGACTTGATCGGCTATTCAGGTAAGTAGTCTATCGCCTTGAGCTTCCCACGGCCTTCTATTGATTGATTCTTTTCTTTCTCTTCTACAGAAACGCATCCAGGAAGTCGGATCATCACCAATCGACGCATCCGTATCCGCCGTATTCGTCAAGCGTGGTCTGTACCCGAAGGTTGTCCCAAAATCCTCTACCTTTTATGGGCGCCTGTTAAAGCCATGTTTATTGCCTTACAAATGATCTGGTTCATGGGTTGCATTACACAATGTCCCAATTTCATCCTTGTGCAGGTAGTTAATTCAGTTTCTTTTGGTTTCCATGGGAGTTCTAATGAACAAGCCGCTGTTTCTTTTCTTTCTTTTGATCTAGAATCCTCCAGCGCTGCCTACCCTAATCATTGCTCGGTTCATTGCCTTTGCTCGACAGGCCTGGCTTATTATTGACTGGCATAACTTTGGCTACTCAATTCTTGGAGTGAAACTTGGTAATCAGCATCCTGTTGTGCGATTTTCCAAGTGGTATGAGAAACTGTTTGGAAGCAAGGCCTACGCTCATCTGACGGTGACGGACCGTATGCACAAAGAATTGGTGACCTGGGGAGTGGAGTAGGTTAGCAAGGATGGTAGAGATCTCTGGGGCTCATCAACGGATACTATTTTAGGGGTAAGCTGATAACGTTCAAGGATCGGCCGCAAGCCCATTTTCAGCGATTATCTACCGATAGGATACACAAGGTAAATGATTTGAACATCGGAAGAGAAAAAAAACCAGAAATGCTTAAGTTCGTCCAGTTTCTATTGACTTGCCGCCTGCAAGACATTGTGAAGGGTGAAACGTTGGACGCGGGCACGTTTTTAGGCCGCATGGACCAGAATGGTACTTTGCTAACACAAAACATCGCGGGTACTATCTCCTTGCGGCCCGATCGACCGCGACTCATCGTCTCGTCCACATCTTGGACGGAAGATGAAGACTTTTCCATTTTGCTTAGAGCCGTGGAAGAATATGAGAAGCGTGCTAAAGACGATTTCCCTAATTTGCTTTTTGTCATCACTGGCAAAGGACCTCTCAAAAGTTTCTACGAACAAAAGATATCTTTGATGAGATTGCGAAAGACAAGGATCATCACTGCGTGGTTAGAGGCACATGAATATCCGTTACTCCTGGGAAGTGCTGATCTCGGTATATCACTTCACACGAGTTCTAGCGGGATGGATCTTCCTATGAAGGTGGTGGATATGTTTGGCTGTGGACTCCCGGTGTGTGCCGTCTCGTTCGAATGGTAAATAAGAAGGTTGTATGATATCATATTTAGACTATTCTTTGTGTAGCTTAGATGAGTTAGTAACTGATAATCGCAATGGGTTAATATTTAACACCAGCGAGGAACTCGCGAATCAATTAGTGGTAAGCATGCCAAAATCTGTGTAACACCTTTTTCATCCGCAAGGTAGGGCTTATTCGTCACGGAACCTGAAAGGATCTCTGAGCTTCGAACCAATGTCATTGCGGAGTATACGGAGAAGACCTGGGAAAAACAACACAAAGATTTATTATCTGAATTGTTCAATGCTTAACTGTTTTGTTAATTCCACTTTATTTACTCACATGTATCCTCTTTTTGCATCGTTTTTAAATTTAACTTGTTAAGCTTCTGGTATAAAATATGAAAGCAATAAAACAAATGAAGAAAACTTTGTTTCCTTTTGCTGCAACGTAATGCAAAAAAAAAGTTTAAGTTGTCATCCGTGTGGCGCTAGTCTAAAAAATCGATGAGCATGAATTAAGGCGCGTCATCCTATTTGGTTTTTAGTTTTATATCTCATTCCTCTCCCTATAACCAATCTATTAAAGAGGGCAAGTTAGTATATCATTGAATATAGAAGAAGTTGAATAAATGGCGAGTATAATAATGGACACGAGCCTGTGGGAAAAGTTCCTGGCCTTGACTTTAAGCTTTTTTTTTCGAAGCATTTTAAAAATCTCAGCCAAGAAAACACAAAGTTGCCGCCCCGCCATGTCACTTTTTCTTTCTTGTTCTTCTTCTTCTCTTTTCTGTTTTATATTGCGCAACTTTGTCTCGTGCTTTCTAGGGCGTCCTGCGTGGATTTTTGTTTTTTATTTTGTTTCTTCTTTACTAAACATGGGGAATCAAGCGAGTCGAGTGATTAAAAATTCAAAAGAACGAACATGTTATAAACAATCAAAAACGAGGCGGCGAAGTATAGTCATTCTGGATAATCAATCCCAAGCATCAGTTGTATCTCGACCAACAAGTTCACACTCGTACGGAAACTATGATTGGATTGAAAACAACACGCCAGCAGCAAGCCTAGATCGTATGCCATCCACAGCCTCATCCTCCTCTCCTTCCCTGGCATTACATTCTCTCCCAAGAAGACCTTCCGCCATAGATCTAGTGAATGCTAGACGCAAACAAAGTGTCGCACGTTCGCAAGAAGATCTAAAAGAATTTGACAGACTTCAACGTCAGGTATGAAATACAACTTGGGCCCCCTGTAGCTATTTCAGCAAAAAGAAAATGTGACTCAAGCGCAAGAGTATCATAGCATTATCTTCTCAAAAGTGTCCGTAAATCCAATATCTGGGCTCCAATAACACCTGGTAGTGTTGTGGTTGATGTTGGAAGCGGCAATGGTGTGTGGGCGTTTGACATGGCCAACCAGTTTAACCATTTACAAATCATCGGACTGGATATCCAACCTCCTCTTGAACAGCAAGGCACGCCAAAGAACCTGTCTTACCTCGAAGCAGATATCCATCAAACTTGGCCGCTGGCGGACAATTCCGTGGACCTGTAAGCCCTTTTCCTCTTTTCGCCCAAGGGGCCCCCGTGTCACCTACATGTTTTTATTGTCAATTTTTTACCAACCTTTTTTGTCAAATAAGGATATTCCAGAGGAACATGGGTCCTATTATTCACAAACACCAATGGTCCCATGTTCTCAACGAAATGTTTCGCGTACTGAAACCAGGCGGCTATATCGAACTTCTGGAGAGCGACCTTTGGCATCATAATCCTGGTCCAGTCCTTCAAGAATTTGACAAGTATTTCCGGGATTATTGCACGGAGCTCGAATTCGATTTTGCTTTTACAGAATCTTTGGCGTCCCAAATCAAAGATCATGGGTTTGAAGCCATTGAACAACGCGAGATTGATATTCCTGTTGGTGAATGGCCTCAGGACACAGGCAAGCATATTTTTCCTTTTTTTTTTTTCATCATTTTCCGAGAAAAGGGCAATGGACTAAAGGGAGAACTTTATAAACATAGATTTGAAGCAGTTTGGGTTCATTAATAAGGAAACGCAAAAGGCATTTCTCCGAAACAAGAAATCTTTCTACTTGTCCAAATGGGAAATCACTTCGGAAGAATACGATACAGCTGTACAACAAGTCCTCGAGGAATTTGAAGAATATCATGGTTTCCAACGCTTCCACTGCTGGATCGCAAGAAAACCCTAGACCTTTTATACTCCAAAAATTGGGGGAAAAAGGCCTTTCTATTGTATATTTTTGTTCCGTCGCTTCTTTAGCTGTCTAAAAAATTCAGCTGTCCGTTTTCTTCCGTGCTTAGCAAGAAATATGATGTAAATTATATACAGGTCTATCCGCCATGGGCTGGTCCCGCCTAAACATTGTATCGTTGACGAACAAGAAATGTATACGGTTACTCTAAGAAGCCTTTTTCTTTAAACGTTGGAGATGGATGGAGTATGCATTGATGAATAATCCCTAATACCTCGGGAAAACACCTCTAAGAAACCGCAAGAATAAGGTTCACCTCTTCTCATCCGGAAACGTAAAGAGAAACTCATGATGATACCGTAAGCGGGGAGATCGAAGTTAGCTGCTTTAAAAGCTTTGAGAGATCTAAGGTCATAAAGAACCTCTCTATGAATCGGCGAAGCACCAAAAGCATAAACATCGTCAACGAGACCCGCTCAACTCATCATTTGGTGCCCTGATTATCTGTATCAAGCCTAAACGAAGGCCGAATCATCTGTTCAGCCTAACAAAGCATGAATTTGTGTTTTAAAGACCCTGATCCATTTCACGATGAAAAAGAGCGGACGTACAGTATATCGGATTCATGCGGACCTTGGACTTCATATGACTCCAGATGGCTGCTTGACAAGCTCTATTTTGCCAATAGCAAGCACCGTGTCTGCATTATGGCGTCCATATCGACTCTAGGCATTCAGAATCGGTGTATGTTTGTAATGTTCAAGTTATCCAATGGTTTAGCGAATGCAATGTGAGTGTGAAAAGGGTGTTTTGACCATGTCTCCTTGGCACCACACACATTTCGGTACCTGAATTGTTGTTATACTCTGGACAGCGTTTTTGGTTGACAAAGCAAACCGTCTCTCATCTTAATGAAAACTATAGCGTCCCTTCAAGTAAAGCGAGATACTTGCAGACATAAAATACCGACAACAGATATTACCGCTAATAAAATGCGTTCTTGCGTTAACATACAGAGAAGACACAAGCACTATAAGCCTTATTATTTTGGTTCTCGGTTTAATCCAACTTTTGGGAGCAGCAAGGTACGTTTGGAAACACCCTTTTTCTCTCAGAAACCCGTAAATAATCCGTTGTAAACTAATTTTATCACGCGCCTTTCCCTCTTTTCCAACTTTTCTGAGCCAAAAAGAAGAAGAAAAAATAAACAATGTTTACAGTGTTTTTCCTATTTGTCTGCGCGTTTCTACTTTTTATTTGCGGACTGGGGGATTCAAGTTTTTGCGGAATCCAAAAATGCTTTTGCATGATTGGATGAAAATATTTGCGGCCAGACTACCCTTCTTTGTGTACAGTCGTGTCCATGTTCACTATTTACTGAGATAGCTTATTTCAAACCACAGCAAGACGAGGTTATTTAAAGAAGTGGTTCTCTATTTTTGCATCTGATAAAAAACCTCTCAGAGTATCTGATCCATCTTTGACAGTCTGAGCGCTTTACTTTTCGCGCTGCTTGAACAATACGCTCTTGAATGCTATCGTCAACTCGTAAGGGCTCCCTTTTTACCCCAGCGTACACTTTGGCCCAAAACTCTTCTATTGCGTTGAAAAAGGGAGACTAGGGAGGAAGATAAAGACATTAGTATCCTCTTTCTTCGACCAACTGCTTAACCTTGACTGGTGTATGGATGGGCGCATTATCCATGACAAGATAATAGCCGTTCCTTCGGTGGCAATCCAATCTTTTGTGATTGCCTAATAGACAAAGTTTAAGATAAAATAGAAGAAAAGGAGAACATAACTAAATTCAGGGAATATCAAAGTGGAATATAAAGCAATACAATTGAGAAGAACCGGAACTGGGGTACCATTGCCCTGACAGGTTCGATGCCATAACTGACAGGAACGGATATGATAGCGTCAATGACGTATGGAAACCAACAAAGAGGGTATATTTCCTCTACAGATGTTCCATTTACTCTTGGAAAAATTGATGTCTTATCTCTGAATTGTTGTCATCCATAAGACATCCATCGATTTCTTATCCATGACTATGATTTTTGGTTTCAGTAATCCCGTACTATTTAAAAGCGAAGGGACAACACCTTTTCAATTCTTTGGCTCTGTTCTCCAAAAACATCCCCGGTATGTACTTCTCATTGATACTATCTATAGAATGACTGATGTCCCTCTTCTGTATCCTTTAGCCTGCATGACCTCTGTCCCGAACCATCTTGGTTGTGTGAGTAAGCTCCCTGCACTTCACTAGGTAAGTGAAAAAGAAATATTGTCTGTTTATGCACAGTGTCATTCATTCTCTTCTGCTTCCAAGTCCTCGCCAGGTGTTGCATCGCTTCAAGTCCTCTGCAGTGCGTTACATTTATACGGGCCGCTCCTAGATGCCGTTCCGTCTCTCTCGCCGCCCCCTACCTTTGGGTAGGATTACCCTTCGGGGGTAAGTAAAAAAAATATGTCAAGCTATCCTTCCATTTATTAACCATGAACGTATTTTTTACGCTGCTCGAATGAATTTTGAGTCCATTGGAGGACCAAGTTGAGGTAAGCAAAATATATTTCCCGCATAATCCACTTACTAATGACGCATATCTATATCCCGTTTAGCGCAAACTTGATCCTTGCATGGACGCAAAATTTATTTAGAGTAGCGTAAAAAATTGTTCAATAAACAGTATGTAGAGATGCCTTTTGCCCCAACATTGCTATAGCAAAGCATTTTAGCCGGACAAGCACACAGAATTCGGACTTTGGTTTCACAAGTTGTATCTGTCCCACCAAGCCCGCCATTGTGGACTAAAATAGAAAGCTGTTTTAGCCAAAAGAAGAGACAGGACAATTTATCAGATGGCCAAAGGAGATGATCCATTTAGAACACTTTTTTCTCCTTGCCAAGAGAAAGACGAAAGCTGGACGCCATCATGAAAATCATGTGCTTAGTGGATATATAAGAAAAAAAGGCAAAGAAGGTGATGGGTGTCATGATATCAGCTTGCATAAGAAATGGACACAAGGTTCTTTGATCATTTTTAACAAACAAAACAAAAAAAGAGAAACGGAGCTCAGTTGGCCGGTGAAAATGGAATGCATTGTTTTCCACATTACATTTCAACCAGACATCAACAGGATAGGGAGAGGGAGGCGTGTCTAAACTAGCAAATGGGACTTGTGAGTAGTAGAGGGTTTGTGAGTCGTGCCCTGACACAGAAAGAGAAAATAATAATAATAATAATAACGGTAATTATAAGGATCATATCGGCTTTTCGCTCCAAAGTTACATCTAAATTTCTCGGGTCCGTTTCTAGATTCGATCACAAGTAAAAGAAAAAAAAAGTACAGTAAAGATCGGCAAGAAGCCAAGACATCCAAAATAGAATTGGTTCTTTTTCGTTGACCTAGTCAGCAGAACTTGGTTCCCTTCCCCTTCGTTGGTTACACTTATTAACCGAGAAAGAAACTAAAGCAGAAGGATTCTCTAGAACATTATGCAACCATTAGCGCTTCAAGAGGGAATGATAATGGACTGAGAAAGAATTAAAAAAAGACGCGTCTATATGGTAAAAAGTCCGCTTCAGGGTTGGAAAAGTTCGCGCCAAAAATCTCAAAAGGCAATGACCGTGAAATCTTGCTTAGATTCCCTTATTCACCCATGGTTTACAGGTCTCCCAAAGAACGACTAATGAAGATTTGTCCAAAAGAAACAAATTGGCAATGTGTGGTGTACAAAAGTAAAATTTTTTTTTCACCAATAATTAAGTTCGGCCAATTTTAGATGTTTCAGCGTCTTGTAAACATCCCCTTTTTCACGAAAAATATAGATAAAAAAAACGTAGTCATTATATTATTAATAATTAGGAAGGAGGAGGGTGGATTCATGAATAAAAGTAGATTGAGGAGAGGGGAAGGGAAGGGAGTGAAGAGGGAACAATAATAAAAGATGAGAGATACTGTTTTTGAAATTTTTGATACAGTGTTCCAACTTTAGTACTGCAATTTGCTAATGCTTACTGCAGGAGTAGGTTGAAAGGTGTTTGATGTCGGTTGAAATCGTGGGTCATTGTAACGGAAAGGAAGAGGGGAATGACGAGGGTTGTTGTAAGGATAGAATAATGGTGCTGTTTGGCGATAAAACTTGGGTGGTTCTCGTGGCGCCCATCGACTCGGTCTTTTATTTTTCCACCTTGCTGGGGTTTCTTGTATTGGTGGCTGTTGTGTTTTTGCTTCTTGTTCTTTTTCTTCTGGCTTTTCCGTCATGGTGGGCTTCTGTCGTTTCTCCGCTTCCTCTTGCACCAAACGTTTAATTAACTGGAACAGTCGATGTTTCTCTTCTCGTAATTCTTGTAATTTCTTATGGATCTCTAATTCTGTCATGCCTTGAATGGTCCATGGTGTTGGCTGTTCCACCTTCTCCTCCAAGAGCTCAGCTTTTTCGACGGGAGGAGATGGTAAACCATTACAGACTTCGGGTTCTTCAATATGCCGTGTCTTTGGACTTGGTTCTTCTTCTCGCTCCATGGAACATTGACGTTGTTTACGTTTGCGCTGGATAATTACGTTTCGTATCATTTGGATATGTTGTGAAGGCTGAAGTTTGTAGGTGACCACCTTATGCTCAGGGATGTCGTTCCATTCACCAAAGATTTTTTCAACCACCATTCAATGCAAAGCAAACAAAAAAAAAAAAGAGAAAGAAAAGGGAAAAAAGGAAAGGAAAGGAAAAGAAAAAGAAACAGTGACCCAATTAAAAAAAAAAAAAAAAAAAGAGAAAAGGTCTTTAATTTTTTGGGTTGAAAGATTCGTTCAGTTTTAGTTGATCAATTTCTTTCCCGCCCTTTCCCTAAACAATGATTGAAAGCTTTTTTGCCGGTTCGGTATTCGACGCAGCAAATAACTTTTCCAACCGGTTTCCCTATCGTATCCGAAAGCATAATGCACATTAGAAAAGAAAAAATAGACGGGATCTCATCGTGCGTTTGCTGTCTATTTCCATATTATCAATCTATAGAAACCCCGTCGAGATAATGACTAACCGTTTCATCGCTCATGAAACAGGCGCATCTGGTCTTGGTCAAATGGAACATGCTAGATTTTTTTTTCTTTATATTTACGACCACCTCAAAAACCATAGTATTGCGAAATATGAAAAAAACATGAAAAATCTAGATCATAAGCACAAAGTACTACCTAGTTGATGAAACTTTACGCAAAAAAGCTTCTCGTCACGAGTTCTTTCGTGCACGGAGTGATTGCCATTAAGTGAAGTCTTTCCAGTGGGACTCCATTTCATACTATCATACAATGAAGAGAAATGGACATGCTTGCATAAGGAATGATTTCACTTGAATTGTTCCTTCATGTTATGGACATGATTCGCTTAAACCGATGTAAGAAAAAACGATGGTGATGGATAAGAGCTGCTGCTCAACGCGTGACCGGTGTTTAACATTGAGATTTGGATTTCCCAAGTTGGTTGAGCGAGGGCATGCATTTCCACGAACTTAAAGCTCCGCCGTACCTTGCCACTTTTTTAACAGATGGACAGGAATCCATTCTTGCCTGCATCAGGCAGCACCTCATCGATGACGCAAAGAGGTGGTTTTTATACCGAGGAAAACGGCCATGCATACAGGCAACAGGGGGACTTTTCAGAAGTAGAAGGTACTTAACCAAAAACACGACTTGAAGGAAATAGCAGTAAGAATGAAGCATAACACTCCACCGTCTTCTTTTTTTTTTCTTTTTGGTCTCTGTAGCTGTCCTACAGGAAATTCACGATGGTTGGGAATTTATGCTTGAGGACGATGTACATCATCAGCATTGGACGATCGTGGTATTCTTGTATTCATTATGTTACAATAGTTCGATCCGGTCACATTAGCTCTGGCGTTAATGGATGACAGCTCTGTTGGAAGAGGAAAAGACTACAGTACCTTTCAACAAATGCTGAGAAACCTGGATATAGCACTGAAATCAATTGTTGATGGTAAAGAATATGGGAACAAGGGACGAGCCATCTGAACATCTGACGGTGAACTTATAATTGTCGCAGACTATTATCAGGGATTCAATAATTCAATTGGAACCTTTGGTGGCGTACTACAGCACATCAATGGTATGAATGCATGGCTCAATTTGACTTTTTTTCCCCTAATTCACCAATATCCACAGATTCACAAAGTCGGGTTGCACAAATGAAGAATAACTTAAAAAAGTGCAAAGAAGAGTTATTGGAGAAACGTACCGACTTGCTAAACATGTGGTTTAAAAGCCAGCAGCATAAGGAAATGTTGAGTTTGTTAGAAACACTGTAAGGAAAACCATGAGCGGATAAGGATTATCTCAAACGGCTTGACGTGTTTTTGACGCCACTTAGAGAAGAGATCCGCACGACACCAGAGAAACTCGAAAATTTGATGACCAGCAAACATGTTTTGGCCGCTGCAAAACTATTGATGGAGTCGCTTAAGATTGTCAACAATAAAGACATGATGCAGATCGGTGCCCTCGACGACATCCGACGGACTTTAGCGAGCCAGAAGAACGTAATGTTTGGAATCATTACTTTGGGAAGAAGCATCTCATCTCGAAACGCTCTTGTTTAGTATTTATATGATCTATTGATTGAGGAGATACATAACCATCTGTACCTTAAAAGCCCTTTTTGCGATAAAAGATGGACCGAATACGTCCATGATCAGCAGCAGCGTAAGTCTGACGAAACGGATACATACACACACAGAGAAATCAATTGACGATAATTACGCTCTCAGTCCCCGAGTCCCCGATCAAACCTCGAAGGTAAAACTGTGCACAGGTTCCTCCCAAATGATTTTTTACGGACTTTCTTTTATTTCACTTTAGTTTCGGTGATGTTGCACGAACGCAGGACGTATCGACAAGTAAGTTTCTTATGGCGAAAACGGATTTAAGTAAACATAATCTTCAGGTGCTGATGACCCGGACAAGGACATGTTTGCATTGGATGAGAATGATATTGTAGGATTCATTTCTTTAAAAGTGATATGGCTCATGAACAAGATGTTTAGTTGGCGGAAGATCCTGATAAGAATCCTGAGACAGATTCTTATTACTATATGGAAATCATTATGGAGGCATTGGCTGTACTAGGTGAAGTTCCTACAGCGTTAGAGGTACGTCGCTTACTCTTTGTGTATGTTTCTGAATGTTGAGTCTTGGCTTGTATATACCCATGATAGACCATCCAGGAAAGACTTCCTTTCGAAATCCATACGCTTGTAGACAAAACCATTGCAGAAGTAGAGGCGAGGTTTGTTTGTATTAATTCTCAAATTATTCATATATGACATTATTTTCCTTAGACATGCGGATCAATCCATTGTTACAGACCGTCGAAGGGATAATAATACAGACGATTCAGATATATACTGTCTGGACAAAGCCAACACAGAAGCTAAGAACGAGATCTTGAAGGATTTGCTATGGACACTGTATTCGAAAATGGAGGCTGTTCTTCGTGGCCATCGTTTTACTGAGACATGTGCTCGTAGAATCAAGCGGGTAGATTATTTTAGGACGAGGAAATTCAATCCATCTCATTGTGTGTCTTTAGAGAATTGCTTTATCGGACGGTGATGGTAAACAGAAGAGGCGTGTTAAATATGATTTCATATTGACTCTAAGCATCGAAAAGGGCCGCAAGAGAATTTTAACATATACCATTTTCATGAGATCTGGAGACCTGTGCAGGCCGAGGTAAAACAAAAAATGTGAAATCGAGGTCATTGGGTTGAAATTGAACGGCTGTAATAGATCCGTCTATTGTTGCAAGATTATTTAACAAGCCGTGAGCATTCCTCATCATCACTTCAACAATCCATTGTTACCCCAGACAATGCTTCTGGAAAGAGTAGTTTTTCCACGTCTCGGGAGAAAAGCAATCAGATATTCAAATTCACTGAAGCTACGATGGATCCTGAGCTGGAAGATGTTTATCAAAATGTTCGTGATACGTTGCAGAACACTTTCAAAAAGCAGGGACAGGGTTTTGCACTTGCAGGTGGCAAAAAGTTGGATGTGGCGTTGCATTCTAGTATTATCGACAAATATGCAAACGACATGGTGTCGAAAGGCCACAAGTTATTGGTCAAACCGGATGCTTATAACGTAAGTGTGTTGTTGAAGCCAACGATGGCGTTTCTACAGCGTTTGCGGGAAGTTTTTCCAAATTAGTAAGTAACCAAAACAGAAGTGTCAACAAGTGGTTTGCTTATTCGGACCATAGCGATGATCAAAATGCGGAAGGTTTTGGTAATTTCTTGGATGATTTCGCAGTCAACGTCTTCCTCCCACAAATCGAAGAGAAAGTAATGCAGCTTATCCACCATGCAACAGTTGGTATGTTTTTGGTGAACGTGCATATGTTGTTTTGCCACGGTTAAACGTTTCCTTTGTTCCTGTTATTTTTAGGTATGGACGCATTTCAAGACGACCGCAACTATAAGAACCACTCTAAATATCCCATTGTCAAGGTAATGTGTGAGCATAAAATAGGTGGAACGATGAATTCACATTACTGTTATGTAGAGTGCTGTAGCATTAATATCCGTCATACAAAGTTTATGCCGAACAATGCATAGCATGCCATTTCATACAGAAGAATATCTCAGAATGATAGAGGTAGTTCTTTTGAAGTACTACGAAAAATGCTATCAGCGGTTTTACTGTAAGTCATTGGTAACAGTCGCCGAGGCCAATCATTGATAACCAAGTGTTTATCTAGCGACTGTTGCTAAAGGCAGTGCCTATACTGGCAAAGAGTCTAATGTGGCAGAAATGGATATCAGCACAAGCGGAGACTGGGCGCAAGACGAAAGTCTTGTCGGGCTGTTGGCGCAAAACCCATTCTTCAACGATGAGATGGTGAATTTCAATAATGATTGATATATCAAACATAAGATAATTTACGGAATTGTCGTTTTTTTTATTTTTTGTAGAAGTCAGATAATGAGTTTATCAAGGCTTTGAATCAAGCAGTAAGTATGACTTGAGAGAGATGGTTGCCAGGGTACTTAACCCTTGAGCAGGAAATCACCATGGAATTGAAGCTCAAGAATGACCGACAGCTTGAAGCAGACGAGCTTATCTTTGATTCCAAGCGTCTTATCGCGCTTGGAAGATTATATCACAGCTTGGTGGGTAGCATGGGTTGTTTGTAAATCTATCTTTATTTAACGACTTAATCTGTTAGAAATGGTTTGTACGTGAAATATGGGAGTTACGCACCCCGAACCAAGCTACAAGAGTGCAACCGGTCAGTCTACCGAATGTTGCTGACGAAAAGATGGAAGTGGAAGATATTACCGAGGTATTTCCTGTATGTTCAAGGAGAAAATATAATGCTAATCGTTTGTCTCTTTTTTCTTTTCAGGCTGCTGCATCATTACGGTGGGCACAGAACAATAAAAGACTTTCCACTACGGAGGATACAGGATCTGTTATGCTTCCTCTACGTGGTGAAACCTTAACGTACGGACGATACGCTATGTTTTTTCTTTTTCAGTTTCCAATCCATTTGACATTGAAACTAGGCGTTTTGATCAATTGCTGACGACCTATCAACAGCTGGCAGAAACTTGTCTTTTTACGTTGCGTTTGGAAGGCCGATGCCATACGATGTATTATCTGGAGATGGCTATCCGAGAGGTAAAAAAAAAAAAAAAATCAATGTCCTTATGCTAGTGCAGCATGGGTTTAACCAGACGTTAGGGTAACTATTATCTGGAGGATGAGACCTTTGAGCCTGATCCGTATGTGATCACGCTTAATTCCGACCTGATGGATATTGACGATTGCATTAATGCGTCGTTGCCTCCAAAAGATGAAATGTAAACAGATGGGGAAAAGTTTACCATGAATGGAAAGGTCTAATACCAATTTCTTTTTTAGGTTTGCATTTGACGGACTTCCTGCGTTGGCTGTCCATTTACTTATTACGGACGCTTCCCACATTAAGCGTATGAATAAGAATGGCGTTCAAAAGATGGTGCGCAACATCATGGCTCTCCAGCAAAATCTTAGTAATTTTACTCCGCCATTACAAAGTGCGGTGTTGGATCGAGCTCGTGATTACTATCAAACCTTTAATTTGGGTAGCGAGGTAAAACGCCAAAGGAAGGGGGGGATGGGGGTGGGGAGGTAAAGAATGCATAATTTATTCATGTGATTTTTAGGCGTTAATCCGCAGTATCCGTGAAAATGGGCCAACATTCACATTTGATGAATACCGAGTTATTCTAGGCTTGATGCATGATGTGGGACGCGAGTTAGAAAGTGAACCCAAGAGTGCTGAAACACCCGTTACGGCTCAAGAGGAGGGCAATCGATCAAGTGCCAGTTACAATGAGTGGCTGATGAAGCTTGTCGAAGTCATGGGAGACTATGATACATAAGTAGAAAGGGATTTTATTTTTGGTATGCTTTATGAGCCCTTCCAGTCATTAGAAGGATCGTGAGAAGAATAACTTGTAAAACTTTTACGGGGAATGACACATGTTTTTCACAAAGCTCGGGAATAATGTAAATCTTTCTCATAACCATTTAACCAATGCAACATGTGAAGGAAAAATAGAAGAAGATAAACATTCAATGAGGGGAATATTGAGTATGATTTTGGGGAGTGGGAGTATATGTGTGGAGAATAAGCCCGCGGTTCATCTTCCCAATCAGGGTGGGGGAAAAGATATAGAGAGAGAAAAGAGAGAGGGAAGGAGGGAGAGAGTTGAACCCTGGTGAGAAAATTCTCAGGCACAGAAACTTTTTTCTTTTTTACATAACACGAACTCCACACATTCACAGAAAAAGCACGTGGGGAAATATAAAAGGCGTTACAAAAAAGGCTTTGTTCATTTCTTCGGTCCGCCACGGGTTGCCAAATTTTTCTGGCTCTTGCACACAGACCCCAACGAAGCGGGGAGAGAGACAGAGACTGAGAGAGAGAGAGCGAAAGAGAAAGTGTGTGTACAAAAGGGAAACTCAGCCGGTGCAACGGGAATTGACGGAACGGATATCAAAAGAGTATTTCCTATTCAATGCGAATGTTCAGAATTTCTCTCACGAAAATTTAAGGGTTTTCACACGTATCAAACTTCTAAATGAGGGTTCCTTTGTTTATTTTTCAAGGTTGGATAGAAAAAAAAAAGAGTTATATGTACAGTAAGAACAAAAGAGAAAAAGAAATTATAAACTCAAAGTTAGAAGAAAAAGGGAAACAGGAGACAGAGAGAAAGACAGAAAAAGAGGAGAGAGGGGAGGTTAGAGAGAGAGAGAGAGAGATGGAGGCATAGTATGAAAGTAAGGGTAAAAAAAAATAAGGAGGTAAAGGGGAGTGCGTAATAGAGAACAAAGGGGGCGGGAAAAGAAAGCAAAGAAAGAAAAAAAGAAAGAGAGACAAAGTCCATGTCTACGGAAATTTCTTTGTCTTTTCTTTTTTTCTCTTATTGCTTCTTTGCCTTTTTGTTTTTTTTAATTGTATACAATGAAGAAACAGGAGATAAAATTTGTAAAGGAATTCTAAAAGGGAAGTACTTGATGGATGGGTGGCAAAGAAGAGGTGGTCTGAGATGCCATGGTGATCGGTGGCAAGATACGTGCGTGGGGTGGACGATCCAAGAGATCCAATAAGCTCTGAGGGTTTTGATTTGGACGTGAATAGATAGGATCAAGTAATTTGCATTCAAGAGGTGCTAACTTATGGTTCATTCTGGGTGATCGCATAGGCGAGAGTTTAGGTGAGCTGTCGGGTGTAAAGAGATATTCAGGTTCTGAATCCGACAGAGGATGTTGATCCTGGTTGCCTTGCGAACTGCTGGCGGTGGATAAGGCAGGAGAGGCGGGGGGAGTAGTACGTGGCCGTTTTGCTGCTGTAGTATGATGATGATGATGATAATCGTGAAGCTCGTTGTGGTGATTGTCATTAGAATTCTTATGATTAGAGGGCGCCTTTGTCTGTTGTTGTTGCTGTTGTTGCTGTCGTCGTCGTTTACTGGGAGAAGTGTGAATTCTGACATGACGAGTTAATTCGTCGGAACGAGAAAACCGTTTTTCACAGCCCGGAAAGGTGCATTGATGTGGTTTTTCGCCTGTATGAGTTCGAATATGACGAGTTTGATGTTCAAGACGATAGAAAGATTTCTGACATGTCGGAAAAGGACATTTATAAGGTCTAGGGATATTCGTCTTGTCCATGGGTGTGATTGCCCTTTTCTTGGGAGGTGATGATGTGAGTGGCGACACTGTACTACTGGTAATGGTAGTAGTAGTAGTGGCGATAGAAAGACTTAGTAAACTAGTAGCTGCTTGATAAGCCATTTTGATCGATGAGAAAGAAAAGAAGAAAGAATAATGTAGAAAAGCAAAAGCAAAAAAAAAATAAAATTATTGGGGTCTGAGTAAAAAAAGTCAAAGGGAGTGAAGAGATAGGGTTGATATTTATATAATGGGGGGGAAAAAAGGGAAATAATGTCCGCTGTGTATGTTGTGTGGTGTGTGTGTGTGTGTGTGTGTGTGTGTGTGTGCCTATATTATGTGTGTGAGATGGTGAAGATAAGGGAAGAAAGGTTTGGGGGGAGAGAGAGAGAGAAACAGAGACATAGAGAGACAGACAGACCACACATACAGAGTTTGGAAAGTGGGGGAGTATGCGTGTAGAGGGCATTGTGGGACAAAAAGGCATTTACAATAGCAATAAAAATAAAAGCCAGGTTGGTTCTCCACATCAAAGATATGGACGATAACCGGAATAGGAAAGTGTAGCTTAAGCAATCAAATGTTCACACGCACGCATGCATAATACTCTTTCGAAATAACCCGAGAAATTGAATACGATGTTTATCGCCTGTTTCTCTCCTTCCCCTGTGTATTCCGATTTTCTTATCAATCCAAATCAGATGGCAAAATAACACAAAGGCACCCCGGATGTGGGGTAACCCTCATTCCAGATCAATGAGAATAACCCTTACTTTACCTTCTTTCTTTCTTTCTATCTCTATCTCTCAGTCTGTCTGTCAAGATGTATAGGATCTATCTTATGATGAACTTCTTTATTCATTCAGCCAAAAAAAGGAAGTTATCTTGAGTCAGCAAAAAGTTTTTTTTTGTGTGTCCCTATCCTGATTTTCTGATTCCGAATTTCATCACGCAATATTCCCTTTCTAAATAGGATGAGTATAGGTGTTGTAGGTACGTAGGTTGCTTGCGTGCTTTGTGTCTGATTGTGTCTTAATCACCCCATACTCTATTAAAAACTGACTGAATTGAACCTTTCGATTACACCCTTTTGCCCCACACATAATCACATGAAAAGAATTAGAAAAATGCCATCCCATATACGCACAGCTTTTTTTACTTGCATATGCAAACCTTGCCTAGAACAAAACATTCCCTTTTCCATCCTTACGAGTCCACTAATCTAACTAAAAAACTAAATAACAAAAAAAACAACAGGAAGACTCGAAATTACCCTCTCCCCCCCCAAAAAAAAAGAAAAAGCTTCCAAATCCCCATATCACAGAGGGCAAAGGCAGCATTTTCTTAAAGGTCTCAAGGAAACAGTCACTTATTGACTATTTTGCCCTTCACTTGTTTGTTGAAAAAGATCCTTCGAATCCTCAAAACATTTAGAAACGCATGGCTCAAGCAACAACAACATCCGCAAACCATGCGAGGAATTTTGAAATATTTAGTCGTATACAACCACACGAATACCTCAGACGGTTTCTCGATCAAAATGTCAGACCTGATGGACGACTGTTAGATCAATTCAGAAACACTTTAATTACTTCGGGTGCAATATCCACAGCCAACGCCAGTGCCATGGTACGATTAGGTGGTACAACTGTGGTCTGTGGTATTAAAGCTGAAGTGTGTGAGCCCAATGTGGAAAGACCAGACGAGGGTTATTTAGGTTGGCAGATATTAAGACAAATCAAGCATCCGGAAAAAGAAACAAAGTACTGAATCAGATCCCTTGTCCCTTTTTTCTATTAGTACCCAATGTCGAATTATCACCTATGTGTTCTCCCAAGTTCCGGCCGGGTCCACCACCAGAAAAGGCACAGGCCGTATCAGAGCTTATTCACCAAGTCTTTAGAGAGTAAGAAAAATGAAAGCAAAGATCAAAAAACTGTTTCCGATTTAACCAAGCACCATGTAGTTCACAAATATTACCATTAGAAAAGTTATGCATTGAATCTGGTAAAGCAGTGTGGGTACTTTATGCAGATATTGTTTGTCTGAATTATGATGGCAATATCTTGGATGCCAGTCTGTTGGCTCTTGTCACAGCCTTGAAAGATGGTAAATAATTCTTTTTATTTAGTAGCAGCATGAGGAAAAAACTAACAGAGTTTTTGTTTTTATTTTTTTCAGTGACCCTGCCCAAGACAGAATTATCGCCCAGCATGATAGTCGAGGCCGATGCATCTGAACAGACACGACCGATCGAACTGACCCGATTCCCTGTTGCATCTACATTTTGCCTATTTAGTCAACCTGACGCGTTACTTTCCGATCCCAATGACACCGAGGAAAATCTGGCGAAAGAGACGATGACGGTCATTATGGATTCAGAAGGTGCTTTATGTCGAGTGTATAAAACAGGAGGCACAGCTATGCAAGTGGATACCCTTCGTACTTGTTTTGAACGGGCAAAACAAAGAACCGAACAAGTAGCCCTACTCATAGACCTAGCTATCAAGAAAACAATAAGCTAAATTGGGGAAAGGAGAGGGGTTTTTTTTTTTTTGATAATCATAAGGAAAGGAAAAAAAAGATAATAACTGGGAACCAACCGCAACGGTACTGCCAAAATGAAACATAGGCTTGCATGATTAAATGGAAAGGACAGACAAAATGATATTCTCCTTTTAGTGAATGCATCATTTTTCACATGGAATGAATTCAAAAATGAAGCACTATTTTTGTATTTTTTTTTGTCACTCATAAAAAGTGATAGGATGAACTAAGTTGCGGATAGAGAGAGCGATTGCCAAGCTCCCAATAACTTTGTTATTTTTGCATTACCGGGCCGTATTAGGCATCCATGCCGATAGGTTCCGCATTCCTTAGTATACAATGTCGTACTATGAACTCTGTTTTTTTTTATATTTAAATTATTTGAGTATGTATAACCTGTTGTTAGGTAGTTTTTCAACAAACTAAGTTTTGGGTTTAGTGTGTGTATGTGTGTCAATTTTTTTTTGGGTCAGTCGGTTCTTGTGTCTTTATGGTATGTTATGTCTATGAGCTTATTCTACTTTCATACAGAGCAGTAATGCGGTGTCACATGCAAATCAACATTCCCCGCTCGTAACCTTTCGGTCGGACCATGGATAGATGAGTCTTTTTTTTGGGGGGGAGAGAGAGAAGGGGGGGGTTGCGGCGGGCATCGCTGTAGTACAAAAGATCATATGATTCTGTTCAATCGCAATTTCATAGTTTGCGATTGCTTATTCCCCGATCATCGTTTGTCATACAGTCATTTCGATTAACCATTGATTTTATTCACATGTTCTGTTGACCGCAAAGTAGAAATATAAGTGTTCACCCGGACTACATCAATCGTTGAGGAAGTATAACAGAGAACAAAAAAAAAGACTTTCTGGACAAGGATAGGAAAGCTAGAAAGGAAACTGAAGGAAGGTATGTTGTCAAAAGGCTAGGAATTTAGAAGAAATGGTTAAGCCAAGTGGCAAGACTTTGGCCAAGAGACCTGTCAGCTGGGATCAAAGTATAATGCTGTAATCGGTGCAGTTCGTGTAGAAGCGAGCATATGACTGGCCAACGATGGATCCATGAGAGAGTGGTTAATAGGTATGTGCTTGGAAAGCAGAACTTTGACCTAACCTGGCGCAGTTGGGAAAGTTCAATCATATATGTATAGTTGTTTGTATCCAGTATCAAAAAGTCGTGGGCCTGTACCAGTTGATGAATTGCTTTGAGACGAAGATGAATGTTGTTGGGAATGGTTCAAATCCAATTTGAAGACGTAAGGAACAAAGCTAAGCTCCGACAGAGTATCAATACGAATGGATGATGTGATGAGTGCGTTCATTGTCTTGGACATGGCTTGAAATGAGTGAGCCTTAACCGGACGGGTCAACCGTTTGACCCATGGCCCATTGGGCTAGGCCAAGGTCTTTAATCTGGTGCCTGGCACAGTTAGACCTAACATACTAAGGCCCTTTCATCAAGCATCCGGTCGGGCCGCGTCAAATTCCGAGCCCTGGTCTTGGATCCTAATGTAAGCTCGCGGCTGTTGCCATCTTTGATTCTTTTAACTTCAATATCGGGGTAGCGTGTGATGGACGTCATATTCAGGAGTCCGGCCGTACATTTCTGCACAGCAAATCATCACTCTACCACAAAACGAAGTAGGCTTCAATTGTTTTTGTTTTTGGAACTGAATGGAAAACTGGTGACAAAGGGTCTTCGGTTTCCAGAACAGAGGAGATAGTGTTGCTATCCGCCAGAAAGTTGTGCTCCAGTCCATTTCTGATGACACCAATCAGTAGTAATTCGCCCCAGTTCAGCAAACTGACAATCTTGTGCTTGGATTTCTTTTGGTTTATGGAGCGCGTGCATTGAAGAAAGAATGGCTGTTTTGGTATTGCGCCAGGTTATAATGGAGGAAGCTTGAGCCTTCATTTCAACTGATAAATTGGGTGCTATTCGCTGAAACATAGGTTGGCTGATTGCTAGATCTTTGTTAGTTGTATCGTCAGAGTACAAGCCATAATCATCAGTCTTGAGCTGTTTGCCATAATGTCGTTGGACATGTCGCTTAAATTGTCGGTTTCTTTGATTGTGTGGTGCACACATCACAAGTAACTAACCTATTATTAACATGATTCAATTCCTTATCACAAAACATCTCTCACACTTGCCAGCAGGTCAATGACATCCCTCAATGGATACCTCAATCAAACATTGAGAATCAATTTATCCAAGGGCCCAGGGCCCACTCTCCTCTCTGCGAATTCTTCATTAAGGAGAAACAAAGTGGCTCTTCTCCAAAATTTGACTTCCTACAATTGGAATGGAAGCTTTATAATGTTTCTTTATTAAGTCACTTACCAGAACATTTAGCAGAATGAGCAACAATACCTTTGAAAAGTCACTTAAATATAAAGTGTCGTGTGAACTGCTCAATTGGATTCAATTCAGGAGAAAACGGAGGAAGATATACATACCGATATCCTCGAGAGTGAATATGCTTTCCTACATCAATTGAGCTATGGACTGGATCATTATCCATGAAACAAGACAGTGTCCCTTCGTTTCTGGATACTTGTCCATATCATCAAGGGTGACCTTTAAAAAGCTAAGATAATGCCCTGTCATTGTTCCTGTGCTATAGTCATCAGTCTCACGTCCAAGCTTTCTGTTTTTGATACGCTTTGGAACTTTCAAGGTAACATCAATTAAGCCGGTGGCAGATATTGCACCTAAAATCGATGTTGAATTTGCTTTAGTTGTAAACATTGTAATTATTGCAGGCGTTCCCTTCCTTGACCAAGCCATACCTCGTTATGTAAAAGGCTGATTCATCAACAAAGACGCAATTTGTTGTGAAATCCAGGTTAGTTTGTTGCCATTTTTTGGACTCAATCGTAGCTTTGCTGAATCTTTTTCTCGTTGTTCCATTCTGCAGGTTGAAGCTGTGCTTACTTAATGGATAGATAGCACAGAGTAGTCATGAAGTTGTAAACAGTACTACAACAAACGTTGAGACCTACATAGCTCTGCAATAAATGTTATACTACTTCAGTTAAAAGAGCAGAAGGATTCTCATCACTGTACTCAAAAAGAAAATGCTTATGCTCTTCTCCTAGAATACGATGACAGCCTGACTATTTTTTTTTTTTCGAAAATGCTTTCGGGATCTTCTCGATAACAGTTTGACCCATCGCTGCGCTGATCGAACATGAATACCTCATTGCTTTGCAGCAGCAGAAACACTTACGCACTTGCTAAAAAATAACTGAAAATGTGTACCATCGCTTATTGCATAGCTCCATATCAACATCTTCATTATTTCTTTCATCTGTGGTTGGATGCATTGCAGGAATAAGTTTTTCTGGACGTTTATTGATTAAAAATTGAGTACGAAGCTTATTGTTTCGATAGCGAATAGCTCTTCATCCAATCCAAATACCACTAATTTTTATCTCAAGTGACATCGTTATGAACAACCTCATTTTTAGATTAAGTGACATCAATGTTGGACAGAAACAGTTTTTGCACGACATCACAATTCTCGCCCTCGCCCCGCACACCCCCAAACGGCAAAATATTTTTGGCAGGCGATCAAACCGTCTCTTCCTTCCTCCCCCCCTTTACCTCGCCACCAGCACCTCTTCGTCTTTTAGCTTTCCAGAATTACCCGCGATATTATCCTCTCGCCTCGTACGAGATATTCCATGATATGGCACGTGCACTTATCGAAACGCATTTGCACGTGACAGCAATGGCGTGCGCAGTGGGACCCTCTTGCGCCACTATTTAACCTTAATAACAAGACATCATTAAAAGAAAAAGATGGGATGATCTACAAGAAGGAAACTGTCCCTTTTTGATTGTTATGGATACACTTGGATTGATTTGGATTTGTATCCATGACAAAGCATCACCTATCTTTCCTTTCCTTCTGAGGCGCAGTGATAGACACGATAACAACCAAAAATAAAAAAAACTGATTGACCGATAGACGGGGTTCGGTTTTTTATCGACCCTTCTCCAAAGAAGTAAACTAAGATTGAATGATACTGCAAAGATATCTCCGGTGGAAAACAGTTGTACAACATCACCTATCTCTCTTTTTCGCCATTGAGGTAAGAAAATTAAAGTTCTTTCGCTGTGATGGAAAAAACCCACAGTAATTGGGGATAAAATAGTAAAGATATGGACATAGTGCCCAAGAGACTGTGTGGATCTCGCCATTAATTTTGCATGTTGATGCTTGTATATAGTCTCTGTCAGACTTGGTTGCGGATTAGCCTAGATAGGGAAATGCATGATTTGTGGGTCTAGCCAGCCAGCGCATCATCCGAGTTATCGATCATAAGTAAGCTTTTTCTTTGTTTGTTTTTCTTTGCTCTTCAATGGGGTGGCGATCGACCTGGCAAAATGCTCTTCCGCTATCTTGAGCTAAAGAAATTCGTAACCGTCCCTCAGAACCCCTCCCCTTCCCCCCAAAAAAATTTTTTTTTCTTTTTTGCTCTATCAGCAAAAAAGCTATCAATACGGTCGAAAGGCCTTTTAGCTCCTTTGCCTATTCGATATGTTCCTTTCTGTTTATTAAGAGTTTGAGCAGAATGTAAGAATAAACAAAGCTTGATAATGATGGCGCAACACCGTTGTTTACCGATATGTCGGCAGGAACCGTGTTGTAATAGAATCGTTGCCAAGTCAGCCTGTCTCTCTTCCTCATCACGATATGTTTATCACTAAAACCTTTTTTTTTTTTTTTCATTGCACGTGGCTCAAATGCCATCAGAGAAAGAAAAACGTGCGGTGCCTCTTAGCATTTTTATCATGTCATATGCTGCATGAGGAGAACACAAAAAAGAAAAGGACCTTATCGTCAGGAGATGACTTTGACCCCCAACGCTATCGACAAAGAATATCTGTTTCCCTTTTATATGACGATAACGATGACCAAGATTTAGGCCGTCATGCGCTTCATTTTATCATGTATGTCAGCCTCAATACATGCATGGAACCACCTCATGTTGGATTTTGAGGTTCATTGCTTGCTTGTGTCAAGATAGTGCTGCGATCATAGTCTAATGCACATAAAAGTTAATAGCGTCCTTTTTTCCTTATTGGATACAGTCACTTAATGAAAGACAGAAGACGTGGTTGTTATTCACGCGTCGTCCCGTATTGCATCATTCTTGCATCGCAGTTTATCTAGGATTCCATATGGGAGACGAGTGTATTAGAAGGAATGAGTACACTTCTCATTAAAGGCCTTCCGTCAAAGATAGAATTCAAATATCATTTCTTGTTTGGTATGATGGTCTTCTATACTTTGCTTTTTAAGGTATTTCTACCATTGCATTTCCATTGATGCACTTACCGTTTATTCTGGCAAGACGTAGAGCACGAAATCAATTTATGGACACTCGGTGCGTTATCTGGTAAAAGATGTTGTAACATTAATGTGTATTATCAATCCGAGTTTACAATAAGATGGTGGACTCGTATGGGTTCTGGAAAGATAGTTAATCTGCATGCAACATGCACTAGCTCCTGAAGAGATCAAGAAAATCAATTTCTATGCTCTTCACCTGAATGGTACCAATGGCATAGCCAATTCGTATCAAACATGCGAGGTTATGTCCTTTTCCAGCACATCGAAATCGAGTTTGTCAGTTTCTTGCGGGCGGGTTGTGAATGTGAAGCAGATAAACTCTCTTCTTCATCAAAACTGCACTCCAGAGCGTAATCAACTACCAACCCTTTCATCAACATGCTGCTCCTGCTTGCTAACGAAGATATTGGCTTTAAAAGTGCTCCTTTTTTTTATAGGGACCTGTAAACACAATCTAGGTATCGTGCAAATTTATATTTCACAGGGATAATGTCATTATGTCGAATTTGCTGTTTGTGCAATAAAATGCTGTAACAAACTCATCTGATCGTTTCGTAAAGAAGGAAGATAGGTTTTGAGATAGTCATCACCTAGCGATCGGTGGATGCCAACCAGAGCTTGCACACACGACGTGCGTACAGAAACATTTTCATGATTATAGCCCTACAAGCCAAAAAAGATACATTGTTAATCTTTCTGATTACTTTCTTCATGTCATCTTATATACTAACCTTTAGGAGTATTTCGGCAGTTCCATTCCGAAAATGCTTCTCCATTGTTTCCGCTGGCGTGTTGGGCGCTAACTTACCAAGATACGAAAACAAAAAGGCTAACGAGCTATCACGGGTTTTAAGGAGGGAAGGCGTCAGATTGGTGTCTTCTGTACGCATATATGTGTCCAATGTACTCCAAATAATACTTATTCCGAAGTCCAAGCTTACTGCACTTAACACAGCTTCTAAGGCGTCCTTGGAAGCAGCTAATATCTAGAACACAAATGTGAGTCTACCCCCTTCCCGCGATTTATACATACATCATTGGACATATACACTTTGTTAGCCAGTAACACATTCACGATGCGGTATGTCAGCGAGGATGAGGCAGCCTTTTGCTTGTCTCTTGGTTCGTATTGCTCTAATAGTTTCGTCTGATTTATAATAAGCTGTTTAATCAGAACAATTGCATCAACATGGGTTTGCTCGTTGACGCCTGTTTTATCGCCGTCAAGTGATGCTAGGAATACAACCAACGTTTCCAACAAGAGGATAAAAGCATTCTCATCCCCGGAAGATCGGCTCCAAACTGCAAGGTTTGCAGGTTCATTCTTTTCATTGCATCCTTCCGAAACGCGCGTCTCTTTTGATAGTTTTTGCAATTGACGAAACAATATATCGTCAACATCATTTCTTTCCTTTATCCGGAGCGTCAGATTGTACAGTAGATCTGCTCGGTCAGGTATTGATTTAGGAATCGAAATGTCATGAAACAAAGTTATCCGCCTCCTTTTCTTCATATGCTCTTCAACATCTGGTTGAGTATGCACGCCACTGCGCTCGAAGCCGCTATCGATACTTGACGTTGTTCGCTTTTGTCTTCCGGGAATTGTGCGCGGTATTATTGTTTCAGAGCTTGACTGTAAACGCTCATACAAGTCGCATGTGCCTTGAAATTCGGAGTTGTCGTTCAAAGACTGTGGTCGAAGAATCGCATCATCCTCCCGGGCTGTCACCTAAACAATTGTCTATCTTCTAGTATCTCTAACAGAAATGTATCACTATGTACCTGAGGAGCACCTAGCAGGATTTTGGATATATCTGCGGTTACACCAGTGCTTTCTTCCTCGTTGTTCGTGATCACTAACATATCGACTTCGTAAGGAACAGGTTCGGGAGACCCGTCGCATAACCGAATCGAGCCTATGCTGTTATCGAATTTACTCAATTCTTCTGCCAGATCAAGTTCGTCTGGCTGAGAATCCTTTTCCACGCTTGAACACGAAGTTGCTATGCTTGTACGAGTTCTTTGTGAATTAAGAAGGTCTTCGATCACTAACCCATGTTTTCCAGAGACTGTATCAAATACGCGTTCGTTTACAAGGCGTAGCCGACCAATAAGGCAGTTATATGCTTCATGTGTTGCTGAATTTTCATTCACCGTATGATGCAGTGATAGTACCGTGTCCAAACAGTATCCCAAATTTTGGTTATCATCAAACCATTGAAAAGCTGGCTCCGTGTCGTCCGGTACCTTTAACCACTCAGCTCCCTCAGACAATAAACTAGCATCTTCTTCATCATTTGCGAGACCCACATATTCACAAGTTATCTCGTCTATCCACTCCAAAAGACCGCGTATTAAGCGATACCGGTTACCTTCTACAGCTAATATGCTGCGCGTGATAGCCGTGCTGGACGATGATTCTTCTCCATTAGATGCAGACATCATTTCCAACAGTTTCTTAACTAACTGTGGGTCGTTCTTTTTTAAGTAAATCTTCAACCGTTTCAATCCTGTGGCATACACGTGCATTATGTGGTTCTCCGCAGCAGACATGTTATTTTCTCGTTCCATGCATCTCTGACTATTGATGATGAGTGTCGGAGCGTAGTGATTAAAGCAGAGTAGTCGCACGAACACATTAGCAAGACTATCCCAGCTCATCAATGCCTCATAGAGGCAAACGTCTTTGTCCGTTCGAGAGAGGTATCCCATCAGAATAGGTAGCAAATCCACCTTTGATAATGTGTCCGACGATAAGATGGAGCCTTCCGACATGTTGTCGGCGCTATGTTTTAGTTGCGATATTAGCTGTTGAATAGCTTCGAGATTGGCTGTTACATCGTCAGCTTGGAGTTTCCGCAGAATCGCCCTGTAAGCCATAGATCTAGCGGTATCTGCTGCTTTCTGTCGACTTGTAGATGGTGAAGGAATATTCGACCGTATCGTAGTTAGAGGTTTACTTGTGCTTCGATTAAATGATGATGTCCGTTTTAACTCGGAAGGAATGCTTGATGTCGTTGAGAATGTTCTGGAAGGCATGATACGATTACCCGCGCGGGAACTGGATGTCGAAATACTCGGTGTGAGACTTGGCCGACTGAGTGTCGTGCGATCGGAAGATCTCAAGGACTGACGGCTGCTTCTGGCTAGAGAAAGACGAGAATCGGATATAGTACTGATCATAAAATTGTCGATTTCTTCGTTGTTTGGCATCGATTTCTCCAGCTGTCTTTGCGTGAGGGCATCCAAGTTTGCAGAAAATCTGTCGCAGTATCCGTAAGAAAGCAATAATCCTATAGTCTTGTCTCACCTTTCAGCTTGTGAAGGCCAATATTTGCGAAAAAGCCAAAAGGTTTGTCTACATGATTCTCTGACAACTGGTGCAGCATCGAAAAAGCCTTTTCTTAAAAACCTCTCAATATGTTCTATACTTCCGTTTCGTTCTATCAGCGCCCGGGTTCCATCTTTAGGACCATGTGTCTGAAGTATCGTTCTTAGATACAGCGTAGCAAAATGACGGACTTGATTATTCTTGTCGTCAAGTGCTACCGATAGATGATGCAACATTTTCAAGTAATATGTCGTCATGGATATGAAGGTTACCATCACCTGCAATGAATGCGTAGCAATGATCTTTTTGGTAAGACTAGCGCACCGGAGAAGGCTCGTGAAGAACGTCTCAAACGTATAAGCATCTAACTGGGCTCCGATATATGTTCCTATGTCTTCAATAAGGTCAAGGGCTTCCAAAGCAAGTGTCGTCCTTAGGCTTTGAAGCTGAAAACACGATTAGTTCCCCCTGAGAGAGGTCGTATCTACCGCACGTACCACTCCAACTATGCCATTCGCTAAATCGCGTATGCCCTGTACCACTAATTCTTTCCATATTGTTGCATATTCAGATCTTAGAATTCCACGTATGCGAAGAAGAGCTGTCTCGCGGGATTCCCAGTTGCCCTCGTTCTCCTTCACTTTCAAAGCTTTGACTGTGCTACTAAATTCTCTCTCCAATTGTTTTGCCGTTTCAAACTATTCATAGTGCATAATGCATTGAATTAGAATCGCAGTTGCAGATAACGATACTTTCTTACTTGCACGACTGGAATTCTACCGCCCATGGTTATGTGGGTCGTGTTAACTAAAAAAGAAGGGGAAAGAAAAAGTTTGGCCAGTGACTGCCGCCAGTGGTACGATCCCTACACACAGAACAAAGTATTCTAAAAAGCAGAACAGTTATAACGCTAACACTGCATAGATACATTGCATTTGTTACAATACTACATTAGGTAATAACGAGAATATTTTTTCTTTGTAGGTCTTAAAAGTTTCAACGTGCTTTTGGTCTAGCAAGCTTTTTTACTCTCTTTTTTCTACCTTGGCAAACATTACATTATTATAATGCCCCGATATTGATGGCAATGCGCTCCATTCTTATCCAACGAATCCAGTGGATATTATCAAAAAGCAGTGATTAGAATCGGCTCAGCATATTTGGAAAGTATGGACTAACTTTTTAATTACATAAAAGCAATTCTGCTCCACCACAGCTTCATCTTCAATGATACGTTTTGATCTGCCTACCAATTTCTACGTTTTATCACTCTTCAAAAAGAAGTAAATGAATCAGAATGACGTGCCACAAACAATATATGGATGTTCTTTAACCTGGGAAGTAAGTCTGCATACTTTTCCTTAGATCCACGTTTGGCCAAATGTAAAAAAGCGGTACAAGCGGCCAAGTACTTCACATACAAGACTGCACGCACTCTTGCGTATTACTTGTTATGTTGAATTTCCGTTCAGTCTTGCCGTGCATACGGTCGACGCAAAAAAAAAAAGTTAGAAGTAGTTGTGATATATAATTGACATAATTTTGATTAAGTGTTAGAATTCAGGCCTTTGCGGGTTAATTTTCTCTTTCAACCGAATTCGGACTGCGCCGCTGCCATCATTTGCCTTGCGCAAGAGCACATCAAAATGTATTCGTATGGAAGAAAATATCCAGGAAGGTTGTTCTAAGCTTTCGACAGAAGATTAACGTCACCTATCCCGAATTTGCAAAAAAGTACCCGAAAAATCCTCCGTGATGCACTTGCCCCCAAAATTGGACAACCGGATCAAAGAACTCTTTGCCTTGACGCTGGCAGTCTCCTCTCACTAGAGATACTTTAACATTGACTGAAAGCTCTTTGCTTTGATCTCTCCTTTGGTCTCGCAGCAGACAGACCCGTTAGAAGCGTTTCGAGCGGTTTTAAATCTTTAAAAAGTCAAAAGTTTCAAATCATTAGACAGTACTAAGCAGCCAACGGATCAGCAACTGCCGAGTGTTGCAACCATTGGGTACAGTGTGTCTTTTATCTTTGCTCGTAAGAACAACCAAGTCCCATGCCGACCCTGATGCCAACTCCGATTCGAAAGACGAGCCAGCATGGAGACATCGTGAAACCAAGATGCTGTACTTGTGTGCACGAAAGTGTACTTTGAGTAACCTCGCCAACATGATTACAAGTAGAATACAAGCACCGATAGATTTTTCTTGTCACAGTAAGTTTGTTAACTGTTTGAACATACAATTAGGGCTATTCATAAGAGCACAGCGTTTCCCAGAAAACCAATAGGAGGCATAGTAGAAACGCTGCAGCAAGCAGTCCTCGTTGCTCATGGAGACGCAGACCTGAAAACGGGGATCAAGTGGCATACTCTCCTTCCGGTGAAAGTTCGTTCAGCAGAGTGCTGTTTTTTGTATTAACAGAGAGCATTACCTATTATAAATTTGGACGCGTCCTTGGCGACTGGGCTCCTGGTATGTTTGGCAATGAGTTCAAGACCAGCATCATGCGCTCTTCTTGTGACGGCAGTACAGAGCCGTTTCACCATGGAGTCCAAGATTACTGCCACTGGTAAGTTCTATAGAAAGTAATTCCAGTTTGATCTTCTCTAACGCTGTACACTTAAGCAAGAAGTGGCTGTGCTTCAGACAGCATCATCGACATAACATCTTATCTTGCAGGCCATCCGCCGTGCCACTGTGCTCACGACATCCCGAATGCTTAGTTTTGCACGTAAGAAGGACACAGCTTCATAAATAGGACTCTTTATCTTACCAGGATCGATTCCTATGACCCTTGTAATCGTGGGTTCCCCAAACGAAGTTGGTTTCTTTCGTAGATGATATATGCCGCGATTCTGTTGGCTCAGATCTTGCTCATTTTTCAGTCGGTTGAAGTCCCGTTTGGAGCTTGGGTAATGTCCTAATAAAAATCAGTTAGTAAGCTTAATTGCATTTGATATGACTCATACTCTCATATATTTGTATTATGGCTTGAGGATATTGGCCAGCTTTGTCTTACGAGTGTCTCTTTGTCAACAGCGACTTTTTCTTGCTTGATCTTTTTTTTTTTACCGGGGTGATTGCTCTTCTAAGGATTTCATACCAAACTTTCTAATAGTGTCTCTGGCAATTGGTAAGAAGGGATTAAGTGCAAGGGAAACTAAAAGAGAAGGAAATTAAGAGAGGAAGGAAGGAAGAGGAAAGAAGAACAGAAAGCAAAAAAAAAAAGATTGTTTGGAACTTCTTCAGGTGACTTGATGAAATCGACTCTTTCTGATGAAAGCCTCTTTTTGGCAATACTGTAGTCTCACTCAAATTATCAAGACGTCAACTTAGTTAATCCGTCGATGAAGACCCATTATAAATCGATGTACATCATAGTCCAGAATGAAAGATGTGAAGTGTTGTCAAATTTTGTTTATATTGTCTATTTTCTCTTCATTCCAAACGCGTGGTCCATGATGATGCGTGGTTTGCCACTTGGTCCATGGATTCTATCTATGTCTATGTGCATAATGGATACACTATGCAAAACATTCAATAAATAGATGCAATATTTATTGCTTCTTGTTCACGTTACACCAGCAGACCTGTGGATAGCGCTGCATAATGAAGGTAATGAGCTTGTACAACTTGCAAGTTGTTGATTATCTTTTGGGCATGAAGTGCACTATGAACTGTTATGATATGACAGATTGCTATGGAATATACACACTCTATTTGCGTCGTATTATCATAGCACGGGCACTTTAAATTGCGTTACGTACGCGTTTGAGACACACTGTTCTTTAAGGAGGAATTGGGCTGCTTCGGTTGCAATCTGATATATAACCTGTCCCCCACTGGAAACACTAATCCCTGAAAAGCTTCTTCTTCTGGTCAGTTACGTCCGTTTGCCAGATCTTGTTATACAGTATCCTATACTTATTTCTGTCTTGGAACACGTGTCAACTTTTTTACATTGACGTCTCATTGTCCTGCTTTCAGACAATCGGATCGGGCTTTACTATGATTGGCTGCATAAGCTCACTGCAGCTCGTTACCTTCATCTGTAGGATCAAAATGCCACCTTTGGTGATAAGTGACAGCGGTATACGACAATACACGGAAGCAAATGACGGCAAGGAAAGACGAAACTAACTATCATAGAACATAAACATTGGACATATGTATCATGGGCAAATGTAAGATCCAGTTCTATTTTGACTTTGTCGATTTCCAAGCGTGAAACTTTACCTTGTATTTCTTGGAGGCATATAATATAATTCGTAGATAAAAGTGGATCACGGCCAAAGTGTTCCTTGTTAAGCTGAATTCGTAGCTCAGTGTCCTAGTACCCGACATATACTATATAATCATATTCTATGCTTTCTGTCAATTTTTAATTACCTTCATACGATACCATCGATTCATGTTCTGGAAAGCTGTTGGAAGTTTGCCGGAAGCATTATCTAACGCATGCTTGATTGCTGAATGTGCACCTTCTACCCGGTAGGTAGACGTTTGTTCAAAATGCATACGACAGTTTGTATAAAAGTCAACCCATTTCTCCTTTTGTTTGAGTTTGCTTATAACATATATTAGTCTGTATGTCAACCAACCGTCTGCAGACTTACGTTTCTAGATATTCGATTGCTTTTTCTGGACTATTGCTTTTCTTAGCTGCAGCTTTATATGCAGCTATTGCACTATCATACTCTTGAAATGTCCAGCAACTGAATAACTGGTCGATAGAACTTTCCAGCTCCTCATGCTCGTCTTTAACTTGGAACAACTTGCGTAAATTGACCCTGAAGTTTCGCTCGATGTGTGCTATGCATATGATCTTGCGAGAATCAGGGAAAAAGATGTCCAATGCTGTCATAAGTGCTTGCTCCTTATCGGTAACAAATATACCCGGTTGCTGAACGTTTGATGGCCAAATGATGGCGCGTAACATTTTTATGACCCATTAATACATATCTCCCTTTCCATCAGCAATCCAAGCACATGCAACTGCAATCGTCTTTGGCGATTTGTACCCGAGGTTGTTTACTGCAGTAACATTAACAAAGGGCATTTTATGCCGGTTGGTTTTGTAAGTGGCGTCAATAAGAACCACTTCAGAAAATCTTTCATGCCAACAGCATTGTATTTTTATGCGAGAAATAAATTCCTCGTAAAATGTTAGACTCATTATCTACTATCCAATCTACGACGTATTCGTGCTTTTCAAGCTCTGTAATGAAGTCGTAGATAACATCGTCCGAGTCATTCTTGAACAATTGCTGTCTTAAGTTGGCAATGTCCTTGATCATAACAGTATGAATGCCAGTTTCTTGTAAATGATTGTAAGCAATTCTGTTACTTGCACCAGCGTTCAACATGTTTCGCACGTTTTTTCTAGTCTCTTCGCCCAAAATTCTATGCTGATGAGATATGTTAATATCATAGGCCATAACATGGTTGTGCTCTTCGTTAATAAACCATGTTGTCCAGCGGTCTTCTTTCCGTTTCACTTTCATAATGAAAGGACAATCGAAACGTTGTGTATCTTTCATGCTTAATATTTTTGCGCCCTTACTCCTGCTTTTCGCTCAAGCCAATAAGTTGACTCTTATTCATAACACTGTTATACCTGCTTATTGCCTTTGGCAGCACGATACTCTCCGGAATGCCTACAGACAAGACTAATTTGACAATTGTTGTTACAGAGTACAAATAATAAATCCTTTTTCTCTTGCATAAGTGATGGCAGCAAGGCGCAGATCAACTTTTGATATG